>JAQJVL010000010.1:3937659-4009328 GCA_035578905.1 Stictocephala bisonia | reverse complement strand
TTTAATATCTTTCATTCTATATATTAAAACAATCGGGTCATTTAGTTCGCTCACTTTCTGAGCTTATTACTTGACCGATGTTGATGAATATTTTTATTCAAAAGATAATTTTGATTTCTAGGTCGTAACGGAGCTAGATTTTTGAAATTCCAATAGGTTTTTGTCTTACACGGCGTCAAAGTTTTTGTCCTACATGGAGATTAATTTTAATTGAACAGATGGTCTCATAAACAAAAATTAAATGGTCCAAATCATTTATTAGGTGAAACATAGAGTGCAAGACAGTAAAATATCAAGTTAATTATAAAAGAGTGAATACATGCCTGTCTGTGTGTGCTATCATCAGCCGTTAAATAAAATGAAAACATTTGAGATAGGCTTAGTAATAACATTGGTTGTATATAATTATTATACTATAAATAGAGTGCAAGTCAAGTGCAGTGAGTTAGTTCTGTAAATGAACGTAAATAATATTATTTTTTACTTAATCCAGCCTAATTACTAATATTTGATGTGAAAAGTTACATGTCGAGACCGAGTCCGAGGCATCACGAGCGCAACAGGTGATGGGGTTGGCACGGGAAGCGTGCAGGGTTTCCCCTTGTTATAATTTATAGGCCTAATAGCCAAAGAAAAAATCAATAAAATACCAAATTATGTACAAAAAAGTTAAAGACAAGGAAAAGTAGGCGTACATGCGCAGTACGCTAAGTTGGCCTGTACTTCATGACAGACCTATTACACGCGGAGACAAGCTCGGGAGCAAGTCCTAAATATCAGATCGATCAGATGTTCACGAACATGTCCACATCAGCACATCCACGTCAAAACAACCCTATTACACGGAAGGGCCTTCTCGTGAGCATACTGATGTGGACATGCTCGAGAACAAGTAGGTACATCAGACGTGCACAGGCTTGCTCGTACGTCTGTCAGCAAACCCGCCAACATGCCATGTGTCCTCCCGTAATAACCTTTTACTAAGCTTGACTTTGGTATAAATTGAATTCCTCAATTTATTATAATTATGCTTTAAATATTTAAATGTTTGAATCATTCATATTACAGCACAGTTAAAACTGTTTCAAAGCAAATTCCTCTCATTATTACTTGATGTAAACTTGTTGTGACCTAATTACACATTCTATATTAAAATTGCTCCTGAAACCCATTTTCCTTATGGAACGCATTTTTAAATGAGATAATAATGCAGTTCCAAAATTTCACTTCCCAACAAACCATGATAATTTCAGTTTAAAAACAATAATTAATCAGTGCAGTAGAGAGACAATATTATCAAGTAATTGTAGTGCATGAAACGTCAAGATTGATATCACATTTCTGGCTCTGAAATGATTAAATTAATGACGTAAATTGGTACATTTGTTCAACACACGCAATCCAAAGGTCCTTCTCTATCCTCCGTCCTGCCATGGGTTTGCTACAGTTGTGTGTGTTCGTGTTGTTTGTGACGCAGTGTCACTCTCAGGACAAACACGAATCTGTTAGTACCAGTTAAAGGACTTTGATTCTTTGTTCTTTATATTAATTTTTAGTTCTTTGTTTTACTACAGGAATGTACAATACCAACTTAATTATATTTTAAGTTGCATTTGAAGTAAATATAGATTTGCGAAAACTTAAAAAAGTAAATGAAAAGCCAAATTATAAACTTGTTCGTGGAGATTAGATTTTATTTTTTATTTTCTAGTTTTAAATTTTTTTATATAGAGTTATTAAAAAAGGTCAATTAGGTAAGTAGACAGATATTTTTTATCTATATAAAGCTAAAAAATTCGTTATCAACTCATGAGACAAACAATACAACTAAATACTATAACAATTAATTTACAAATTACATGATTATTTAATACATTTTTCCTCATCAATAGTTTTTAACTGATGTTAAAGTCTATTGTAATAAATTTGCTAATTTAAATTATTGTTCATCACAAATAAGATTATATTGAATGATACAATTCACTAAGAATGGTTTTATTAACTAAATTATTTTTGTTTTTTTATTAATATTTAAATTCTACTTTCATTTATCATTCACTTCATAAGCGGAGAGGCCGAAGCTAGGGGCTAAGGGGGTGGCTTGACACTCAATTGGTTCAAGTTCGATTCCCGATATGGCCATTAACAGATTTATACCCACGTGCCGTTCCCGTAGTTCGAAATTCACGCTGAGTCTACAAAACAAAAATAAGCTCGTTTAAGCAGACGAGGGGAACTGTGTCTTAATTGAGCATCTTCCCCCACTAACAGCCATACGTAATTTACTTTCAAATAACTTCATAAATATTTTAATTTGCAAATTTTTGTGAAGAAGTTGCATTGCCATGAAAATTTTAATCAGGCATATGTTATTGTATTAAAGATCTAGTGGATATTAAGTATAGTAACAATAGTTTTAATACTCTCCTACAAAAAAAAAAAAAAAAACTGTTCCCAGTTTCATTTTTCAATCAGCATATTGATCACGCGTTAGATTACAAAAGTATTTCAACGTTCAAGATGTTAGAGATAGGTCATTTGCTTTCACAATCGTCGTCAAAACAATGTTTTTTTTTTTTTTACCATTCCGTGATCATGATGATGGTTACGATGATGATTTTTGTTAGCATTTCCTTAAAACAAAGTCATAATGAACTGGAGGAGTGAAAAGTGCATTTAGAATCATAATTGTACTAACTATAAACTACCGCAGGGGCTGTACAACATCACTGTGACCAGTATTGGGCAGTGTGAGGATGGAGGAACAAACGAGGTCAAGTTTCACACGAAAATTTACAAAATGGCGAAGGATAAGATTTGCTACAGTGGCTGGATCTATCTTCCTTATGGAATGACGGATGATCAGCAGGTGAGGTGAACATGTTCTGTAAGCAACAGAAATAAATAATTTCATTATTTATAATATTAATTACTTGGGCAGGAAAGTGTTTTAAAGACATCGACGGACGTGTGTACGAAACATATACTTCCGGACGGAATATAAGTTTTCACCTAGCTGAAAAGTTCTTTATTGTATGAAGTAAGTTGGTCTTCAGCGAAAACCGGGTACGGAAAGAAGAGGCAGCTAGAATTTTTAAGGGGTCGTCTTCTTATTTTTGGAATCGGATACCAAATAATCACCGGCTGTTCATTTGTCATTGGGCTATTAATTAATGACACTTTCTAAGGAATAGTCGGCCTTAGTTAGTAACAATGACTAAATTCGCTCATCTCTACACTCATCACACTCATTCGAAATCCGTATTCGCCCATATCTTGACGATCGGCGTCTTATGAATAAATAAATAAATAGAAGGTTGGTGGTCTGGATACAAATTTTACCAGGATGTATTGCTAGTAGATCGATGTCAGCAGCCGATGAGTAGTAGAAATATCATTTATAGAATTAAACCCAATCGCATTACTTTCTCATTTGAAGGCAAAATAAAATCATCTTTAGTAACACTACACAAATCTAACAATGTATTTCCACAAAACTGTGAATTGTAGCTAAAGTTTTGTTTTTTTTTAGTTTTAGATTATCGCTATTTTTGTTATTATTTGCCATTATTTTTAATCGTTTTCAATAACTTTAATTTTTTATTTCTATTGCGTTTCTGTTATTACGAGTATTTTTAGTTATTTTATTAATATTTGTGTATTCATTGTAAATTATGAGAAATAAAGTTTATTATATATATTTCAAGCTATACATAGCTATTCGGGTGGGATCATCAGATTAATCATAAGTGTCATGTTTTGGGTGGCATGATTTTCGTCTGTTTTGTTTCATCGATTTAGCTGTATATTTAACCCGGCAAAAGTTATATTTGAAGTACTCATCTTGAAACATGTGACTATATAGACCTTTAATGCGTATAGAACACTTTGTATTGTGTTATCACATAGAACTATCTTAATAATGTTATGAATATGACAAAACTTGCTGTCATAGAGATATCAAATAGAATAATAATGTTATTAACATTTGAAGAATGAGGCATTGAATCAAATATAGTATTTCCAAGATTAGCCAACTTGAAATTCATATATAGAATAAATGTTTTATATTATAAATAAAAACACTTTGCTTTGTTTTTTGTGACAAATTACGTATTTACGTTCACAGGAGGTGTGGGAGGTTTCAACTCGAGGAAGTACTGGAGGCTGGAAGGCAAATTTTCTGAGATTCAAAAATAAGAGAGCTTGTTCGGATCAACAACGCCAATTACCGGAGTGGTTCAACATATTGAAAAATGCAAATCTGAACGACACTTCTTGCCCTATACCTAAGGTAGGTTTCCTCTTTCTTCTTTATTATTAAGGTATATCAAAGACATTTTTCTAGTTACCTATGTTAGATTCTAAATGCCTTCTTTTTATTTAAGTAGGTTTTAATAGTACATTTTTCCTGTACCTAAGTGTTACAAAACACTCGCCCTAACTTAAATCTTCAAATGACTTCTTGTATGGTATATGAATTTCATTTACCTATGGTAGATTACTTCCTATTTGGGAGCTATAATACTTTCAAAAATATACTATTGAAACTTTCTGTATTAGATGTTTAAGTTATATTTATAACAGACAAAATTTTTCATTTCAATAAAACGTATGTCAACATATAAAATCTGACTGCAGATATTTGTTCATTTATATATATAACTTACTAGATGAATTCTGTCACTTTATAACTGAATATTATGATTATCACTTTACGGAATTAGTCGTAATTTAAAATAACAAAAATAGTTTAATTAATTGAAAACAGTCCGTTATCTCATTTTAATTTTCTGATAAAGTTCTATTATCTTTTTTTTTTACTTCAGCGTAGAAATTACACCTTCACATGTGTTGACTTTTCCAACCTACAGTTCGCAACTATGACTGTGTTGGTCTACGGAACGTATAGAGTGACAGTCCGTTACTACCACAACAAGGTGAATGTCGGGTGTACCACTTATCAAGGGGAGGTTCATCCAAGGGTGAACGCTACATCTACGCCAGATGAAGTAACAACAGGGAGAAACGGAACTGATGGGTCAGAATCCGAGGAAAAACAGGACTGGAATGCTGACACTTAGGCACCAAGAGGAACCGACGAACGATATCATAACATATTGTTCAATTTTTAATTTGAGTTGTCTTTACAAGTCCAATAAAATAATCAAAATGAATAGTGAATTATTGCTTAACTTTTCTAATCCAATTATATTATGAAGTTCTTTCCGTTTATGACACAATTTTTCTATTTCCATTCTTGCTTCCATTATTTATAAATAAATTTTAATTACATTATTTAAAAGTAGTTTTTTAATTAGCATAGTACATATACAGTACAAGTAAACGTCACACAATACAAATGTATTACAATATATGCACAAAATGCACAAATATATTACAATACAAGTACAAAATGCACAAATATTATGGTGATCGATTTCGGTGACCCACGCTCACCTTCCTCATTCTTTTGTGAATCCCTCTGGTTTTTTTTTTTTTTATTTTTTATTACTATCCTTTTCACTTATTACTATTTTAAATGGGCCTGCAGGCTGTGCGTAAAATGTATTCAACGAGTTAAGTATCAACCATTAGCTCAATTGGGAATTCGAACCTTGGAACAAGCCCTCCGTAAACCGAATCCTTAGCCAATGTGGAAAAATTCCGGCAAAACGCACTCTAGTTCTTATTATACTGAAAATGTATTATTGATTCTTAAACTGTAATCTTCTAGAAGTAAACAAGAAAAATTGTTCTTTCATTTTTATAGCTTTTTACATGAAGAATATGTTTTGTATATAAAGATTTCAAAGCAACATTTAAATAAAAATCAAATGTCAACATTTAAAAAAAAAAATGTGTCAACTAATTTTATATACATACACTGCAATATTATATAAAATATTGTACTATACTAATTTGCACGTTTAACATTATTATTTACTAGTAATGATTCATGCAATGTATTTAAACTCCCTGAAACAACCACATTATATTATAAAAATGTTGGAGAGATTTATAAAATAAATATGTTTTTTCTTTTCTGAAATACTTAAGTCATAAATAGACAACATAATGTAAAAAAATATTTTATTTGTTCTCCTCATTTTTAATATAACATCAACAACTATAATAAGAATAAAAGTCAAGCCCCCCTTTTGGGATAAAAACTCTTATATGAAGAAGTATCGTAAATATTTCAAGCTGTAAATAGTACTGAAAATGGACTGGCTAAGGCACTAGTTCTCAAGCTTTCCAATAATAGCAGCACTTGCCACGTAAAAGCAATCAGGTAGGTAAAGAAGATTTGTTTTATAACTTCGAGTCTGCACTCTCTCCACAAAATATTATTTAAAATAGTGTTTGTCATGCATACCAAACTGGTTTATAAAATAGGAGTAAACATTTTTAAGCATTGCGTAGTTTTTGTTACGTGTTTATTCTTTTCATAGATTTAAACTTACTTGTTATTTATGTGCAAAAATATGTTGGTAATCAAAACCATCAAAACTTTTATATTTTACATCACAATCCCGAAAACAGTAGTTCTATGAATGTGCTGAGGAAAAATATTGATACTACTGGTTCACGATCCAATAACTGTTTAGTTTCATTCAAAGTATATATTCAATTCTCATTAATTTAGAGTATTAAAATAAAACGTAAATCTTCATAAAATAAAAATTTGACGCTTACAGAAATATGTTGCTGGATTACATAGGGGAGGATTTTCTATACTGTTTATTCTTGCAACAACAGTATTCAATATTCCGTCTACTAAAATAAAATCTGAACTGTTAATAATTATAAATACTATATACTATATTTCAATCACTTTACTTACTGGATGGAATGGGTTTAATGTGAAGTTACAGTTGTTTATAAGTATATAAGTCACAACGCCTCATTAAGTATAGCAAGTTTAAATTACAATTGAGAGACATGAAATATTAAGATAAATTTCACTTATTTCTTTAACTATGAATATATTGTTTTTATATGTGTCTGTATAGCCTATATAGATGTTCTATATCAGATTAATTCAAGATAAGATGGTGTGGTACATGAATTAAATATAGATTTTGCAATTATAACAAAATAATCAAAGCAAGATATCAAAAATAACTTTTCATACTAAATGTTGGCTGATGTATGATCTTTACATTATAGGAGATGTCTTTGTGAAGAAGAAAATATTCTTCTTATGAAGAATTCTTACAAACTTTGTACAAGGTTCATTGCTTATCGAATTGTTGTTTTAAATTGATTATAATGTGTTTCTCTTTAATAAAGTTCGTTGCTAACATTTTTACAATTTTATGTATCTTGTAAATTGGTCGAGTTTGGTTTTTAATTCTCTAATTTATTTAATGTCAAGAAATATTTATTCTAACAACGATAAATCTAGTGTGAAACACTTAAGTTTATCCATATTTCCCCAGAGCAAATAAATATGAAGGATATTCAATACATATATAAATTAATTAATATAAACCTTTAACATAAACATTGTATTTTAAATAATATTACAAATATTTCCACTTATATATGTCTGTTTTCAAATTATTACTTTTAAAATTGATGGTAATACTTACTCAGCACCACTCAATGTTATATAAAGGTTTACTAACGACTACGAAACCCCCATAACAATAAAAATTACAAACTAATAAAATGAAAGGAAAATCAAAATTAAAATCGACAAAATATAATTTTAAGAAGCCGGATAAAAATTTTTATATTTTCTAGAAATATCGCTCTCCCTTAGAAGTTCGGTGTTTTTATTTGACTTGAGTAAAATATTATGGAAGTTTTAGATCAATTTTGATTGCTTCATAACAAAAATGATTAGTGAATGAAGAATAATAAAATTTTGACAGTTCGTTTCACATTATATCACTAAACAATAATTTGTAAAACTCGAAAAAAAAACTCGTCAAAATAATTTCTCAGATTTAAAATGAAGCTGGGAATTATTACCTCAAAATAGAATCTTCTGCTTACTAATTTTAAAATATCATTGTCTCACTTAAATCTACTGTCTTGATTTAATTTGAGATTATTTGCAAACTTATAATAATAGCCTATATTTATCCATCTATAATTTGTTTTAATACCTTCATGAAACAGTAGATTTTTATAAAAGTATTTTATAAAAAGTTATTATAATTAATATAAATTATACTAGAAATGCACAAATATTTCAGCACACATAATTTCTCATTTATGCATTATGTCGGCCGTACAGCTGTTGAGTGGAAACATTGCAAATGTGTGTCGTGTAAGTAATTACATCGTACGTGTAGTGGCCACAGGAAAATGACAATTTACGTAATTAGACATGTAATTACAGCTTAGGCTAATGGTATCTACTCACACGACAGTGACGTGGGGCTATAAATATAGAGCTACCAAAATATAAAGCTGTATGACAGCATTCATTTACTAAAGAGAAGTTTGGAGCTAATGTTACGTTCATGGCAGATTATACTAAAAATTAAGGTGGTTTTAAATGGCTATTATTATTATTATTTATGCTTAATTGTTTACTGAAGGCCACTGGCAGAACACTTTATACAGGCGCTCCAGTAACTACTACCACAAAATAAGAAGGTACAGAGAGGTCTATGCAATGCCAAATATTGAACGCGATCATACACCGCCAGATTATACGGAGCTCTAGTGGACCTATTTATTTAGTAAAATAATAGATTATTCGTTTCGTTCTTGTTTAAAAGTAAATTTGAAATTCAGATTTATTACTTTTATTTTATCGAAAATTGATAAAATATTAAAGAACATAAATACACTGCTGAAACTAAACGGTAAAAAATATTGTGGTGTCGGACAGTTCTAAGCACACTCTTATTCTGCTTTTGTGTGCTACTACTACTCAATAACTGCCGTTTATTGATTGATTCCTGGAATGGCTACTACTAGTAGATCGCGCGCTGGCCATGAGAAGCACACACGTGTGTTGACGAGTGCATTCACCACCGGGAAGGCTCTTAGATAACAAGAACCCTTGGCTATATTATTGATTATATACGATCTAGTCAGTTCACCCAATGAGACAAAGTGTGAGCAGTTTTGTATGGTAGTTCGTTACTTACTCAATAGAATGATGTCACTTAGGTTCTGGGCAGTTTCACCCACACCACGTCAGAGCGCACTAAGCGCAGCCTGCCTCCACAACTCTCGGCTAGATTGTGCTGCCTGTTTTGCCGCGAAAAAAGAATACGGTAAATTGAGAGAAAAAACAGATTCAATGGTTTATCTACTATTGTTTTCCTGATATTAATTAAATATAATACTCAATGTCTTTTCCTCAACTGGGCAATTATTTTGGCATTGTTTTACATTTTTAAACGTTAATTTCATAAATGTTCAATGTACTCGTAGATGTATAAATGTTTATATAATACCGTACATGGCCAAGAAACATTGCAACAAAAATAATATCAGTCATACAATTATTTTATAATTCTAGTGACAATGGTATTATAAAAATATTTAGTTGGATTGCCATGCTTGTTTTGAGCATGATGATATTAAAATAATAAAAATCTCTCAGGTTTACACTACCTACGATAATTGCCAACAAGGTGTAGTTAATAAATAACAAGGATCGGATTTTTATTTATAACCCACCAACACATGGATAGTGGTCCATTTTGTGTTAGACACTTTCATATGAATTTGTAATAAGATGTGAATAGATGTTTTATTTTGTATTATTACATTTGTACCAGGAGAACTGACAAACTATCAAACGAGTCGGACGAGTTCGTAGTGAGTCAGGTGAGTACGTGCCGAGTCGTTTAATTCGTAACGAGTCAAGTAGTACTGCAAAACTGAATACTACTGCCCATGGGCGAACCTCCATAGATGGTCCATTTACATAATTAGTTCCCTTCCATGTATTTATACACAATACCTTCTGGAAAAATCCAGAATGCTGACAAAGCAGTTGTCGAGTTGATACCTGGAATTTTCCACCACATAGAAGCCCATATGAGTCCCGAAAGACCATTTATTCTCATAAAAACTAAAAGGATCAAAAGGGACAAAGTCAATTATCTGCGCCCATGAAGGTACCTGCCCCAATACCAAAGACAATAGGGCCGTGACACGGTCCTCTACAGTACGATCCTTACGACTCCAAGCCCTACCATCCATATCCCATAGTGTCTTCTTACCTCTGGCATGTAACCAAACACTTACAACACACACTCATATACAACCAACAATTATCTACATCCAACTACGCGATCCTTACGACTCCAAGCCCTACCATCCATATCCCATAGTGTCTCCTTATCTCCGTCATGTAACCAAACACATACAACACACATTCATATACAACCAACAATTATCTACATCCAACTACACGATCCTTACGACTCCAAGCCCTACCATCCATATCCCTTAGTGTCTCCTTATCTCCGTCATGTAACCAAACACATACAACACACATTCATATACAACCAACAATTATCTACATCCAACTACACGATCCTTACGACTCCAAGCCCTACCATCCATATCCCTTAGTATCACCTTATCTCCGTCATGTAACCAAACACATACAACACACACTCATATACAACCAACAATTATCTACATCCAACTACACAATCCTTACGACTCCAAGCCCTACCATCCATATCCCTTAGTATCACCTTATCTCCGTCATGTAACCAAACACATACAACACACACTCATATACAACCAACAATTATCTACATCCAACTACGCAATCCTTACGACTCCAAGCCCTACCATCCATATCCTATTGTGTCTCCTTATCTCCGTCATGTAACCAAATACATACAACATACACTCATATACAACCAACAATTATCTACATCCAAGTACAGGTAAATCATCTTGTGAAAAATCGTTCCGCTGGCACGTGACAGCTCAGTCATCCCCTGCAGTTTCTCGTAAAGTTCGCTAGCTGACAGAGTACTACACGCGGTTCTAAAAAAATTAGCTTTAACGTTTAGTGTCATGAAATTTATTTTAGTTTTAATTTTTTAATTTTGTAAATAAGTGTTTAGTGTCGTAATCGTTTAGTTCATAGTGTATATAGGTTCTGGAGCATAATGAATGTGCAGCCGGGTAGTAGTACTAGTAAATCAAATAAAAAAAAAGACCTGTTATTTATAGCCATACGCGAAATATTATTTACAATGTATATAGTTATTTAAAGAAGAAAAATGAAGATTTATCGGAGAAGAAGTTGCTCTCAGAAGTGGCAGAAGCATGTGGAATATCCCATAGTTCTGCATATAAAATCGTCAAGGAAGGTGCCCAGTCACCCGGACAAGAAAAGAAGTTCGTAACGCCAAGGAAAAACAGAACTAAGAAAAGTCCAATAACTGGTTTGGACAATTTTGATTTGTGTGCTGTGTGACGGACAATTAACAATGTTCACTCATTAGAGGGAGAGAGGCCCACTTTGAAAGAAATCCTTCGGATTCTTGAAAAAAGAATTAACTTTTCGGGTGGAATAACAAGTCTGAGGAAAGTAGTTCGCAATCTCGGATTTAGATGGAAAAAACGGAAACTACCAGAAAAGTTTTGGTTGAAAAATCCGACATTAGATTAGCTAGATTAAAATACTTGCGTAAGATAAAAGAGTACTGTGAAGAAAATCGTCCGATCGTTTATAATGATGAGACATACTTTCATAGTTCTTCCTCTTCCGAAAAATCATGGACTGAAAGTGAATCGCACGGATTAAAAAACCAGTGGGCAAGGGACAGAGAGTAATTGTGATTCATGCTGGGGAAATGGGCTTTATTCTGGGTGCTCTCTTAATGTTTAAGTCTGGAATGAAGAAAGGCGATTACCATGACGACATGAATAAAAATAATTATACTAAATGGTTAGAAGAAAAGTTAATACCAAATTTACCAACAAATAGCGTGGTTGTGATTCATAAATGCTCCCTACCACCGGGAACAAATAAACCCAGCATCGACTTCATCCTCGTTGAAAGCTGATATGATGAGATGGTTGTCTGAGCGAGGTATTCATCATTCTTCGAATCTACTAAAACCCGAATTGTACGACCTCATAAAACAACACAAACCAAAATTCGTAACCTACAAGACAGAGCACATCTTAGCAACAGCCGGCCATACAGTACTTAGATTTCCTCCTTATCACCCTGACTTGAACCCGATTGAAATGATATGGGCCACAGTCAAGTCACACATTAAAAAGACAAATATCATATTTACAATAGATTCTGTAACACAACTTGCTTTGGAAAAGTTTCACTCCATAACTCAAGAAGAATGGAAATCCTGATGTTCACATGTAGAAAAGGTAGAGGACGAGTACATTGCAGCCGAGGGGATGCTGGACAATGTGACAGAACGTTTCGTCATAAACTTAGATGAAGACAGTGACTGTGATAGTGTATGTGCCAGTGGTAACGGTGAAGATGGAGGTGGCGCCAATGATGTTAGCTTCAGTGATGGAGATGGAGCCATCCATGAGCGGAGTTGAAGACCTGGGAACCGAGAGGGAACTGTCTTTCGACCAGTTTTAGACCAGGAACTAAATATTAACATATGAGTTAATATCGTTTAAATTCCAAATTTTCTTTAGTGACACAATGTTAATTATTAGAGTAAATTATTAATGCAAGTTATTAGAAATATGTTTAGGTTTGTCGCTCATTATATCAGTAAAATTAAGTAATCTTAACAGCAAAAATAAAAATGAAATATTTTATTCAGATTAAACCGTTATAATAAACTTAACAGAAAATTAAAAATTAGTACATAATACAATCTTTCTGTTGTTTAATTGATGGAAAGTTTATTTTCAACACAATAATTCACCCAACCTTACCATTATCATTTAATATATACCATATGCGATTATGTTGGGGCAGTCCAATGTGTTGTTCATTTCGTTGAAGGGCTAATTTGCAGCGGAAGGGATTGGAATGTGGACTTTCACCGCTCCTCGACGGCTGGCCACCCCTATTGTTTGGAACATTATTGCTCCGTGTCACTGCACCACCATTGCCCAGCCGAAAATACGCAGCCAGGCTAGTAGCGCGTTGTTGTTGTCCGCTCTGCTCCTCACTCCCCACCACAGACACTACCCCCGCCACGCAACCTGCGCGAGGCGATTTTTGTTAAAGTGATTCTACTGTACGTGATCCTTACGACTCCAAACCCTACCATCCATATCCCATAGTATCACCTTATCTCCGTCATGTAACCAAACACATACAACACACACTCATATATAACCAACAATTATCTACGACCAACTACGCGATCCTTACGACTCCAAGCCCTACCATCCATATCCCATAGTATCACCTTATCTCCATCATGTAACCAAATACATACAACACACACTCATATACAACCAACAATTATCTACGATCAACTACGCGATCATTACGACTCCAAGCCTTAACATCCGTATCCCATAGTGTCTACTTATCTCCGTTGTGTAACCAAATACATACAAAACACACTGATTTACAACCATCAACTATCTATGACTAACTATACGATCTTTACGACTCAACGCCCCATCATCCATATATCTCAATATGTCCTTATCAACATCGTGTAATCACATTCATTTACAACCAACAACTAATTACGACTAACCATACGTTTGGACGGTATATAAAGTAAAGAATTACGTAATTTGAGCTGGTAGTTGTAATGTATAAAACTGATCACTTCTAATGGTGTATAGGTTCTATCAAAAATACTGCATCAACCTGTAAATAACAACTCTTAACATACAAAAAACTGTACATAATGTTTAATAAATACATAATAAATTTAAAATGTCAGTTTATTTACGACATATCAGTTAAAATTTAGACCAACAGTCATACATAATACGTTTCACAATACACCGAAAGTAACAGTTTACAGTCTGTATACGGTAGGGTGGCGCACGGACCCGCCAGCTACCTGTGTCGGTCCTTTCCTCCCCCCGGCGCTCGCGGCTGTTTCCTTAATGAGTCACCAACTAGCCCCTCTAATAGAATTATTAACTTTTTTTACTTTCTCATAATATATCAATTTTAATAGAACATTTGTAAAGTACTAACAAAACTAAGAAAAGTGATATAAAACACGATGTGCTTTGATTATAAATAATGGTCGAAAGTTATTTTTTAGCCGGAATACTGTATGATTTGTTAAATGTTTTACATTTCTCATACAACGTTATCATGATACGATATTATTTTAAGAGTACTTTGAAATAAGGTACGGTACTCTTGCCTTCTCCCATAGTCGTGCAGTGTGCAGATATGGGACATGGGACAACAAGACTGGTTAGGACATTGAACTTGTTGATGACTAACCGTAGTCTAATATGTGCGCTAATATTTTTCCGCGAAGGGGTTGGTGATTCACCACTCTTAGCAGTAATGGTTGTCCAGGGTGCCAGGGTAGTTTTCAGTTAGATGTGGATACTTCCCGGGATAACTTGTAACGAATACATTACACATAGTTGGTTTATTTATTATTTTTTTAATTGTTTAAATAGTTTAATTTTTTTCCAAGTGATATTTTTTTGTTTAGTGAATGTTTTAATTTTTTGTGCACGATTATGCCACCATCAAGTGAAAAACGTGGGTTTACTTATAACTCTCAAGCCAGAACTATAATTGCATCGGTGTTACATTACTTTGAGCGGGAACGTGACAACAAAGGTCCATTATTAGATGTGAAAAAAGTATCTGAAAGAGTGGTCGCCGCATGTAAAATTTCACGAGGAACATTGGTGTGGATCAAGTCGCAACTAAAACAAGCAGTGGAAAATGAAGGAAACTCTAGTGTCAACCCTCAAAGTTTTGAAGAAACGGATCAATCACCAATACCTGAATCAGCTGTAAGTAATAAATCCAGGCAAAATACTCCTAGACCTACCATCCCTAAGCTTACTACCCCAAGAAGAAGAAAACCATACAAGTCAATAGTTACACAGCTAGACGATTTTGAGAAAACTGCAATTAGAAACCACGTTTTTAGCTACTACAGACGCCGAGAAGTCCCTACCCTCCGAAAGTTAAAAGTAAGTTTACGAACAGCGGGTTTGTTTGATGGTTGTATACGAACACTGGCAAAAATTTTGAAAACTATCGGATTTAAATGGAAAAAGTTAGACAATAGAAAAGTTCTCATGGAGAAACCCTCAGTTGCTCTTGCTAGGTGCCGATATTTGCGAAAAATTCGGGAAATTGACTATAAAAAAGTTATTTTTCTGGATGAAACATGGATCAACGCCAACACTTCGAAAGACTCAGGATGGACAAATGACAGTGTAAAGTGTTCTGTAAATGCCCCTTTAGGAAAAGGAAAACGTTTAATAATTTGCCATGCAGGAGGCTTTAACGGCTGGATCAAGTCGCCACCTCTGATATTCCAGTCAAAAAAAAACGGTCGAATATCACGAGGAAATGAATTCCGAAGTCTTTGAGGGTTGGTTTTTTGAGGTTCTCCTGAAGTCTATTCCAGCTGGTTCGACAATAGTAATGGACAACGCACCTTACCACTCTCAAGTAGCCAACAAAGCGCCAACATCTGGCTCACGAAAGTGTGAAATGGAGGAATGGCTGAAAACTCGCGGCATTTCATATTCACCAGACATGCGGAAGCCAGAACTATACAGTCTTGTAAAGCTGCATAAGGAACAAAGAAAATCTTACGTAATAGATAAAGAAGCCTGTAAGCGTGGGTTTAAAGTAATCAGACTGCCACCGTACCACTGTAATTACAATCCAATTGAGCTGGTTTGGTCAACTTTGAAGCGGTATGTAGCAGCAAGGAATACTACATTTAAATTGAACGATGTTCAGGATTTGTTTATGGAAGCTGTAAACTCCTTCACCTCAGAAGATTAAAGATTGATTGGCGCAAATGCGTTGAACACGTCAAGAAAGAAGACGAGGCAGACTGAACAAACGAAGGACTTGATGACGTCAGTGTCCAAGAACTAGTCATTAATCTGGCCCCTGGTGAATCGGATGACAGTGACTGGGATACCAGCGATGACGATGACGATCTGGGAGTGTCACCTCTAGAGTAATCAGGTAAAATAAAAAATAAAATCTATTTACCTAGAAAATTTTATTGGACGTAATATATATGATTACAAAAAGGGTATAAAAATATTATAATAGTATACAGTAAAACAAAATAATTATCTTCAAATTTACAGAGACTTTAAACGTTTTTTTTTAATATAAGTAGAATATAATAAGATATTACTACTTCTTTATTAGTCATGACAATAAAGTTGCGATGATTGATGAATAGCGGGTACTGTAACATTTCAATGTATGCTTTAAAACATTTTAATGTCATTAGAACTAGTAATAAAATATAACGAATGGTAAAAAATTAACTGCAATCTTAAAATATTGTATATTGGTTTTAGCGCGATTTTGTTTTATTTCAGTGTCACACGGAAACAACATGGAAGATAAATGGAAAATGCTCAACTTCTGGACACTAAATACTTTGGCTTGAAGAAGATTACTGGGAGTAATATAAAATAATGTTGATTTATTAATCAAATAAACTGTAAAGTATGTAGTGTTGCCTATTTAATGATATTTTGGCTGATTAAATAGTATGCGATAACATAATTTTAAATTATTCTACCTTTTTTCAAAGAACTCTTAAAATAATATTGTATCAAGATTAGGGAATTATGAGAAATATAAAACATTTAACAAATCATACAGTATTCCGGCTAAAAAATAACTTTCGACCATTTCGTTATTTATAATCAAAGCACATCGTGTTTTATATCACTTTTCTTAGTTTTGTTAGTACTTTACAAATATTCTATTAAAATTGAGATATTATGAGAAAGTAAAAAAAGTTAATAATTCTATTAGAGGGGCTAGTTGGTGACTCATTATGGAAACAGCCGCGAGCGCCGGTGGGAGGAAAGGACAGACACAGGTACAGATCGCGGACTTTAGCTGTGCGCGTGGCCTTGGCTGAATGTGATAGGCGGGAGGGGTAGCGGGGTAGTGTTATGCGCTCTGTCCTGAAAACACTGACTCACCTGCAACAACCTCCTTACTGAGCATCGTAATGAAAATAACAACTAACCCTACCTACTTCCTGGCTAAAATAAGTCTATTCTGTGACAGTGATGAGTGTGGTTGTCATTTGTGCCTAGTTATTTGTTCAACCAGTGCGTGTGGTTTACACCGATTATTATTAATATAGCCGTAGTTACCGAGTATTTTATTTGTGATATATTCTGTTAGTTGTAGTGTTTGTTACAGGCCAATTGCTTTGGTCCCAACAATTTCTAAAGTGTTCGAGAAAACCATTCTTACCCGACTAAGTTCTCATTTATCAAAGTTTTCTGTAATTTCCAAAAATCAACATGGGTTTCAACAGAGTAAGTCCACACTATCAGCTTTATATGATTTTACAAATCATGTACTTAGCGCCTTGGATGGGTCACGGAAGACTCTGGGTGTTTTCTGTGACCTGTCAAAGGCCTTTGATTGTATTGATCACACAGTTTTGTTCTTAAAACTCAACCATTATGGAATTATGGGTGTAGCCTTGAATTGGTTCAAATCTTTCCTGTCCGGCAGAAAACAGTGCACCTCTGTTAATGGTCCGCATCACTCCTGTGAGTCTTCTTGGGCCGAGGTGCATATGGGTGTTCCACAGGGTTGCATTCTCTCCCCTATTCTATTTTTACTTTATATAAATGATTTATCTTGTACAGAGAACAATGCAAATATAGTGATGTACGCTGATGATGTTTCTCTGTTGTTGTCAAGTAGAGATGCAATTGAATTGAGAGCAAGTGTTTCTCGGGTAGTCACAGAGGTAAATGAATGGTTTGAGGAAAATGGTTTGTTGTTAAACATTAATAAAACAAAATATATTAATTTCACTACAAAAAATGCTAAAAATAAATCACATAATATTTGTGATGACATAATTGTGAACCCTAAACAAACTCTACAGAACGACACATCTGTAGTGTTCCTCGGTGTGACTGTTGACGAGACTGTTTGCTGGAGACCGCACATCGAAAAACTCATGCGTCGTATCAATTCAGGTACCTTTGCAATAAGAATATTAAAATCTTCGTGTAGTAGAGATATCCTTCTTGACGTGTACCGAGCTTATTGTGAGAGCATAATTCGCTATGGATTGGCTATCTGGGGAGGTTCATCCTCTCTGGAAGGAGTTCTCAAATGTCAGAAAAAGATCTTAAGGATAATTTTCGACGTCACTGACTCTCATTCATGCAAAAGCCTGTTTATAGAAAATAAAATAATGACCATTCATTCCCTTTATATATTTGAGGTTTTAATTTTAACATTCAAAAATATTGACGCTGAGGCCAAAATAGGAAATTTCCATTCATACAATACAAGGCATGGGGAGGCACTATGCTACCCAAATCATAGGACAACAAAATTTGAAAAAGGCCCAGCTTATATGGTTAACAAATTGCCACTAAAAATTAAAAAAGAAAACAACATTTCCAAATTTAAAGATTTAGTAAAGTCCTTTCTTCTTTCGCATGCCTTCTACAGTGTAAAGGATTATCTTAATATGGAAAGTGCCTAGTTTTGATTGTTTTAAATTGTTTTAATTTATGTGTAACAGTTTGATCCATTTGACAACATTATTCAATGTATGCTTAAATATATATTTTGAGTGTTCAAAGTGACAATTATTTTATACATTCGACTAGCTCACATGTCTGTAGTACAAGATTATTAAATATTAATTAATTAATACAGTATTATATTAGTAGTAGTTATAGTTAATTTGACAAGACACAAAATTTGTACAAATAAAATTTATAATTGTAACAAATATTATGTGTTAATAAAGGATTTGATTTGATTTGATTGATTTGATTTGTTAATTTTCCACAATGACTGATGAGTTCAAGTTGCTAGTCAAGAATAGAGTAATTCATAGGGCCGCGAAATTATCATTAACGTGTTTAAATTTACGAAGGAAGAGGCAGACCGAAAAACTTTAAATATTCCGTTGGCAAAGCTCGTCAAAGAACAGCAGCAGCTACGGGGGTATCAGAGCGAGTTGTAACTCAAATAAACAGTGAGTTTAAAAAATTGCATGTTAGTGGTCAGTGCTAGGCATGTTTTACTACGCCAAACAAAAACCGACAACGACGTAAAACAGTAACCTATTTAGATGACTTCGATAAATGTGTAGTGAGAAGACTAGTGTACAATTTTCATATAGAAGAATATAGAATACCAACTTTAAAATTATTGAGGGAGGCGCTAAAAAAGTAATAAACTTTCAGGGTTGTGATAAAAGTTTGAGACGCATATTAAAGGATTTAGGGTTTACTTGGAGAAAGACAGCAAACAACAGAAAGCTGTTAATTGAAAAACCAGAAATCCGAGAAAAACGGATAACATATTTGAGAGCGTTGAAAAGCTACAGGGAGCAAGGACGTCCAATAATTTATTTAGACGAGTCTTAGGAATGTGCAAGCACGTGGAGAAGATAGAAAAAGACTATGCAGCGGAAACCCCAGATAGACAATGTTATAGAATCCTTTGTTATATCAGTTGGAAATGAATCTGATACAGACAGTGACGGTCTTTCAGAGGAGGAGGAAGAGTTAAGTGGGATTGAAGAACTCTAATGAAGTAAAATGATTGTAAGTCACATTCATATATCATTATAAGATTCATATTATATTATATTCATATTCATTATATATTCATTATAAGAAAGTACTTATAAGTTACTCAACTTTTTACTAACTATTTACAAAAATAAAATGCCTAAGTAAAATTATTACAGTCGTTTTAAATGAAGTAGACAAAGAAGCAGGAATAATAGCAATAATAATAATAATGTGTTTCTTGTGTTTGTAAAATTTATATACTTTCCGACCTACCATAAAAATACAGTTACCACAATACATTTAATGTTTTCAATTTATAATACTTTTTCCCATACATGTTTAGCTGTTAAATAGTAAAGTGTAACCAATATAGAACCTAGGAAGAAGTTTTGGCGCCTTCATTTCAGCGGCGAGCGCGTGAACGCAACCCGTAAAACTTATTGTGTTTGTTTGTTATACTCTGATTATCGAAAGAAAGTGACTGGCGGAGCGGCCGCGCGGCGACCGAGTTTAAGTACAAACATTCTATTTCACAACCTTGTGGAAACGTAAAACAGAAAGTTATAAATTTCCAATAAACGGTGTTTAAGTAGTCAGTTAAGCACGTTTTCAGCACATGTTTTAAATATTTTGTATCTTATTCCGACGAATTAATATTTGTAGTTATATTTTTTTAAACACGAATTGGAATTAAAATTTTTGCATTTGCCATGTTCGCTGTAGAATAACTGTGATTAGAAGCATCAGAAAAATATTTCTTGTAGAGAATTACTAGTCGACATTCTTAGGAACAACATATTAAAAACTGAGATCCCCACGAATACAATTAACGGCGTTATTAATTTTTTTCCAAATGTACTGTTAACTCTGTTAATAATATTTATTTAAATTTAGTTTTTCCTCTATATGCATAACATAATTTTAATCATCAATACAAACTTCTATGCAACCTTAAATTTCACTAAATATACCCGTAATCAATTAATATAGAAAAATTAGTACAAACCTGGTGCAGCGGTCCGCTATCCAGTCAAAGTACAGTAACAGCCCAAAAACAGTGGCGCATCCCCTTCAGGCTCACATTGCGTCCTTCAAAACCACAAGTCACCAAACTTTCGTAAGTATTAATAGAGATAATAAAACACTATTTGACTGTATTTACAAATAAAAAGAAATAGTATATTTCTTGATAATAATAATAATATCGATAAATGACTAATATATACAGTACTCAAGTGATAAATAAAAAACACACAAATACACTGTTGAACACTACAGTTGTGAGTTAGTACTCTTCAAACACTAGTTCCCTGATACCTTCCATTGGGTCGTCGCCATTATTAGAATCTTCTGAACAGGAATCTTCCTCGGAGCTGCTGTTGTCTCCCAAAGATATAATCATTTCCTCAACAGCTTCTTCCATTACTCCTTCGTTTTTCCATGCATCGACAATGACCTGTTTTGTGTGGTTCACTACTTGTTTCCACCTCTCAGCACTTATGCGATGAATTCCTTCTTTAGTGAGCTGTTCAACTTCAGCAACAGTAAACCTTTTGTTGTTTTCTGCAACATACCCTTTAACTTGAGCCCATATAAGCTCAATCGCATTAAAATGACAATGGTAAGGTGGTAAACGTATCACTTTGTGACCCCTGCTCTCGATCAATTCATCTACATAATATCTTTTGTTCTGGGATTTGTGCAGTTTCACTAACTCCAAAAGTTCACATTTTTTTAACTCTGCTGTAGCTTGAACATTTTTTCTATGTAGCCATTCAATGATGTCAGCTTTATTATTTTTGGTTGTAGGAGCTTTATCAATTTGCTTCGAATGGTACGGAGCATTGTCCATGACTATTAATGAAGGCTCTTCTAGGTTATTTAGCATAGTTTCAGAACACCAATTGTAGAACTTGTCGTGGTCCATATCTTCATGGTAGTCACCAGTTTTTTTTGGATTTAAATAGTAAGAGGGAATTTTCAACAAAACCCTTTGAAGAACCTGCATGACATAATATCAACCGCTCACCTTTTCCTACAGGCGTTGCCATTGTCCCCTGCAGTGACTCATCAGTCCATCCTTCTTTCAAACAATGCCCAGCATTGACCCAAGTCTCATCTAGCCAAATTATACTATCGAAATTCTCGTCTTTTATTTGGCGAAGAAAACTGCATCTCCAGGCAGCGATGTCACTTCTCTCAATAATCACTTTTCTACCCGAAAATTTTCTCCACATAAACCCTAATTCTGTTAATATCTTTCTAAGTGAAGACAGACAGCCGTGAAACAGATCTTCATTTCTCAACGATGAAAATAGTTTTTTCAAGGTCGGATATTCTTTTCTAATGTAGTATTGATACACGTGTCTTCGTACAGCGTCTTCCTGAAATACATCAAGTTTTGTTACAGTTTTCTCCCGTTTCCTCTCTTTTCCTGGAGTTGAAAGTTGACTATTATTTTCATTTTGTAATACTTTTACGTGTTTTTCCTTGCAAACTCGCACAACTGTATTTTTATGTATTTTAAGTGCATCTGCAGTTCGCTGTATTGAATTATTAACTGTAATCAAAGGACCTTGATTCGCTTTTTCTCTGTCAAAATACTCCCGCACTTTGCACACAATTTCTCTCGACTGTCCTTTCATAGGTACGCCTCGGCCCGAAATATTTCGTTTCTTTGGCGTTCGAGTCCTAGGTCTTCCTCTACTTTTCCTTGGTTCATTCTCGTTACGTTGCTCCATTCTCAAACACTAAAGTTTATTTTCACAAAATAACTTTAAAACAGGTTCAATTACAATTAAAATACCAACTCAAAGCATTCTATCACTTATATTGAAGAATAATGATAACACACCCACGAACATCACTCAGTCACCGCATCTACTAAACTAAAAGCAAGAAATTTCCCCCAGCCATATGGTAGGTATAATGGTTCAATTTTCGTGGAAGAGGGTGCTATTTTTGTACAGGAAAGGCCGAGACGCTGGGGTTGGCGATGGCCGTGGCGGTGGTGCGCGCGAACAAAATGGGCACACTAGGTCCTGACTGTACCTCCGCCGTAGAACGCCGCGCACTGCTCTCAAAGAAACTCAATTCATATATTAATCCATTTCAGTAATCCTTTATTATAAAAAGTGCAAGTTCTAAATGAGTTATAAATAATGTTATTCAAAGAAAATGTCACGCGAAGCTCATTCATGAACGACTTTAAATAACAGAGTTAACAGTACATTTGGAAAAAATTAATAACGTCGTTAATTGTATTCGTAGGGATCTCAGTTTTTAATATGTTGTTCCTAAGAATGTCGACTAGTAATTCTCTACAAGAAATATTTTTCTGATGCTTCTAATCACAGTTATTCTACATCGAAAATGGCAAATGCAAAAATTTTAATTCCAATTCGTGTTTAAAAAAATATAACTACAAATATTAATTAATCGGAATAAGATACAAAATGTTTAAAACATGTGCTGAAAACGTACTTAACTGACTATTTAAACACCGTTTATTGGAAATTTATAACTTTCTTTTTTACGTTTCTACAAGGTTATGAAATAGAATGTTTGTACTTAAACTTGGTCGCCGCGCGGCCGCTCCGCCAGTCACTTTCTTTCGATAATCAGTGTATAAATGGGTAGTAGTTTGTTTCCGCGCGCAGAGCTAAAGTCCTCGATGTGTAGCTGGCGGGTCCGTGCGCCACCCTACCGTATACAGACTGTAACTTGTGTTATTTTAAATTAATGAAATTATAGACGTATATTATAGTAAAAGTTAGTGTGAGATGGTTAATGTTATGCTTTTATACGTGTGTAAAATGATGCAGATGAATGAAAGAAAATAACGTTCTAGGAGGAAAGAGGAGTAAGATAAGCCAGACTAGAAGCCCCATTAACAGAAATTGGCAGCTTTTCTTTGATTACGAAGCAGAAATAAGTCTTGTTATATCACTATAGTTTTTAATTTCAGTGAAATAGTTTATATATCGTTGAAATCTTCAGGCTATGTACTAAGGCCAACTTTAAATTTTAAAGCAGTTTTTATCATAATCTTGTGTTTTATGTAAATACTTTGTTTTTTACTTTGTACCATTCTAGAATTTCTAAGAAATATTACATCTATAGACTAATTTTAATTTATAGTATTATTAAAGATTTTTTTTTAAATATCTTGTTTTGTATGAATATATTAAATTTTTTTTAATATGTTCAGGATATATGGTTGTAAATAAGCTAAACCTAAAAATAAAATAATGGTTATAGTTGATAGACAACCTGGAAATTCTTTATTACAATTAACATAGTAAAAAAATTTAAAAAAAATAAAAAATCAGTTTAATATGTAACAAATTATAGATAGACACAGGCACTAGAAACATTTTAGCTATATATAAATAGCGGACATACATTTTCTATAAAATAAATTCAATTCAAAACCTTTACAACATTACAAATAAGCTTAGGACCTATAGTGTACTTCTTAACAGTCATAACCATTTAGAGCTGGTTCTCTCATATATGATTTGTTAAAACGTTTAATTTATAACACATTAAATAAATAATGTGTTTAAATATCTTAGGGAAGAGGATTTCGTTTGATTTTCAGTAATTAAAAATACACTGCTTGTGTGTTTCGAAACGTTTCATTTGTTTGACACAGTTATTTTGTGCCTTCGGAGTCCCAAATGTGTTCTATTGTGAAACAGCACTCTGACCCATTGTTAAATAATAAGCCACTTTACAATTCGACCGTAGCCCCAGAGAAGTCAATGTCCAGGTAGTGCGTGTGGTGATGAAGTTTGTTGATATGTTATCGGTAGTCCAAGTCTAGCTAATTGGGACTACTCTTTGGTCATTAATTTATTTAGTATGATTAAAACCTCACACACTCGTTGTTACCTTTGTTCCAGATAATGAGATTATTCAACCAAACATTCTCTTCAAATGACCATCTAAATATATTTTATGATTCTTTAAATACATTCATACATGTACATTCAAAAT
This sequence comes from Stictocephala bisonia, assembly GCA_035578905.1. NCBI lineage: Eukaryota > Metazoa > Arthropoda > Insecta > Hemiptera > Membracidae > Stictocephala > Stictocephala bisonia. The sequence continues at coordinate 3,984,656 of JAQJVL010000010.1, read as the reverse complement.
GTAATCTTAAATTATTCTTTATAAAATATTTCACTGAGTATCTGTATTTGTTATTTGTTTTATATTTTGTGGCTTCTTCGTTTGTGCTATCTTGTGTAATATTTATTTATCATAATAATTGTGTATTTTAAATGTTTAGTTCTTATGTTCACATTTAGGTTCATTAACGTTGAACGTTAATTAAGTTTGTTCATTAAGTGGGTGTACATTTAGAGTTGTTAAAAATTATTGTTTTCATTTAAATTTATATTATTATTATCAGATTATTTGTTTAGTTTATGTTTTGCTTTCCTCGCTATTTTCTTATGATATAGATCATTTGTAAGATATGTTAGTAGTTGGTAGAATGCCTAGAAAGTATAATAAATAATGTTGTTATAATTTGATTTTTCTTACACAGTAACCTGCAGGTGTACAGTAAACGTTGTAAAAGGTGCAACAACGAAAAATCAAAAATTATGATTGTAAATAAATAGAATAGAGAAAGTGCCATCACTTCTTTTGAAAAATATGCGATATTATAATTTTATTTCGTACATTATAATTTTATTTAAACTCTGTTGTGTAGCATGAAGAAATAAATAATAGGCCTACTAACCTACGTGTATGAGTAGGTGGGTCAATACTAGTGTACGTGTATTGATGGGTGGGATGGTCAATACTAGTGTACGTGTATGGGTGAGTGGGTTGGTCAATACATCTGTTCGTGTATGGGTCTGTAAATCTCTCGTATACGTCAGAGTGCTTGTTACCAGCGCTGTACTTAAAATTTACTAAACGATCCTAAACCAAAAGTCAGCTGTTAGTTCATTCTTTTTTATAATTCTACTTATATTTTATAGTTAATGATATTATTTAAATATTAAACTTTTTACTGAACTGTTCAAATATTGTTTTCTAGTTAATGTTGAGCCTCTTACAAACTTACGCACGCTGAATAACTCACCCAAAGCCTTCATTTATTTCTGAGTTGTAAAAATGTAGCCTATGAATTTAATCAAATCATTAATCAGTTACAGACAATAATATAAATATAATAAATTGTCAATAAAATGTAAATCTGAGGACAAACAGCCCGAACAGCTCAGAATATACACAGACAGGTCTCCATGTTGAAGCGAGAGAGAAGAATTTTATTTAAGCATGACTTTACTGGTGAGGCAGAGACGAAAATTGGCAATTTTGTCGACAATTTGATGGCAAGAGACACGATGCCACTAACATTCCAGAGCGGGTGAGACAAAGACTGGCACAATGTTGGGGGGATCAATGGTAAAAAGGAAAGGACAATTCATTAAATCAATGGAGGGCGAAAATGTAACTAAACTCTATTCAGCGAGAGATGAGAGTGAAGGTCTACCCTCTGCTGGTGTAATGTAGGAACTAGGCCGATTCACAGGCCTTCACATATTGCGTTCACGTATGAACAAACTGACTGCCTGAGCCTGAATGACTGACTGCCGACTTGGGACGCCAAGGAATCAGTCTTGTTGCAAATCAAGGGACCACGTGGACGGGTGTAGGAGTTTCGATCCGTGAAGTCAGGTAAGGACCGTCATAAAAGTGTCAACCTTACTGGTTGCTCCTCTATGCGGCGTTTCGATCCGCTATAAGGAGAAAGTGAGACTGTCGAACAGGGAGGGAAGGCAGCAATGGATGGGAATTATAGGGTAAACAACCAGGTAGTAACATGCTACTGGTCAATCGGCAGAAACATTTTCCCTAACAAAGTTATATATATTTGCATTAGGTATACTGATTTTGCAGTATTATAGACTCTCATTACAGTTGCTTGATGTCTGGAACAGATCCTGATTACTTCTAGTGTGATTCATTTACTAATTTGATTATTGAATATTTATAATAAAATTATGTCCATCAATGGCTATAAAACGTTTTGAATTATTTTGAATTTTTAATCTAATGGTTACATTTAATAATAATGATAATCAGCCCCATACACTTTTTTTAAACAACCTACATTGCATTGAAACTAAATTCATAAAGTAAACATAATGACTTTCCATTAGCGTTATTAAAAATAATAAGAAAAGAAAGTCAATATAAGCACATTTCTCCGGAAGCAGAATGTACATTTTCCACTACAAAAAATGTATAACTCTGTAACAAAAATGTATAACTATGATTAATTAGTTATAATGAGGATTGTGTATAATTTTTCCACAAAACTGAAAAATCACTTCCTATGGTAATTTAATTATTATACAATTTAATAATCTGTAATGATGGTTTTTCACTTTCATTATTTTTCAGTATAATGAATAGGGATTTGAAAAGTTATATTTATCAGTCTATGGAATACAACTTACTCCAATTTCAAGTACTTAAGAGCCTGCAGAGGCTTTCGGCTATATTTTATTGATGTTTAATTAAATATAGTAAATATTAATATTAGTGAGATTTGCAATGTAAAATAACAAGCAGTATTTAAAATTGTAAATTATCACCGTGGCTACAAAATATTGGATTGACTTCTGAATTTTCATAAATCAGGTATTAGGGAAAGGAAAGTGTCCTTAAACTCAATCAACCCTTCCAGCAGATATTGCAATTATGTTCACTGAAAAAAAACAAAGTGCTATACAGAGATGAAAGTCACATTTGAAATACACATTTAATACTTTAATAATGTAATAAACATTGATATATGTTATAAAACTATTCATTATTGTATCATAATAAAATTTTACCCACAAATTAAACTGTATAGTTTAAAATATAATATATGTCAACAGGTATGGCCCACATGGGACCCTTTTATTCATAAAAGGTCACTTAGATGAAACATGTACAGTAAAATATTGTTACTGTACAACATGTAGTTTATATTGTTATTGTTTGTCAATTCACTATTCCTCTAATAAAAAGTTTTAAAGTTTAAGGATGAAAGTTAGTTATATTAAGACTTATTTTAAAGGGGGTTTAAATATATTTTTGAAAGTTTGTCCCTCCTTGCCCCTCACTCTTGCCACTCTACAAACTTTCACTTTTTGGTTCGCGGATCGAAACGCCGCCTGAGCGGCAAAGGGATTAGTAGGAATATTTATGACGGTCTGTACCTGACCCCACGGATCGAAATTCCGTATCCCCTAAGAACTAATCCTCGTTAAATTGGAAACAATCATATTTACTAAAGTAATATTATAAACTGTTATACAGTTATTCATACTGTACTGCTTTACCTGCTGTCCATCGTCCTTTCCATATGGAAGACTGATCCACCCACTGTAACAAACTTTGTTTTTCGCCGTTTTGCTAATTTTTAGTGAAACCTGCCTCATTCGTTCCACCATCAGCGCAATCCACTATATTGGTCACAGTGACGTTGTACAGCCCCTGTGTTCATAAATTATAATTGTTTATAATTGAACATCAAAAATATATACAATTAAATTGACTCTGTTTGCTGCAGTAACATAAACTGTTTAACCCCTAAATTAACGTTTTCCAACAGAGAAAAAGATAGATGAAACCTGTATGTTTTTCGGGCATCGTTGGCCATCAACAAATTATATGTTTCCATTTTACGCAGCATAAAAAGTATGTCGTATGTTTCCAATACGTACACAGGATATAAATTAGTTCGGGTCCAGTCTCATAAATGGAATTAAATAAAGGATATTTGATGACTCCTAGCAAAAACGAGCATTCCAATATATAATAATTTTGTTATATAGATATATATTCTCTTTAAATAACAGATACACAGTTTTATTTATTTATGAATCACTTTTTAATTTTCTTTTCTCACAATCATTTAATTAAAGAGATCTTTTTAGTCATCTAGCGTTTTCCCTCTCATGGGAAATGCGATAAATAAGTTCATTTTATATGATTATCCAAAATAGTATCCACCTAAAATGTTCTATAACGGGCCAAAATGTATCAGAGGTATACATCCATCTGCCCACCCATACAAGTATTGTGGTACTGACCCACCCACCCATATACGTACAGAAGTAGGTATATATCCATCTGCCCACCCATACAAGTATTGTGGTACTGACCCACCCACCCATATACGTACAGAAGTAGGTATATATCCATCTGCCCACCCGTACAAGTATTGGGGTACTGTCCCACCCACTCATATACGTACAGAAGTAGGTATATATCCATCTGCCCACCCATACAAGTATTGTGGTACTGACCCACCCACCCATATAGCCTACGTACAGAGGTAGGTATATATCCATCTGCCCACCCATACAAGTATTGTGGTACTGACCCACCCACCCATATAGCCTACGTACAGAGGTAGGTATATATCCATCTGCCCACCCATACAAGTATTGTGGTACTGACCCACCCACCCATATAGCCTACGTACAGAGGTAGGTATATATCCATCTGCCCATCCATACAAGTATTGTGGTACTGACCCACCCACCCATATACGTACAGAGGTAGGTATATATCCATCTGCCCAACCATACAAGTACTGTGGTACTGACCCACCCACCCACCCATATACGTACAGAGGTAGGTATACACCCATAAGCCCACTCATACAAGTACTGTGGTACTGACCCACCCACCCACCCATATACGTACAGAGGTAGGAGTAGATAGTAATGTATAACACCTAGACCAAATTTGGAGACATATGGTTATTTAACCATAAACTCTCCAAAAAACACTTTACCACCACTATTACACAAATTTATACAAAAATTAACCCAAATTATCAATTTTTTTTAAATAAAATAACTAATAACTAATACTCAAATAATCAAAAAAGTTATCAATATTCTTATTAAAACTACCAAAAAATGAAATCAAAATTCTTATAATATTTTATTCAAATGAAATTCTTATAATATTTTATTCAAATTTGATAGTTGCACAATCTAATTTCGATAATTCTTATAATATTTTATTCAAATGAAATTCTTATAATATTTTATTCAAATTTGATAATTGCACAATCTAATTTCGATAATTCTTATAATATTTTATTCAAATGGAATTCTTATAATATTTTATTCAAATTTGATAATTGCACAATCTAATTTCGATAATTTTTATAGTATTTTATTCAAATGAAATTCTTATAATATTTTATTCAAATTTGATAATTGCACATTCTTTTTCTTTAATAATCTTTATTTCTGTAACTATCAAATTAATATTTTCAAGTTTGTTAAATTCTTTAATCTTCTTATCATCAAAAACATTTAAAAATCTACTTGGCAAATGTACTTTAAATTCTTCTAATTCTGCAATAATTGTATAACCATATTTATCTTTAAATTTTTCCAATTTTATAATCTTATATTTTTTATTTAGTTCTAAATCTTTTAAAGGTTTATATGCTTTAAATCTTAATTCACCTACATCATTCAATTCGTTTAAGAACTCCATTTAAGATAAAAAATTTCGAAGAAGAAAAAAGCAATGTATTAATTAAATTAAATGGAACATTTAAATGAATTAATACATTGCCACAAATGTAAAAAGAAAACTAAAAATATCACTCCACAAATTGTAGAAATGAAAAATGGATTGTTCAGAATAGCTACAAAATGTGCAATTTGTAAAACTAATAAAAGTAAAATTATCAAAAAAGAAATGAAACTAATTATTAAAAAAGAATTAAAAAAAGAGGATCAAATAATTGAAGCAAAAGAAATTCATGCACCTGTTAGAAACAAATTTGAAAAAAGAAAAATAATAACTTTAAGCATTGATGACTTATGGGCTGCTGATTTAATTGTTATGAGGAATTATGAAAAAGAAAATAATGGTTATAAATATATGTTAAATGTTATAGATACTTTTTCAAAATATGTTTGGTCAAAACCTTTAAAGAAAAAAGATGGTAAAAATGTTGCAAAAGCATTTGAAGAAATAATTAAAAATGCAATCGAAATTGGCCATAAACCACCAAATTTATTACATACTGATAAAGGTTTAGAATTTTTAAATAAAGATTTAAAAGAAATTTTAGAAAATACAACATTAAACTTTATCACACAGAAAATGAAGAAAAATCTAGTATAATCGAAAGATATAACAGAACCCAAAATGAAAAAATGAAAGTTCTTTTTGAAATTAATAGAAACTTTAAATGGATTAATATTTTACCAAAAATTGTTAAAGATTATAATAATTCTTATCATTCAACTATAAAAATGAAACCAAATGAAGTGAATGAAGAAGCAGAAAAAGATTTAAAAGAAACTGTTTTTAAATATGTTCCACCAAAAATAGTAGCAAAATCAAAATTTAAAATAGGTGATAGGGTTAGAATTTCAGATAGGTAAAAAAATAGGGTTGCTATGCTATTTTTCAGCTACCTTAATAAATCTTAAAACTATTAATAATTTCTTTAAAAATAAACATTTTTATCTAAAAATAAAACTAATTTCCTCAATTATTAATGTTTTTTCTTTAAATTTTTAGGCTAAAATTTTCAGCTACTTACAAAAATGCTAATATAATGGATATAAACATAACATTTTTAACAAAATTGTAAAACTTTATTATAATAAATTTCTCTTCTAAAATTTTCTATATAAATGGTAGCTGAAATAAATATCTCTGATACTAAGAAATATTCTATTACAGAGCTTTTAGGAAATAAAATTAAAACAACAAATGAAAGATTTGGGCTATGGTTACTAAATGAAAACTTATACAATGATAATTTAATTACAAATATTGGAGACATAAACTATACAGAAAATGAACAACACATTTATAAATTTAAAGCAATTACAGAGCCCTTTTGTGATAATATAATGATTGTAAAAATAACAGATTCTACAGATTTAGAAGGAAAATTATTAAAAAAAAATGCATGTGGATCATTTAATAGTTATTTAAGAAGTAAATTCTCTAAATTCCCATTAGCAAAACATGGTGTTAAAGCAAAATTACCACAACTTTTAGATTCTAACACAAACACAGTTAAAGGAATAGAGCAAATTATAGAAAAAGATCATAAAATAATTTATAAAAAATATAAAAAACCAGTTGCAATTCCATACAAAATTGAATTAGCAGATGTAAAATTATTAACATTATTAGAAGAATTACCAGAAATATTAGAACAATTAGCTATAGAACATTACTATTTATTAGATTTAGACATAACACAAGACTTTTCTGGAATTTTTAATAAAGAAGAAATGACTAATTATTTAATAGAAAACTATAGTTTTTGTGAAGAAGGAAATATTAAGAAACATTGTAAAATAATAGTAGATAATAATAAAACTGTTGGAAAAGATTGTTTAACATGGTTAAGTTATAATTCTAGAATAAAAATATATAACAAATTTATATGCCAAATAACTAGTCCAGGAATTAATAAAAGTTTAGGTAATCATATTGTAAATTTTGTAAATTGTCCAGACAAAAGATTAAAAGAAACATTTAATTCTGATTTAGCTAAAAATAATGGAATTACAAGATTAGAAGCAACTATTTACAATTATGTTAATGAAAATTTCCAAACAGATAAAGAATTTGATCCATTAGATGACTGTATAAGTTTATTAAAACAAAATAGAAAATATTTTAAAAATGCACCATTTTATTCTGTTCCTATATCTAAAATGTGGACTAAATTAACAGATCAATTAAAAAACAGTTGTTGCATTGTTTTTAAAGATTTATTACAATATGTTTATTGGGGAAATTATAATACTAAAAAAGTAACAGGATTACAAATAAAATTACCAGAAAACAAAGAAGACAAAATTAAAATGATTAAATATGTTATATCTGCATTTAGTTTTAATCTTTTACCAATAAATTGTATTTTTGTTACAGAAGATAAAAAAGATAAAAATTTAGTAAAAATTAAACAAACATGTTTTATTAAAAGTGGAGAAACTTATTTTTCTAAATCTAATACTTTATTTTCTACAATTCCAAAAGAAATAAATTTACATGAATTAGGATTAATAGAAACAAAAAATCTTATGCCAAAAATTTTTAGAAAAAGATTTAATATTAATAGTGATTTATTCCCTTACACATTTAAAGAAATAGAACCAATAAACAACATATTTTTAAAAAGTATTAAGAAAAGACAACAAGAATTAGAGGAAATAGATATACAAATTAGAAAAAAAGACTATTTAGAAAAATTAAAAGAAGAACAAAAAAAATATAAAGATAGTTTAGAAAAAGATAAGAAAATAAAAGAAATTGAAGATGAATTAATTAATTATTTTAGTAAGCAATGGAAAGATTTAGACACTAAAGGTGAGTATAAAATCTCTGCATTTGTTATTAATAATAGAACTAGATTTACTTATGTTGGTGTATTAGCAGAAAAAAATAAAAATAAATCTGTTTATTTTGTTAAAGGATTATATAAAAATGAATTTATAAAATTGAATAATAATAAAGAAAAATTAAAGAAAGAAGGATTTATTTTAGCTCCATATAATGGTTTAGATATTATTTATTATCCAATTGACAAACCAATTATGGAGATTAAAACAGATGGATTAACATCTTTTAATGGTCACACATTTCCTAAAATTATAACATTAAGTTCTTTAGATGTGTTTAAAAATAAAGAGGATATTATTTATAAAGAAGAAGATAGAAATAAAGTGCAGAATTTAAGAATAAATAACATTATTGGAACAATTAAAGCTAAAGATTGTAAAAGATTAGAAGATTTAGATGAAGGATTAGAATTAGAAATAAATGCATTATCCACAATAAATTTTAGAAATAAAGAAAGATATATCTTAAAATTTGAAAATATTACTGATTGTTATATATCCAATTATTGGTTAGAAAAAGAAATAAATGATAGACAAATTGATTTAAATTATAAATTTAAAATAAAATTAGATAAAATTAGAACAACTCCAAACAAACACAAAGAAAGAATAATATTTGTTGGTTAACAATGTTTAAGACAAATTGTAGGATATTTATCATCTTTTAAACCTTTATAAATTAAAGATAAGTCTAATTTTTTATTAAGTTCTTTTATAGTTTTATCATCTAAGTTATTTACATATCTTTTAGGTAAAAATACTTTACATTCTTCCAATTCCATAAGAATAGAAGGACCAAATTTAGTTTTAATTTTTTCAAAATTTTTAACAATATATTTTTTATTTATTGTAAGATCTTTTATGTTTATAGTTTCTTTAAAATATTTATCATCTATATTATTAAACAAGTCCACACAATCATTTTGGTTATCCATGTTTATTTATATATAAAAATTATATAAACATTTTATTAGTAATTTAATATTTGTTATATTGTTCTAACCCAGATCCATATTTTTGGTTTCTATGTCTATATTTATAATAAATTCTGCCACCACTTATCTTTGTAATATTATTGTTATCTTCTTTCTTATTAATAATTTCTGCTACTTTATCAAACAAATAATCTTTATCTTCTGTGTCTAATACAAATGCATCTAATTCATTTTTATCCAAAATATTTATGTTTCCATTACCATTATTAAAAAATACTTCTATAATTTGTGGTTTATATTTATCATCTAACATTTTGTATAGTTCTCTTCTAGTATCTATAAAGTTTGTTTCTATATCTTTAATCAAATTTAATATTTTTATGTTTTTTCTTCATTTATTTTATCTTTCTCACTTTGTAATAAAACATTTGCAATATCCATTTATAAAGCAAAAATTAAAATTTATAACCTTTTTCTAAAGATAGTGTTCCATTTCTTATTAAATCTAAGTAATTTGTTTTAACACATTTGTTATCAAATTCATGTTTATTGTTGTCTAATGCATGTTTATTGTTGTCCAATGTTATGTTTTTGTTGTCCAATAGTTTAAATGCACAATCAAATTTACTTATACAAAACTTATTTTTATTATATCTTTCTATTCTATCTTGGTTTATACATTTTTTACAAGAAGATCTATATTTATTTAATTTTTTACCAAAGTCACTTATACTTTTATTTTCCTTACATTTGGAACAAATCTTAAAATTTAAATCCATTTATTTAAAAGAAAAATAACATAACATATAAGAAAAATTTAGTATAAAAGTACTTTTATATTAACTTTTTCTTATATGTTATGTTATTTTTCTTTTAAATAAATGGATTTAAATTTTAAGATTTGTTCCAAATGTAAGGAAAATAAAAGTATAAGTGACTTTGGTAAAAAATTAAATAAATATAGATCTTCTTGTAAAAAATGTATAAACCAAGATAGAATAGAAAGATATAATAAAAATAAGTTTTGTATAAGTAAATTTGATTGTGCATTTAAACTATTGGACAACAAAAACATAACATTGGACAACAATAAACATGCATTAGACAACAATAAACATGAATTGGACAACAAAAACATAACATTGGACAACAATAAACATGCATTAGACAACAATAAACATGAATTTGATAACAAATGTGTTAAAACAAATTACTTAGATTTAATAAGAAATGGAACACTATCTTTAGAAAAAGGTTATAAATTTTAATTTTTGCTTTATAAATGGATATTGCAAATGTTTTATTACAAAGTGAGAAAGATAAAATAAATGAAGAAAAAACATAAAAATATTAAATTTGATTAAAGATATAGAAACAAACTTTATAGATACTAGAAGAGAACTATACAAAATGTTAGATGATAAATATAAACCACAAATTATAGAAGTATTTTTTAATAATGGTAATGGAAACATAAATATTTTGGATAAAAATGAATTAGATGCATTTGTATTAGACACAGAAGATAAAGATTATTTGTTTGATAAAGTAGCAGAAATTATTAATAAGAAAGAAGATAACAATAATATTACAAAGATAAGTGGTGGCAGAATTTATTATAAATATAGACATAGAAACCAAAAATATGGATCTGGGTTAGAACAATATAACAAATATTAAATTACTAATAAAATGTTTATATAATTTTTATATATAAATAAACATGGATAACCAAAATGATTGTGTGGACTTGTTTAATAATATAGATGATAAATATTTTAAAGAAACTATAAACATAAAAGATCTTACAATAAATAAAAAATATATTGTTAAAAATTTTGAAAAAATTAAAACTAAATTTGGTCCTTCTATTCTTATGGAATTGGAAGAATGTAAAGTATTTTTACCTAAAAGATATGTAAATAACTTAGATGATAAAACTATAAAAGAACTTAATAAAAAATTAGACTTATCTTTAATTTATAAAGGTTTAAAAGATGATAAATATCCTACAATTTGTCTTAAACATTGTTAACCAACAAATATTATTCTTTCTTTGTGTTTGTTTGGAGTTGTTCTAATTTTATCTAATTTTATTTTAAATTTATAATTTAAATCAATTTGTCTATCATTTATTTCTTTTTCTAACCAATAATTGGATATATAACAATCAGTAATATTTTCAAATTTTAAGATATATCTTTCTTTATTTCTAAAATTTATTGTGGATAATGCATTTATTTCTAATTCTAATCCTTCATCTAAATCTTCTAATCTTTTACAATCTTTAGCTTTAATTGTTCCAATAATGTTATTTATTCTTAAATTCTGCACTTTATTTCTATCTTCTTCTTTATAAATAATATCCTCTTTATTTTTAAACACATCTAAAGAACTTAATGTTATAATTTTAGGAAATGTGTGACCATTAAAAGATGTTAATCCATCTGTTTTAATCTCCATAATTGGTTTGTCAATTGGATAATAAATAATATCTAAACCATTATATGGAGCTAAAATAAATCCTTCTTTCTTTAATTTTTCTTTATTATTATTCAATTTTATAAATTCATTTTTATATAATCCTTTAACAAAATAAACAGATTTATTTTTATTTTTTTCTGCTAATACACCAACATAAGTAAATCTAGTTCTATTATTAATAACAAATGCAGAGATTTTATACTCACCTTTAGTGTCTAAATCTTTCCATTGCTTACTAAAATAATTAATTAATTCATCTTCAATTTCTTTTATTTTCTTATCTTTTTCTAAACTATCTTTATATTTTTTTTGTTCTTCTTTTAATTTTTCTAAATAGTCTTTTTTTCTAATTTGTATATCTATTTCCTCTAATTCTTGTTGTCTTTTCTTAATACTTTTTAAAAATATGTTGTTTATTGGTTCTATTTCTTTAAATGTGTAAGGGAATAAATCACTATTAATATTAAATCTTTTTCTAAAAATTTTTGGCATAAGATTTTTTGTTTCTATTAATCCTAATTCATGTAAATTTATTTCTTTTGGAATTGTAGAAAATAAAGTATTAGATTTAGAAAAATAAGTTTCTCCACTTTTAATAAAACATGTTTGTTCAATTTTTACTAAATTTTTATCTTTTTTATCTTCTGTAACAAAAATACAATTTATTGGTAAAAGATTAAAACTAAATGTAGATATAACATATTTAATCATTTTAATTTTGTCTTCTTTGTTTTCTGGTAATTTTATTTGTAATCCTGTTAGTTTTTTAGTATTATAATTTCCCCAATAAACATATTGTAATACATCTTTAAAAACAATGCAACAACTGCTTTTTAATTGATCTGTTAATTTAGTCCACATTTTAGATATAGGAACAGAATAAAATGGTGCATTTTTAAAATATTTTCTATTTTGTTTTAATAAACTTATACAGTCATCTAATGGATCAAATTCTTTATCTGTTTGGAAATTTTCATTAACATAATTGTAAATAGTTGCTTCTAATCTTGTAATTCCATTATTTTTAGCTAAATCAGAATTAAATGTTTCTTTTAATCTTTTGTCTGGACAATTTACAAAATTTACAATATGATTACCTAAACTTTTATTAATTCCTGGACTAGTTATTTGGCATATAAATTTGTTATATATCTTTATTCTAGAATTATAACTTAACCATGTTAAACAATCTTTTCCAACAGTTTTATTATTATCTACTATTATGTTACAATTTTTCTCAATATTTCCTTCTTCACAAAAACTATAGTTTTCTATTAAATAATTAGTCATTTCTTCTTTATTAAAAATTCCAGAAAAGTCTTGTGTTATGTCTAAATCTAATAAATAGTAATGTTCTATAGCTAATTGTTCTAATATTTCTGGTAATTCTTCTAATAATGTTAATAATTTTACATCTGCTAATTCAATTTTGTATGGAATTGCAACTGGTTTTTTATATTTTTTATAAATTATTTTATGATCTTTTTCTATAATTTGCTCTATTCCTTTAACTGTGTTTGTGTTAGAATCTAAAAGTTGTGGTAATTTTGCTTTAACACCATGTTTTGCTAATGGGAATTTAGAGAATTTACTTCTTAAATAACTATTAAATGATCCACATGCATCTTTTTTTAATAATTTTCCTTCTAAATCTGTAGAATCTGTTATTTTTACAATCATTATATTATCACAAAAGGGCTCTGTAATTGCTTTAAATTTATAAATGTGTTGTTCATTTTCTGTATAGTTTATGTCTCCAATATTTGTAATTAAATTATCATTGTATAAGTTTTCATTTAGTAACCATAGCCCAAATCTTTCATTTGTTGTTTTAATTTTATTTCCTAAAAGCTCTGTAATAGAATATTTCTTAGTATCAGAGATATTTATTTCAGCTACCATTTATATAGAAAATTTTAGAAGAGAAATTTATTATAATAAAGTTTTACAATTTTGTTAAAAATGTTATGTTTATATCCATTATATTAGCATTTTTGTAAGTAGCTGAAAATTTTAGCCTAAAAATTTAAAGAAAAAACATTAATAATTGAGGAAATTAGTTTTATTTTTAGATAAAAATGTTCATTTTTAAAGAAATTATTAATAGTTTTAAGATTTATTAAGGTAGCTGAAAAATAGCATAGCAACCCTATTTTTTTACCTATCTGAAATTACTACAACTGAAGAATCCACAACTGAAATATTAGATATTGATCTTTGTAATCAACAAAATGTTAATAAGTTTGTGATAATTAATAAAAGGGTTTATGTATTACATCATAAATTTTTTTGGATAATTGAAAATAATAAATATGAAAGCCCACTTCTTTTAACTGATTGGTTGCTATTTTTACCTAATTATTATAATAAAATCAATGGATTGTATCAAAGACCAACAGGAGAAGTTGTGATAATTATTGATTCAATATTTTACATTTTTGATATAAATAATCTTCAACTGATAGCTAAATATAGTTTAAACCAAATTGGATTTAGGTATACTTCACAAATTAATTGTATTTTTAATTCATATACAGGAAAAACTTTTGTATTATATGATGATTACTATGCAGAAATTGATGAATGTAATTTTAGAGTAAAGAATAGAGGTTATTTTGTTGATAAATTCATTGGATTACCTAAAGGAATAACATCATGTTTTAGATATACTGATGGTTTTTTATATTTCTTTAAAGATGAAAACATATATAAATATAGTGAGTTCACTGATGAATGAATATACAAAAACTAATGTGCATCCTTTATCAATAATAAACATACATTGTATAAAAGATACTATAAAAAATATTATAGAAATGTTAAAAAGTATGGTTCGTTAATTTTTTCTTTATAAATGATTTTGTTTAAGTCATTTGATTTGTTTATTATTAGAAACCAAAATAAATTAAATAATGAAGATTGGGAAGATATTTCAGAAAAATATAAACTAAGTAGTGATATGATGAGATTATTTCAAAATAACATTAATTGGAGAAAAATTGCTAGATACCAAACTTTGAGTATTGATTTTATTAGAGAATATATAGATTATCATTTAAGAGATCATATTGATGTTATTTGTGAATATCAAGAATTAAGTGAATCATTCATTAGAGAAAATAAAGATATTATTAATTGGGAATTAGTTTTAGAAAATCAGAATGTATCTTCAAGGTTTATTATTGAACATTCTTTAGAAATATCTAAACAAAAGCCTGAAGATGTTAATTATTGAATAAATTGTTTTCTTTCATTTTAAAATTTTTTCTCTATAAATGATGGATTATATTATTGAGAGAGCTGAATATAAAAACTTTTATCCTTTATCAAAACAACATTTAAATGAACCAAATAAGAAAACAGAATTTAATATTGACTTTGGTGATGGATTTTGTTCTTCGAAATTTCAATTTTATATTTCTGGAAAATTAACAAAAACTGATAATTCTGATTATACAAAAACTAATATTAAACTTGTAGATAATTTCATTCCATTCTTATTTTCAAAAATAGAAGTGAAAAAACATAATAAACTTATAGATGAAGTTGAATATCCAGGTCAATTAAGTACAATTAAAGGAACAATAACTTATTCAAAAACTGAACAATTTAATAATGGATTTGAGTCTAATTTTAAAAAACATTTGAAACAATTGGAAGTTTATCACATCTTGGACTAGGTTTTTTTTGAAAATGTTAATTTTCCAATTTACAAAGGTGGTTTCAATATAAGTTTTGTTAGATCTGAAGATAATGATGTAATTTATAGATGGAGAGATAAAAAAGATGATGGAACATATGATGATGCTACATTACCTGAAAAAGGAAAAATAACTATTGAAGAATTTTACATTAGAGTTCCAATAATTGATTATAAAACAACAAGTAAAATTCAATTGATAAATGAAATAACTAAAAGTGAAAAATTAACATTCAAATTTAATCATTGGCAGTGTATTGAAGTGAAAAATATTGTTGGAAAAAATTATAGTTT
This sequence comes from Stictocephala bisonia, assembly GCA_035578905.1. Lineage (NCBI taxonomy): Eukaryota > Metazoa > Arthropoda > Insecta > Hemiptera > Membracidae > Stictocephala > Stictocephala bisonia. The sequence continues at coordinate 3,968,973 of JAQJVL010000010.1, read as the reverse complement.
TGATATAACAAATATTTATAGAAATATTAATAATCCAAAATTTATTATAATTGGTTTTCAAAAAGGAAGATTAAATGATCAATTGTTTGATATTTCAAAGTTTGATAGCATGTATGTAAAAAATATTAGAGTTAAATTAAATGGTCATTATTATCCAGATGAGTTAATGAATTTAGACATTAATAATGATAAATTTAGAATTATGTATGAAATGTATCAAGATTATAAAAAGGTTTATCATAAAAATAATGAAATGTACTATGATCCTAAAGAATTTTTAGATAATAGACCATTATATGTGATTGATACAACAAAAACTCCTGTAAATATTTCTAGTTCAAAAAATGATATAATTATAAATATGGATTTTGATTATGATATTTTAGCTACAAGTAAGACTAATTGCTATGTGGTAGTTGTTTCAGAAAAATTATTAGAGTATAATGTGATCAAAAAATGATATTAATGAACTTTTATAATTTTATAATTAGATTGTGCAATTATTAAATTTGAATAAAATATTATAAGAATTTCATTTGAATAAAATATTATAAGAATTATCGAAATTAGATTGTGCAATTATCAAATTTGAATAAAATATTATAAGAATTTCATTTGAATAAAATGTTATAAGAATTATCGAAATTAGATTGTGCAATTATCAAATTTGAATAAAATATTATAAGAATTTCATTTGAATAAAATATTATAAGAAATTTGATTTCATTTTTTGGTAAGTTTTAATACGAATATGAAACTTTTTTTTGATTATTTGAGTATTAGGTATTAGTTATTTTATTTTAAAAAATTGATAATTTGGGTTAATTTTTGTATAAATTTGTGTAATAGTGGTGGTAAAGTGTTTTTTGGAGAGTTTATGGTTAAATAACCATATGTCTCCAAAAGTGATCTAGGACATACACATTACTATCTACTTATATATATTAGTAATTGTTTTGTTACTTGTCATTCTTTGAATTAAGGTAACATTTTGCACAAACGTAAAAGTGCGTGGATTCAGAAACGTATAATATATTTTGCTTATTCTTAAATATATAATAAATAACTTTCAATTAGAATATATGAGAGAGCCAGTAGCTGAACGGTCTATGCGTCAGGACACCTGACCTATAGAACCTAAGTTATAGAAGGGTAGAAGAAGAATAAGTACAGTAAATACTTCATAATTAGTCTGATATGTTCCCTGCACAGATCAATAGTTTTTTTTTTTTTTTATTTCCTCCAAAAACATTGTATATTGCATTACTTGTGAATGCAATGACAAATACATAGGGGACAAAAAAAGACCACTGGCAGTTAGACTAAAAGAACACAAAAGTAACATTAAAAAAGGAGACACTACACATTATAAATTAACTGACCATGCCTGGAACAACGAACACAGATTTAACTGGCATAACACTAAAATACCTCACAGGGAAACAATTTTTTCCAAACGTAAATTCATCGAAGGTGCATTCAACTCTTCATACTTTCGATAATGAAACTAAATAGCCTATAAAACTTTGTTATGTAGGAGATGGCAGCAGGCTGAGCTTTTATACTGATGTGATGGTTTAGGGAGAACTATAGAGAGAATGGTAGGCAAGTGTAGTCCATAGTTCTCCCCCTGTAGACTATAGGTATTGACCCACCCGCCCATCCATACATTTACAGTTGTATTGACCCACCCACCCAACCATACACGTACAGTTGTACTGACCCACCCACCCAACCATACACGTACAGTTGTACTGACCCACCCGCCCAACCATACACGTACAGTTGTATTGATAATGAATCAGTCAAAGTAGCATAGAAGTTAGACGCATGTGGGCTCCTTTACTTAAAAATACACTTGATAAAAAGACCAGTACAATAATGACATCACCTAACCAGAAGACTACACCACATGCACCTACAACAATAAAACACCCCATGAGCCTACGTCCTCGTACCTGAGTCATCACATTCCTGGCGATCTCGGAGCGTACGTCTCTGACCACGTCAGTCTGTGGGTAGTTCTTGTGAAGTGTAGTGTGTATGTTAGACTTGTCCCCGTGTTTTATCACCTTGGAGGGAACTTCGTAGACACTGAATTTTGATTGAATCATCATTACTTCGTGCCTGGGGCGTCTAGACGCCATCATCTCTGCCAGTCGTAAGACTTCATCATTTTGTTGTATTTAACTATTGCATTGTTCTACTCCTACTAATGTTTTTCTGTTCAGGTTTAAATGTAATTGTAATAGTTAATTTAGAATGAATAATAGTCTCAGTCCTTCCGAGTAACAGGTATACTTTTAGTGCATGCTTAATGTTATTTTAAATTAATAGTCTTTTAAGGTACCATATATTTATGCTTAGTTAATGTAATCTCATTTCAGTCTGATTGGAATATTATTTTAATTGTGTTTTAACATTTTTTCGTTGATATCGTGATCTTGGCAGATTCTAATTGTGTATATTAATTCCACCCAGTTAACAGTTTTCATATTTAATAGAAGTTTATTTTGTAGTACCCATTCTAGAATATAGGTTAAAACGTAAATCATTATTAATGTAGATAAGTTTATTAGTTTAAGAACGTATTTTTGTAACATATTTGCTAGATGTAATTTAGTTTTTAGCACTTGAAAAATATTTGGGTATTACCAAATCGAAACGTTGTGATTGGTATTTTTCACGTAATTATGGAAAATGTCCAATAACCTTTGGCTTCCAGATCAATATATATAGAGGTCTGCTTATGGGTAATACGTGTGAGCAAGTACGGCTACCTTTTTAAAAACATAAAATAGCGCTACATTAACAATATTACATTTGTTTATTTTCCAATACAAAATTATTTTTGCCCTCTATAGGTTAAAACATAGAGGACCATAAACAAAACAATATAAACAATTATAAATATGCTATGTTTTATATATTTTCTCTAGGTTTAATACATTGGAAAGAATGTTGATGATAGTATAGATTAGTTTTGAATGCTTTTTTATTTCAGAAACGCTTTACGTTAACACCATGGGCAAAGTCAACATTTTATGCATTGTTGCAGTCGTCAGCTCCATTTTTATCAAGGTACAGTCACGTGATCTTCATTTATAGTTAACGCACAGTCCTATTTATCTGTAGGAAGTGGTAAAAACGTAAAAACACTTGGTAACAGTCGGAGATAGACTACATAAAACTACAAAGTCAGCAAAGTGAAGTGAATAGGGTAAAAATTCTGTTTTAGTCAGAAAAAATTGAGAAAAACAGGTATTTTACTGATTTGCGTTACTGCTATGTTACGAAAAACCCTAAAAAGTACAAACGCAAAACAATATAATTTAGTATTATGAAAATCATGTACATGAAAATAAAATTATTTATAACTTATTAGTTTAGAATTTACCAAGCAACAATTTAATGACGAATGAATTTAACTACACATTAACTGTGATAAATCGTTTTAAGTTTATAAACAAGAGACACACATATAACTAAATAGCACTATAAATCACGAATTATTACTTAGCTAAGGGAAAATTACAGTCAATATTTGTCAATATGTAGAATACACGTCAGCCCTAGTTATGAGCAAAAATGCACTGTGCCTGTCCACCAGCGTTGGTGATTGCCTAGAGGGCCTTAACAAATGGCTTAATGCCAATGGTTTGAAATTAAATTTTACAAAAACATATATTATAAATGTATCAAAACATAATATACAGACACATAAAACTACTTATGTCATTATTCAACCCTTTTCTAAATTCCTGGCCGTAAACATGTATTCTAAATTAAACTAGTAAGTGCACATCGATTTCTTAGCAAAGAGGCTTGCTTAATTTTGTTTGTTTTTTCCTAAACATTTAGTCTAACTGTGTATCTGAAGAAACACCTTAAACCATTTATTTTGCAAAATGTCAAAGTTGAACTTTAATAACTTATGGATCAGTCGTATAATTACAGCATATTATTAAATAACTTCAATAGGATTTTCAAAATTCTAAAATATGCACTCAGGATATATAAGAAACCATTCAGATTTCATTGCCGATTTTTATTTATAGCAGGAGAAATAATTAACCTTACTCACCTTTATATTTTTGATATTTATAAATATTTTGTAAAAAATACATATACATTTTAAGACATAAAAAATATATGTAGACATTGATGACATTCCAATACTAGCTGGGCCGTAGTGGAGCAGTTGTGATGGACGAAAAACTTCCTTATCAACGATTCGTCAATACCTGTAGGTGGAATGAACCTCCCTCGTAGATTGAGGCGCTTTCGAACTGGCATTGGCGGATGCAACTACTGGATATACAAATGGGGATTGACACTAGACACAGTCACGTGATTGCGGACATTCAAACAGTAGATCACATAGTTACAGAATGCCCCCTGCACTATTTTACGTAAGAATCTACTAGCATTAACCAAATCAATGACGCAGGTTTTAAATGACTGGATGGATTAGAGTGACATTAGATCACTTTATATGTTAATTAATATCACCTGACTTGTAAACTTGTTTCGAAATATGTATCGCAGCTTTTATATACTTTTTAAAACTTTTAAATGGTAGCTGATAACAGACCACACGCTATATAGATTTACGAAGGTTTATAAATATACATTCTCCTTAGCCCAAAAATTATTTATCGCTTTCCACCATACTCGAAATTCTCAGCAAATTTCACAGCATCTTCTAATGGTAAATATTTTCATATAATTTTTACTACTTGCTTATTATAAATTAATTAAAATGTAACATAAACACCTCTTATATTTATGTTCACATGACCGAATCATACAATAGCATTCAGCTGAATAAAACTGTATAAACTTTTTGTTAAGTTTTACTTGTTTCAAAATTCCCTTTGATGTAAATTTAAGTTAAGTGCATGTAAATCATACAAATTAAGCAGCTTGTTTATTATTATAATACATATATAACAAGTACGTTATCGTTGTATTTAGGCGATAACCAATAAACACATTTTTTTGTTTTACTGTGTCATATTTTGAATTTTTCCAGGTTTTAGTTACCGGTTATATTGATGAAGGTTCAACGATACCACGAAAAACTCAATACGACCCAGTACGTGGCTCATCCTCAGTAAGCATACCCTCGGGCCTAGTTCAGCCAAAAAGAGTATATCAAGGCTATTCAAATTGGGAACCTATACTTCGGCGACCGAAAGAAGTCGAAATAGAATTAATAGAAATGCAACGGCGACTTAAGAGTCAAATGGATGAGGCAGTTAACGATTTTTGACAAAACAAAAAACCACGCCTTAGTTAAATAAACGAAATAATACTAGTAACTATGGCAAAATATAGAAACAGTTTTATGTTTACAATTTATCAGTTGTAATGTTTTAACATTCCATGCATGTATAAATTATCTTTTATAATGTACTATTGGTTTTTCTATCCTTGGAAACTAAAAGTTAGCTTACAAGCACCTCTAGTTATCCAATTTTACTCTGTAACTGTTTGAATACAGGATTTTAGAAAGCACCTTATTACAAAAGATCTTGCATCTTTTAGATTGTTGTTGATATCCTTTGTGTTATTTTTATGTTTGTAAATATTTAAGTCGATAATCCTCGGTCTACTTTATTATAAAATTACAAAGTACAGAATCTATTCCAGACTCAAAGTGAAGTTTTTCTCGTAAACAAATTTTTACTGGAGAATTTACAGCTTCATATTTTATATTTTGTGCGTGACGTAACTTGATTTTTATTTTAAAATAAAATCGACTCTTCATAAAAATAGTAAAGCATGCAATACTTAGGAAAATTTATTTTATAGGTATATATTTGATAATCATCGTTTTAAAGAGACATTTACATGAATGGTGTTCATTTTGTATAACTCATGTATCAATACATAAATAAAGTTTGTTCCGATAAAATTTAAATTTTATTTACAGTAATACGAAATGAAAATTTGTTTTATAATTTCACTGTATAGGTAATAACAACAACAAATATATATTTAATATTTTAAACAAATATAAATATATTATAACAAATATATTTAATATTTTGTATTATATTATATTTAAGTATATAATATTTAATATAATATAACAAATATATTTAATATTTTAGTACTTCAAAAATATATTATATTATTCTTTTAATATAATTTGATGGTGGAGTAATCAATCTATTTATTATGTTAATTTTATTTCATCGACTGAACGATATAATAAATCAATATATAGTTTAACAGTAAGTTATATATTTTTTAGTGAATTTAATATGATAAATAGTTGGATGTATGAAGATATTATTGCTTACTATTTAGTTTAAACGCTTTAATGAGAATAAACACCAAGTATTCAATGTAGTTTCATAAAAAAATACTTAAAAAGAAAGGATGTATTTACGTTAACAGCCCAAGCTTACACAAGGGTAATCTGCCCATATGGTTCGTTTCCCATGGTTATTCTATCGTTCACTTTTGCTTTAGCATAATGTGAAAAAATTTCAGTTCCATTTTTTAAATACTTCTTTTTGAATTGTTTTAAGTGTGTATTCAACAGAGTATTTCATACATCTTTCAATTATAACATACTAGCATCATCACTTGCTTCACTACGTGGTGGTTCTCTACGCTGGATTAACCTTCCCTCCGTGGTTCTTTCTAAATTGTCACATAATAGATAAGCTCAACCTGCTGCCGTTCTCCTAGAAAACAAAGTGTTCTAGTCTAGGAAGCACTATAAGTTCTCTTTAGGGGAGGAGGGGTGCAAAGTAGTAAAATCATGTAAGAGTTACCTTAAAATTCTCACAATGAAAAAGAAATCAACCAAGTGTTTGTGTCATGTTTTCGTCCGTTGTATCAGCTGTTTTAATTAAATTATTACATTTAAAATTAATGCTAACACTACTCTTATGGGGAAAAAATAGCGAGGTTTTGTTTCTACCCCGTTGAGAATGGAATTTCTAGATATCCTTGTTTAGTGGATCTCTACATTACAAACGCTAATTTGTCTTCAAACGTCATCGATATCTGTTGAGTGGTTCCGAAGCTTTCGTGATGAGTGAGTACATCGTTTCTGCCTTTTATTTATTAAGATGACGCTGTTTTCTTCCGTATAATATTTGTTTACCTTACATGTGTAAATAAATGGTTCCAAAGAATTGGCACACACTTTCCCCCATATTAAACACTAAAAGAAAAATCACATTTTAAAAATTACCAGTTTCATTCCCAAAGATGTTTTTTTTTTTTAAAACTCAAAAACAAGTCAAGTTAGAGACTTACGGATTTTTAATAAAATATTTTAAATTATAATTCATTTGGGAGAAGGTAAAAACAATATTTATAAATTATGGGAGAATGTTAAATCATATCTCATCGTAAAGTAGCAGCAATTCGAACCTTGTTACTAGGTTTAAAAATGTCGAAAACACAAAAAATATTTTGGAATCAAAATACGTTTTCATGGGAACACTTGTCGGTAACTTTGTTAAATTCAGTTCACCTTGTCGGACTGATTGTAATCAAGGGAGGATTGTGTTGTAGACGGACTTGAGAACTCCAATGTTCAATACTTCAACTCGAAGCCACTAACCACAGTTCCCTTACGGCTCTCCGTTTGAAGTCAAATTACCAATTGTAACCTTATGGAATTACCAAACCCTAGTCTTCATTAAGGGCCACATTACAAATATTTTTTTTATATGTTAAAAAAACATTAGGTACAACACATATTTTCTAATACTAAAAATGGCCTAAAAACCTATAGTTGTTTTACAACTTGAGAGCAACAAAAAACTCAGAATAACTTTAAGCATTGTACTTTCAGATCTGGTATTAAAGATTTATAGTCCCATTTTTGGACCAATGATATTCCTTACAAAATCATAACAATGTAGGTAAAAAAATATTCAGTTTATTTAACATCATTGTATATTTACATGCCAAATGAAAATTGTTTAAATAAAAGCATATAAGTGACTCTGAACCATAAAAAAAAAAAAAATAATAATAATAATGTGGATTCAAATATGGTATTTTATTAATTCCTAATAATTAATTTGTAAAATGCTCTATGAGAACTTTGGAATGCGTTTCAACATTATTCATAATGCACAATCATATATTTTCTTTTATGATAGTAAATATACGTAAACAGTAAAAACAAACTATACAGTAACTTAAATATATTTGTATAATTCAGTATTTATGCTGTTTTATATAAACATGTTCAAGCTGAGTTATGGAGTTACCACCTAAACTTTACAAGTAAACTAAAGTGTTATCAATATATTTACTATCAATGTAATTAGCAAAAGATGTTTATACTATCGTTGAAGAAGAAGTTAAGGAACAATTTTAGGTATGCACAACTTAAAAATAGAACTGGGAACAGATTTCACTGACTTTTAGGTTTCAAACACATTTTCTTGACCCACTTTTAGTGATTGTCACTGACCGAACCTTGAAACCCACCGTCAAAAAACACTGGACCAAATGGAGGTATTAATGTACCAGTTCAGGATAGTAAAGAAAAACATAAGTTAAGTTGAAAAATAAAAATTATACAGTATAATAATTATCGGATGTATAACAAAGTTAAGAAAAGAAAGTTAAAAAATATTAATGACAAAAAAGCAATAAACCATGTTTACAATGAATTCACAGACAAAATTGAGATGGTGTTGATCTTTGAAATGTTACTTAAAATCAGGATTAATCAAAATAAAAACGACTTTTAAAGATATAAGAAATAATAATTATGATATGGACCTTATTAATGGTTTTTTTAGCCTTTAAAATTATAAACAGTTTAAAGTTTGTTTTACGAAAAACATCTTAATAACTTCAGTTATGTGTAAAAAAACATAGTTATAAACAATTTAATTTGTACTTTGAACGGTTTTGTCTTCTGGGTGATAAAACAATCAGCTAATTTCACCACTTCATATAGCCACAAGTTCTAATGTAGTGGTAATTTTTTTTTTATTTTTATTTAAATTTTTTGTATTTTTCCTGTCTTATTGGAAGCTTCTTAGCTAATTTTTATTGCGGAATTGCAAAATATTTAACTCACCAAAATCCGATTGCACCACCTTATGTTGATATGGGCCACTTGGGTTGCGTACCACATAAAGCACTGGTGAGAGAGAGATGAACTGAGTGGTGGAAGTGTTCGTTTGTGTACATTGTTGCTTTGTTTACTTTAATAGTGATGTAACTACGTTTTGTAACTATGTTTTGATACTATCACCGTTTTGTAACTACATTGTCAAAGTTAAACTTTTCTTTTTACAAAACATATTAAAATACACATTCTTTTTTAAACATATTAAAATAGCACATTTGCCGCCTGGCGATAGACACCAACTCTAATGTTGGTGTCTATCGCTGGCCGGCAAATGTGCTATTTTAATATGTTTAAATGTTTAAATATTTTAAATGTTTTTAATGTTTTTAGTGTAATGTAAATAGTGACGTTTTTGGAAAGCCTGATGATGAAGCTCTATGCTTCGAAATGTACAAAGCAGATTATGTTTGAAGAACTGTTGACACGAAAAAAGGTAATTTAACCAGTATTATTTCTATAATATAACAGTTCTGGAGGCTAATAAAACAAAATGAATAAATAGGCATATCTTCTTCATAATATTAATCACACAAAAGTGATTGGTACAAAGTAGTAATATCTGATAGGTCTTAAATGAGTTGATGTCGAAAAAAGTGTACCACTGCAAGACGGTAAAATTAATATTTCCTGACATTGAATGTTAAGGGTAGTTATGATTAAATTATTTGAAGCTAAAGGGAAATTTGAAAAATCATACCTTAAAATTTACTTTTGATGTCAGCTTTCATAAAACTAATTGAGGGAACAAGGAGATTGGTGAAACCTTTGACCATACGTCATAGATTGAAACTTATTGTGTTTCGTACCTCATAAAAGGAAATCCAATTATATTTCTCTTCATATAATATTATAGTGAACCCTCTAGAGGGCTATTGTTATCAGAGAAAGGACTCACTTCTTTTCAGGTTTATCTAGTTAGAATCAGCCTCGAAATGTATGTCAAATAACAAAAACTGAATCTCCTTATGTAACTATGGTACTAGACAGTAGCTTATTCTAAAATACATTAGTGATATTAGTATAAAACTATAGAAGAATTAATTCATTATTTCATTAATGTAGAATCGTAAGATATAAGTCGTAAAACTAGGACTTTTATATTTTTATGCAATAATTTACATAATAGTGTTTTATTACTAAGTATGTATATTTTAAACATTTCCCAATAATCATTGATTGGTCATTATTTATATTTGATCCACGTTAATATTTAAACCAAAATTTTGAGATTTAGTATTTTTTTAGGCTTTCAGTAAAAAATACCATCTTTAGTATATAAAGTACGACTTGTCAACGTACGACCCTTCCACCCACACAATCGTAATGACTTACCCAACCGCCCACAAATATACATTGGCATTGGTTAATAAAATTGAGAAATACTAGTTATTGAAAATAAAATAGAAAAAACATTTTTTATTACATTAGTCATTTGTGGTTGTTTCTGCTCAATATAAATATGAGATATTTAGTAAAACAGGTTACGTTACGGTATTAGGTTAGGATAATACGTCAAGGTTACTGAATGTATCCTAAACACTAACATTAAGGATACGCTATGTTGGTTAGATAATGCATTAAATTATGTTATATGCATTCAAGGTCAACATAATCTAACCTAACAAAATGTTGTTGTTAAAAATGTCACTTATTATTCGTCCATTAAATTAGTTGATGTCATATTTGAGTTCAGGTAAAAAACAACTTAATATTAATGTAATAAAAATCGTTATATGTGTAATTTTTTGTTTTGTTTTGTTTTAAATGGTTTTTAAAATGTTCTTATTTTCGCCGAAACATTTCTACAGATCCATGTTTGTTGGGTTCATTAGTAAAACAACCAGTTCAATTAAAACAACCGTACAAATTAGGTTTAACCCCTGAATACCATATTTACCTATATATTTTTGCAGCAGTTGTTTTCCGACAGGTAGGTTTGATGACCTGATAACCCCCCCGGCAGTCAGACCACTGTAACATTACAAAAGGATGTCACTGCAACTACTCAAGTGGAAGCGAGCTTTGGTGTCCCCAACAGAATGTTTAGAGTGTTGTAACATGTGTGATTTTGTCTTGTCATGTCAAATTTATTTCTGTAAGGCGATCTACCACAATTATGTAGTTTTTAAATTTTGTTGTTGTCCTTCTCAGAAAAAAAAACTGTGAATTATTACACTTTCCTAAAAAAGGTAACAAATAAAATTAACTGCATTTTACGTAATTTTATATAGAAAATACATCTTTTAACTCTATAACGAACAAAATAAATAATTTTTTCTTCATATGACTTTTTCATTCATTCATATATTATGGGCAACAAAACACTTTGTATAGAATACTATAGCTTAGCCAATATATAAAACACGTTGATTTTTAAAATATTGGAATATTTTGGCGTTTGTTTATTTATATTGTAACTTAAGGTAGTAAAGTTTCAGGCTATGTTAAAGTAAATGTGTGTACCAATTAGGCCATAGTAGAAAAAGTGTAAATACTCAAACAGCACGTAGAATTTTTCCAGTAGCCAAAAGAAGGACAGTGGAACAGATAGGTACATAAGCTATGAAAATAACTAAAAATTATACTGATTGCTCTAGTAAAATAAAATAAAATAGAATAAGATATCATATAAGTAGCAGAGGTGTTCTGTTAAGAAAAGAGGAAGTCTTTGTATTTTTAAGGACTTTAAGCCTATGACCATGTATTTATAGAAATCGTTATTGACACAGATTTTAATTTACCGTCATATAACAATAGTACTTTCTGTCGTTACATACAGTGCACAAAATTTACCACAATACCACCGTACGTGTATGTGTGGTTGGGTGGTTTGGTGAGCCCAGTCAATACGACGCATATAACATATGAATGAGTTTATTGAATGACTTTATTGATTGACCTTCTTTACATATCATTACAGAAAAGTAAAATAGAAGTCAAAACGTTGCACACGATACGTAATTAGCACACATTTTTGGAGAGGACAAGTTATTAATTTCTTACATGACACTACTTTAGATTGATGGCTTTTTTTGTCAACTTTTTCTTTATTTTGAACTCAATATACTTATGCTATAAGTAAGATGTATTCTAATCGTCTTCATTTCATAATACCGTATGTAAATAGTATTCATGTCCCGAAGGAATAGGACGGCGCTTGCTACGCAATTTAGGTACAGTTGAGTAATGCAGAGTTTGCCTATACACTAGCTAATGAAGGCGTTACAATAGCCCTCATTAAATCTTGGTGTTGAAAAAGTTTTGTAATTTGTCAAAACTGGACTCTGATTTAGTTGTTTGGACAAAATGCTACTTGTCTTGCATGATAATTTTTCATTTAATAAATGTTTAAGAATAAAATAAATACATGTTTTTCCCTATAAAGTAAAATTTTTAAGTACAAAATACAAAAGGTAAAGAAAAACGACTAGCCAGAAATATTTTAAACAAATATAATATATATTAATAAAAGCCAAACTAAACTCTATAAAACAATAGTTCAATCAGAAGTCACATACTGTTACGAAACAATGTTTAAAAGACACATAAAAATTAGACCTAATATTGAAAGTTGAAAGAAGTATAATCCAATAAACATAAATTCCACACAGATGAAGGCTGGAGATTAATATCCAACGATGAATTATACAAAGACATAGAACTGATTACAGATTACGTGAGAAATAATGTAATACTTTTGACAATAACGGGAATGTCCGGCAATAGACTAAATAATAAACTCAAAACATAATCTAGTACTATAGAGACAAAACCAAATCGGCTTAAAGAATTGAATTAAGATTTTAAAAAACTTACTTTAACTAACGAAGACCTAATCAACAAGACCCAATAAACAAAAACAAAAAAATAAATAAAGTACTAAAAAACAACCAGATAAAAGCCATACCGAAGTTAAACAAGAGAATAAGAAAGGGTAAGTAAGGAGGAAAACATTTTCAGAAGCAGAGCTACAATGAGGCTTCACATAATGGAGGAATATATGTAAAAAATAAATTTAAATAACACCAAAAAACAATCCAGAAAATTAAAATTATCCGAAAAGTAGTTTTAAGCAACAATAATTTACGTAACGTGTTTTTTATTGATTAAAAAAAATTATCAGTACATTCAAACAATAGATATTTACTTATAAATGTAAATAATTAAAAAGAATTAATGGCACGTAAATGTATAAGGTAAAATATTGAATCAAGCAAAAATTTCCTCATACTCAGAATATAAAAATAAATGTTTTAATTTATTTCAACATTAACCTTGGTTTAGTGTAATTAGTTACAGTACCTTAGTAACATCATACGTTGGTAAATATACTTATTTAATTTAAACAATATCACACAAAATGCGTTAGTTAGGAAGACAACGTTTTAATAAGAATGCAATCAACAACTGTTTGACGGAAAAGTCGATTTAATTAATCGAGAGAATATTATATTGGTTTCAGTAGATCAAGTGGAATGGGCTTGTTTTATTCTGGATCCAGTGTTCTGGAACCGATATGTCAGTTGACAGCAATGTATTATAGTCATTAAAAATTAATGAAAGATCTGTGTTGTAAATAATGGTAATCTGTTATGAAGGAGTTTTTTTTGATTTTAGTATCAGTTACACTATACTATTTCAAGATAAATAAATTTCTACTAAATCATAGAAAATAAGATATAATTTATTTGAAATATGGTCATTTCTTTTTCCAAAAATATCCCAAAACAAAAAAAATTTTAATTTATATTTTTTCTTTCTAATTTCAATATTTACGAAACTAAAGATAAAAGTATTATTAATGAAATCTAAATCTGTACAAGAAATGTTTTCAGGTTTGGTTTTTAATTTATCATTTGGTCTGATGACATCAAGTTTATTTTTCTGTAATATGCAGTGAGATAAAATATTGTATTTGTGTTTTATATTTATAAAGGTTTCGGTAAAAATTAAATCAAAAACATCCAAATATTATAAAATAGTAAAATTAAATAGTTTGTAATATCTAAAGTTTACAGTTCTTTAAATAGTGTTTTAGGTGATTATCATTGTTTCAAGGTAAATCAACAGTCTATCAAATCCTCAACTAAATATCTGTTGATACTCTAATTTTACTTGAGTTACTTCAACAAACGCCGATTCCAACTTTAAGTGTGTTTGACACTAGAACTATAAAGTGAAGGCGTCTGTCTCAAGAGGAGATCCAATACCAGTTGACACAGAAGACGAGCGAGAAGTTGTTTAAGTGTTTTTAGTTCCAGATCAGATGTTCACAATTCAACCGATAGAAGCTTCACAGTTGGATCCCTATTCTGATTTGAAACTTTGATAAATCATTAACAAGTTTCATCACTTAAAAAATATCATACCAACTAAAATTGACTGAAGGTGTTTTGATTTACATAATGGCGTGTTTACAAATATCTAGACAGATATCAGGATTTAAAAATTATTAATGAATCTCACCGACATAAATGAACATATGTATCATTGCTACTTATACATGAGAGGTAAATCAAAGCTGGAATAGCTTTAGATGGTTTTTTTATTATAATTATTATTGATACATTTAATAATATAAGTATACTATCGATAATCACAAAATTACAATCCAATTTATTTTGTTGTGCTTAAACACAAAAATTAATTAGAATGAATCATAAAGCCTGATTTAATTAAGATTCATACATTGTTTTATCGACGGTTGATAGAGAAAAAACATCTTAAATTCCACTTGTAAAAATATATATGAAATAAAAAGTAATACAACACTAAAACTATCACAAACACTGGTAAATTACAATATTATTGAAATTTTTATTTACTATACATTTAAAAATATATACTGTCTATTCTGGCATAGTATAACCTTACATAAATAAAATTCATAATACATATATGTAATAAATATAAATAAAATCATTCATATTTAAAAATCATTAATTCATTTGACACCTTCATAACCAATCAAATTTTTAAATATTAATTTATTTACAACAATTGTTTATAAGTGACAAAACTCTTTACTTTCTTCAGAAAAATATTAGGTTCATTTGCATGAAAAATCTACCTAATTTAAAGCAAACTACATAAAAATAATCTTCTATGTAAAAACAAATATATTAAGGTTATGATACGGATAAGTACACAGGAAAACATACTGTATAGCTATTGTTATTTCACTGCTAAACAAATTAAATCAACATTCAGAACTGTGTCTGTAAGGTATTAGACTCTATTGATCCTGACTGTCCTTCCACACGCGTTTCTTGAATGGTTGCACCTGAAAGGGTGTGTCCTTTTTAAATTATTTTTATTGTACATTTAAGGGACAAAATTATGTAATGTTTTTATTGCAGTCATTTTTCATGTCCACTCTTCATAGAGCTCCCGGTTGTTTTGACATTATTTGTTAACAAAGTTGTCATGTTTCTGATTGCAAAATGTAAAGGTATAACACTTATAGACAAGACACAATTTGTTACAAGAGTTTTATTTATTATATTCAAAAAACAAACTGATATGTCTGCCACCATCAATGATTAAATATTTCAGCAGAACAAATACATAATTTAATTTGTGAAGTTTCTTTTTTCATAACATGTACTTAGATAAAATAAGGCATTTGTGTGCTATTTTTATAAACATTTCAGTAAAAAATAAAATCAAATGTATTCACTTATCATAAAATGTTAAATTTAAATAATTGTGCACTGTAATATAAGGAAATGATATTTTCAGTCAAAAAATGCAAACAGATAGATTTTATATTTTACTATTATTATTGAATACTTTAGTATTACTATATGTTAAATCTAATCCAATACCAACGTTAAATAGCCTTTCTAAAGGACATTTATATCACATTTCTGCAATTTGCTTGCATTCAAACTTTAACTAATTTACCAAACAAACTAACAAAGCCGTTTGCATTAAAAAATTAAAAATATATATAAAGAAAATCATAGTAAGCAAATTTAAAAGGAAATCTGTAACATATCATGTATAACAAATAAGAAAAAGAACTCTGATTAAAGGTGATGGCTTGTTTAATTTCTAATTACTTGTAATTCTGAGAGGGGTATCTTGTTCGCGACTCGATGTATTCGAATGCACAACACAGTGTGTAAAAATAAACAAATCCATTTTCGACACATAAAATATGTTCTTTTATGAAGAAAACAAAAAAATAAACTTTGTTTAAAAGGCCTCAGATTGTCCAATATACCACTATTGGATTAAGTACGTGGACGGAGTTGTGAAGTAAAACTTTAGAAAAGGAATAAAATAAAATTCTGTTGTTTATTTCACAAGATAACACACAGCAAAACAACCGTAATTATTGGCTTTGTAGTGGGTAATGTACCTGTACCAAAGCTATAAGCAACCATAATGCAGAGGGTCCATTTTAAAGTGTTTTATTTGCCCTATTTCCCCAAAGCTTTCTGCTTTGGTCCATTTACTGTTCTTGAAATTCTCTAAGAAATGTTCTTAGTGGTGTCTAAGTAAACTATGTTGCCTATATAAACGTAAGGTATAGCTCTTTTCTTTTCATTTCCTTTCAGTGACTGAAGTATTACATTTGTTCTTATAAATTACTCAATAAATAGAGTTTGATACGCTTTAGTAAACTTCTATTGTATAGTGTTATTATTAATATAAATAAACAAGACTAGTCAATATTTTGCAATTTCAAACCGATTATAATAAACTCTGTTTACTTGTTGACAATTTTACTACAATTGTACCAAAATTCATAAAATTCATATATCTTATATATTTAAAAAAAATTATTTTAAGATAGTCAAAATGTTGTCTGGATCGAGATTAGACGCCATTTTAATATTTAGCAATGATGTCACTTCCGTAATATCGAACAATGTCCACTTCCACTAAATATACCACCAAAAGTAGTTGAATGGTTAATCGATCACAGAAAGCACAAGGGTGTGCATTGTGGTGAAAGGAAATGATAAACAATAAAATTTAAAAAAATGACTAAATAATTTGTACACTTTATAATTTGTATTTACAGGCAATTCACAGACTTATTCTTCCACTAAAGTAAAATGCATTACAAATTGATTATTAATATAAAGGGGCAAGAATATAGTATAATTATCTAAGCCTATAAAGCAAGTACCACTGACTCATTCACTCATCGCTTTACCAAACAATTACTAAGCCTACGAGGCTGAAGTGTTATAGAGTCAAAAAATTGTCAGTAAATCGAGGATTGCAGCCTTTTTAGTGCCAAACATTTTAAATGCCAAAAACAGCGTTTCTCTAATTGAACTGTAGCAGCTAAATGAACGGTTTTACAGCAAAAATATCACCATTTTCTGTAACTGATCTGAGACGATCTACAACTTTGGTCCTGTGACTTTTTGCTCTATCTCAACTCCTTCATCCTTAGGTAGAGCTAGATTTTTAATTTGTGCGTGTAAATCAAATTGGTTAATTTACGGCCTCTAAGAGTAGACTTACAGATGTTTCTAGAATGTGAAACTTTGTTATCTAGGAGAACAAACTGTTTTCAATCGGAAAATCAAAAATGTATTTTTAAAACATGCATAGTCAGATCATTGGACATGGATAAATATGGCGAGAAACACAATATTTTATTGATTCAGAGTCAAATATAGTACATGTGCCCTCTAAACGTAAACTTACAGATTTCTTTAGACTTTGAAACTTTTTTTATCTAATAGAACAAACTGATTTAAATCGGAAAATTTTTAATTTAACATATCTGTATGTAAAATACATTTACCACTCATCACCGTTTTTCCGAAACTATAAGTCAAATTGACTTTAAATTTTGTACATTGGTTTATCTTGGCCCCTAGAGACTCAATAGGAAAGCATTTTCCTCTTTGACCTCAGGACTCCGCCCCGCTGGACTCCGAAATTCCCATGGTGTTCTTATTTCTTATTGATTAATTCATTGATTTATTTGATTAACAGCTGTTAAATAAAAACAAATTAAATAAAATAGTCGTAGGCTAAACTTTTAAAATTAAAAATAATTGAGTACAGTAGTATCAGCTGTTCTAATTGGACATTAGATTAATAAAAAAAATAATAATAATTAATTGTTTTTCAAAGTTTTTAGTTTGATTTACTTTAAGTTATTTTTTAATTTTCTTGAATTTGTTGGAATGTTTACGTATATTTTGATTGCAAGACTTCAAACACAATATTATGACCGGCGAAGCGGGCGGGTACAGCTAATTTATTATAAAGCCATCACCAATTACAATAAACTCTATTCATATATTTCCATCGGATTGCGATGAAAGACCATTATTTCCTATGTAATATTCGTATAGTATAATTATGTGTTACCACTTACTTTGACGGTAGCAGCTCATTGGTATGTACGAAACGATCAGATTTAAAGAAATAAAATAAAAAATAAATGGCTAAAACTGGTTTGCCATCAGAGAGCTAAATCTAAGTTCCTTTGTTACCCTGTCTTTTGTGCTATTAGTAAATGACTCTTTATAAGGAACGGTCGTTTTTAGTTAGTAAAAATCTGTAAATTCTTTCATATACACTCATTAAAGTCATTTGCCTTTCATATTCACCCATATCTCTGCGATCGGCGTCTTAGTAATGGATATTAAAATACTTATTAGCATATAGTAAAATACATTTAAATGGGTACTATTTTTAGCAATGTCATTATTTCCAAAAATCAAATAAACAGTTTTCCTTGCTTCAAGATTATTATTGTAACAAGCTGAAACCATTCTTAACAATAAGAAAAGTCAGTTATAAACGTTTTGTTTTTCTGTGTTCTCTAAAGCATTTTTTAGTTCTATTTATAGTTCCGTCAATCCCCTATTGACCATTATCTGTTGATTGGGAGGAAAATACGTTTGTTATCTAGTATATAAGAAATATAAATACATGTATGAACTACCTTCCTCTCGTAGTCCCAATGAAGAAAAAAAAATCTGTTGGCAGAACTTATTACTCCCTTATCACATACTATAAATATTACCGTACTTTCTTCATGTACTTAACAATAAGAACTCATTTTCAAAAAATAAAAAATGTAGTACAGCTTTCAAGATAAAAGAACATTCATCTCTATGTTTCTTGAGGAGTTTCTTATTGGAATTATAATTTAAAGTCGATATAAGAAATCAAACATTCTAATATAAATTTTCAAGTTTATTTGTGAGGCCTTTCGACTACGAAGTAAATCATTGTCAAACACTCACATCAACTAAAACAAAACGTAAGTCTAATTTTTGTTTATCAGCCCATGTGGGTGTTTGACAATGATTTACTTCGTAGTCGAAATGCCTGACGAATAAACTCTAAAATTTATTGGAATGTTTGATTTCTTATATCGATTTAAAATCCATTTCTGTGCTTATTTTATCTTTTGATTTAGAAATTTACTATTTATATATTATTTCTATTTTACCCCCCCCCCTTCAGATGAATTGGAAAGCTGATATATTCTTTTAATGACTACTTAAACATGTAGTTGATCTTTTGAAGTGGAAATGGATCTTCGATAAGATACCAAATTAATTATTGATTTCAAAGTTAGTTTAACATTTTACAGGCCTCTTAAATGTAAATTATGTACTTTTAAATACTTAAAAAGCTAGTAAAATCTTGTCTTACACACATATGCCTACAATTTTATATTAATTTTATTGTCAATGTTAATAATAAAATCAGAAACGTTATTGAAAATTACAATCATATCGATAAATGTGAATAGAGAGCCTGGTCATTTATTAAAGAATAAATTGACCTGGGTCCCTAGAAGAACTAATTCGTCAATGTCTGTTAGCCTTGCAAAGCAATTTCTCGTTTACTCTGGACTGTATCAGGAGCGCTGTCTTTGTCAGTTTAAGTGTAATGAATTACAGAAGTGGGAACTGTACATTCTAAGTACATTATAACAAGGATTTAAATATAATTAACCTAAAGTGTGTATACAATTAATATTGCACTTATGATTGATTAATTTATCGTGGGGTTCTATAAACTGTGTCTTAAATTTATAGAAAACTGTAAATACCAAAGATTTGGAATAGATAGAATAGAAATTTCTTTATTTTGAAAATTAATTATACAATTAATTTACAAAAAAAGGCGAAGTTAGGGCCACATGGCCCTTTCTTACACTTAACCTTAAGTAAAACAATAATAAAGTATAATAACTAAATAAAGAAATGAAAATACCATATTAAATAGCTATAAGTCATTTAAAGAAAAAAAAGCTTACTACTTAACTTAGCATGAACTTAAAAAAAGTTTTAAAAACATACATTTTACATTATTACACTTCACATGAATATAATGTACAAAAATAATAATTTTAGTAAAACAGAGCATTGCAAACATTTTTAAATATGTTTTTCCATTCATACATCCTCTCATTCATACAGCTCGCTACCAACTCCACCCCAGCAGAGCCCATAGTCTTGTTTTAAAGACACCACAAACCGGGAAAGGCTAGGGATTGAGGTAATATTTATCGGGAGGGAGTTCCATAAGTGACACGCCGTTATTGTGAAAGATTTGTCGTATGCAGCTGTTCTGTGATGGGGCATGCGCAAAAGTGAAGATCCCGATCTTGATCCACTTGAACTTCTTTCCGCCACGTACTCAAAATCTTTAGAAAAATATTTTGGTGATTTTTTGGTAATGAAAGAATGAGTAAAAGAGAGAATTTTGATTAACCTCTGATCAGATAGTTTCAAAATTTTAGACTGGATGTAGTATGGAGTTATATGCTCATCTCTCCGTATGTTAAAAGCGAAACGGAGGCAGTAATTTTGAGTCCTTTGCAGTCTTTCACTAAGTGATACAGTCATGTCATTGAGTACTGAGTTACAGTAAGTAAAATAGGGAAATATGAGTGATTTGACTAGGATCAGTTTGATTTATTTATACTATCAAATTGATAGTACAAATTTGAAGTATAAATTGTGCAGATTAGACTGATAACCATTCAAAATATAATGAGAGTTACTGTTTACGTTCATTGACATGTTTTCAGAATATTTTACTATTTAATGGACTTAATTACTTTAATGCTTCTTCTTCAAAACCCCATAAGTCCCCATGGTTTTTGGATGGGGTTACTTGAATGGTTATGTAAGTAAATAGGTGGGTGCCACTGCTTTTTGTCTTGTTCGCTGTTGTCTTTGATTACGCGTGGCTTAGTATTGCTCCTTAAATTTTTTATCCGGAGTTGTCTTGTCCAGTTTACGGCAATTTTTTTGTTTGTGCGTTGGCGTGTTACTTGAATGTGTAGTCTGTTTTTAGTTAAAATGTTGATTTTACCTTTTTGGGATTCATATTTTTCTATTGTCTTCTGAAAGCAATATTCTCTTGGATATAATATAAAAATAATTTACTATTACAAAAATATAAATTTCAAAGAAAATGTTAGTTAATTACAGAATAATAAAGAAAATAATACTGTATTTTTTATTTAATGCAAATTTAATTTGGCCTTATAAACATGTAAATTTTATAAAATAAAGTTTAATCAAAATCAGAAATGGTTTTCTTATTTTTAATACTATAGTATACAAAATATAAAAAAAATAATTGTAAGTCCTTTTCCTATAAGAAATTAACGAATATGAAGGTTTATTTATTTAGTGCTATTTTATTGTATATTAAAGTATTGTAAGTAAGTTTTAAAGTATATGTTTACTAAAGTTTAGTAAGTAATGTGAGTAAGCATGTATATGACTTGAGTACAATATGCACATAGATCAGCTGGTCACAGTAGCAATTTTTGAACACTGAATTTATTTTAATTTGTGACATGTAGGTAGTAGCATTTATATTATACACAAATAGATTTCCCATCCAATGTTAAATGTTGAGTCTCAAAAGATAATCTGTTTTCGAGGTCCATTGTGGAGCGCTAGTGTAGTTCCCCCACATAAATGTAATGCAGTTTAAACCAGCTGTGGTCGCGGGACTCACTAACTAACAACATTAAAAGCACAAAATATTCCTATTAGATGGAAAGATTCCATAAAAAAGAACTATCAATTTTATGAGCCATTTAATTAGAACTATTAACAATATTTCCGACTGTTAAATGCTGATTGAGCTCTATTTATTGATACACACTAGTAGCTTAATATTGCACAGTACCACGGGGATCATGAAAGTGACTTTTTGCCTGACAGCGCCTGACAATTTTCCCGCTCAGACATATTATCCCTCCGGGACCCTGTAAACATGTTGCTCTCCTGTTTTGTTACTTAAAAACTGTTACTTCTCTCTCTGCATAACGGTAACTATCTTCTAACGTTAAATTTAAATCTATTGGATTTAAAACGTAAAATAATAACGGAATTAGGATTGGTTTGGCATATAAGAATGTGATCAATTATTATGTATAATTTTATATGTTTTTAAAGCAAACTGATTTATCGTTCTAAAAGTATAATTATCAACTGAAGGTAATTTAAAATACATAATTTTTTAATTATTCGTGTAAATATATGATTGGATTTATCAAGGGGTGGTTTTAACCTTTCACTTTCAGTAAAACGATATAACTCACTTACTAAAGGTATTAAGTCATTTTGTGTTTTTAACATAAATACCATTTATTTATATTATAAAATAAGAAACTGATTGTTACTTAATTTATATTGTGGTATATTACTGTGCAACTAATTGTATAAATTACTATCTTTCAATTAAAAATTTATATTATTAGTTTTTAAAAGTGTATAAAAGACAAATTTACAGCCCCAAATACACGCATATTTTCATTATTTTTAAATATTATATTTTTGATTCTATTTACTTTTTTTCATAATAATACCATAGTCATTAATTACGATATGACGTAACTACTGAAATTGTACAGAATGTTTCAGTAAATAACGGTTGAGTCATGAAAATATTAGAAAGCAGTAATTTCAAGGTAGCCATTGTTTTCTTCCATGGCTTGAGGAATGTGGATCTGTTTTCTGAGATGAACTCATATTTCATTTGTAATTCAAAACAAAAATAGCAATCAATATCTTATTCAATTCATGTCTTTTATAAAATAAAGAAGGCAAATGTTTTTTTCTTCTACTAATTGCTAGTTATTATTCTATTGGCTACTATAGAAATAGGTTACATTACACAAACAGTTTAAATAGCCTAATAGCACATTACAAATTTAATGACAAACATTGGAAAACAACATAAAGAGAAATTAATCTTTGAATGCTAGAAAAACATTTTTTATTGTGTTTTTTAGGTAATAAATTATCTATACTTAAGTTTAAATATGGTACATTAAGCTGTTACTATGCATACTATTCCATGATCAACTGAAGTCAATCGAACTTCCAAACTATCTCAGTTTCATAACATGAAAATATTATTTTTAAGATATTATAAAGATCACGTAATTGCAACAAATCGTCTGTGGTATTTATAATTTTTTTACAGTGCAATAAATTAATCCATTTCTAGGTAAATAACTGAGAATATTGCACTAATTTGCATTATTTTATCATAACTGGTGATCAATCTTAAGTTACTCAAACGCTGACTAGATTCTACAAGATTATCTCTAAAAACAATTATCTCTAGCTAGAAAGTTACAATCAGAAGAACTTGTGAAAATTAACTGTTAAATAAAGATTCCAGTAATGAGCTCCATAAAAACTGAAACATTACTGTGATTTTTATATAAATTACAAAAGTATAAAAAAGATATTTTTTTTAATGTATATGCTAGCTATGTATTAAAAGTGTACAAACAATCTATAACATTGTTGTCGTATGGTAAAGAGTTTCTAGATCATATATGGACCACTTAGACGGCAAGCTACTGAATGCACAGGTGTGAGATAGACGCACTGGTAGGTCGAAGTGAGAGAGAACTATTACTAACCCTTTGCGTTATTTCATTTAATGTTTTAATTGGTGGTAGGTTGTATGTTGGCAGCACAATAGCAAGCTCTTCCCACTACGTCATCAGCAGCAGTGACCATTGGCTGGTTATTTTAACACTAACGATTCAAGAATATAACGACTAAAGGAAATCATTATTTACTATTTAAATAACAATTAATTAATACCAATAATACCACAATGAATTATAGTACAAACTATTAGTATCAATTTAAAAATATGTACAGTTCATTACAATATTTTTTAACTAAACACTATTGCAGAAATTGAACACATGATGTACGGCAGCTGAACGATTGAACGATTCCCCTACACTACTGAAACCCCTATATATTCTAAATATAACAAGCTAGTCACTTTAAAAATCAAACCATATTTTCACTTTTTGTTCAATAAGGTAGGTAAAAATATAAAATTTTTGTATATTAAGTATAATAAACTATATTGTTATTAATCTTGGGATCTTTTGCGGAAGAGGGCCACCAGTCTTGAAATATGTTCTATAGCTAGGTTAGGTTAGGTTAGGTTAGGCGGCGAAGAAACAAAGATGACGATCTGTTTCAAGCTATCTGGCGGGACATGAACCTATTCTGGCCTCCACAAGAATAAAACCTTATATAGTTTGTAACATAATTATTTTGTTCTTTAAAATGTGTTCAAATTGTGTCCAATACATATATACTGAGTGTACAATGTGTTTTTGTCGGTCCTGTATCCCTAGAAAATATTTCAAAACTGGTGGCCCTCTTCTACAAAAGACCCTAATCTTGTTTAATCATTTACTTTTCAAATTTTCTTGTTTGTTTACGATTTACTATAAACATTTTTTTTCTCAATTTGATTGGGCAACGTGTAAAATACTGTAACATTGGGATTTACGTCATCATTTCCTACTTATAGTGTCCCTTTAACATATTACTATTTCACATTTTTATGAATTAAAAACGGTTTTTACTTTTTTGCTCTGGAGTTCACTCTCTTTCATAAACAGTGAACTGTTTCAGAAGTAGTCTTAGAGTTATATTATTTGTCAAATTTGAGGTGTTTTTTTTCCAATTTTAATTTTTATAGATTATAAAAATGTTAATAACATTAAAAAATGTTTTAACTATAACCAAACTAACATTAATAATCTGAATGTTGACACTGGAGCTAAGCCAAATCAATGATCACACTGAAGAGGGTGTACGGGTGATTAGGTTTCTTCAAAGCTCCTGACGTTGGCACTCGTTCAGCTCACCTTCATAGAGGGAGGGGGAGTTATAGAACTGAAGTTAGTAGGCTTTCCTAGCAGTTATAACCTGGAACATCGATATACACATTATTTGGGAGATCCAGTAGCCGAGCGGTGTAAGACGTCAGGACATTGAGCCTTAGTTAGACATGGCACAGGTTCGAATCCAGGGCTAGACTGTTAGGTTTGATCAGTAAAATTCACCTTGTACTGTACTGGTTCTCCCGTTTACTCAGTCTGATAACTTCCCCACACGGATCAATAAGCTATTGATAATGGGTTGAGTAAGGTTAAAGTATTGGCCTCTCCTTTTTTGAAAATAAAAACAAAATTATTAAAAATATTGACGCTTGGATTATTAGTAGTAGGTTTAAGAACTTATACAAGATTCTGATATTAAAAATCAGAAAAAAAAAATTAATTAAAATGTGGTTAATCAAGGACATATAAGATCTAAGAAATTAGATGGTCATAAGACTTTGAGCTATCAAAGTGGGTAATCTGTAAACATGTTTTACAGTAAAAGGTTAGCTGCTGTACATGTGAAGGTCGAAGTACTAAACTGTCAGAAAAAAGAAGAAGATTGAAAGCTCTTGTTTTCACCAATTTTTTTCGGCTCTGAAAATAAACCCGAATTAGTAAGCCCATTTTGAATTATTGTTTACAGATTACTACGGTGGTAAAAATAAACCAATTTAACATTGGTTATATATTTATTCGCATATTCCTTAGACAACAGTCATCAAGATATTAATTGAGATGAGTTTATAATTTTTATGAGTGAGTGTGGTCTTTGTTATTGCCTAAGGTCGACTAATCCTTAGATAGAGCCAATCAATAGTTAATAGACAAATGACAAAAGAACAGCCGGTGGCTATCAGCTGGTCCCTCTTAAAATTGCTTACCTTCTAAAAAAATAAACCAATTGGCTAAAAAGGTATAGAAATATTTTAATTTAATGCTGACATTATTTTAACTGTAACATGTTTCCTTGCCTGGAGACCATAGGATTCATTAATAGCCAATGAGGTTTCCATAAACACTTATTTAATTCCTCAGTAATTTTTCGATCTTTGAGACAGAACAAACTTTTATATATTCATTCACGAATGAAGAACATTGTTCCGTTTCCTTTTAACACTTCAAAAACTAGCATATTTAAGTTATATAGTTTATTATAATAATATTATTTAATAGAGTTTTGTTGTTATTATATTTGTGAAACTGTTAGGTTCATCTGTAATTTTAATTGTAGGGTGCCAGTTTTATTAGATATTTATTCGAGTCTTCTTCCCGTTATGTTTTTATTCTTTTTTATGTTATTTTTGTTTCTTTTTTTATTCCTTGGTCAATCAACAGTCGTACTATTGCACATTATGATAATTTTTATTCTAAGTTCTTTCTATTATAAATGATATTTTTTCTGTATTGTACGAATTTCTATTTAGGAATGTGATGGTTTATGTTTTATTATTCATTATTTTTGTGTATTTTGAAGTGAGGTGGGGGTAAAATAAAAATATATTAAGATGAACCTTATACATAATTTTATCTTCTTCAATTTGATAGGTATTATACTGTATTGAGGCTGGAAGTAAAATAATAAAAATAGGAAATCCCAGTGTATACAGGAGATTTATTATTATTTGTTTAGATACTTTTACTAATAAAATTATGAAATTAATAAAAACGTTCAAATAGGAATAATCTTTTGTAACTATGAGGAATAGTAATCAGCTCAATTTATCTGTTTCCAGATAGAAACTGAATTATTGCAAACCTAATATCAATATCAATGAAGAAATTCCACTTAAGATTGCGATTTTCGCTCCATTTACTCCAATGTTATTTGATGTGGTCTTTTTATTGTTATTCCTCAGATATGATCTTAGTATACTTTCAAGAAAATACATACAAATACCCAAGACAGCTGAAATATTTCTCGCCTAATCATATAAAATTTCATCGATTAAAGAAGTTTTACTTTTTACTGCGAAGTATTTAAACATTAATAATAACTTATTAATTTTTTATAAACATATTTTTTATAAAATATCCTACTTCAGGAGTTAAAAACGCACCCGATGATTTTCTGTCAGAAATATACAGCACACAATTAGTTTGTGTTAGTTATTACGTCTTAGTCACTAAAATTGTGGCATAAAACAATTAAACATTCAAACACTATTTTTCTGTGTGTTTAGTGACTTATTGTTTACAAGACAGTAGTTTAAGGAAGGTTGTATTATTATTTTACTCACAAACGGAGAAATATTTCTGAAAAAGTATCCTTTATTAATTTCTTGTAACGAATCACTAACCAGTTTAGGCTCTTGGGCTATCATCAGAGTGTAGAAATATAGAAATAATACTAATATAATACTAACATGTTATACTTCTATAAGATGAAGATGGACTTAATAAGGGCCGAAACTAGTTTGAAATATGTTAGAAAAAATTATTAAAGATTACTTTATTAAAATAGTTTGCTCGATTTATAGTATTAGTATCCCTAATTGGTGGATAAAAATACATTTATGTAATTATATTACAATTTAAAATAAAACTCAAAAATGTAATTTGCCCTTGCCAGTTGCCTATCAGTAAATTGTCCTTTTTAAGTCCTATTTTTTTCCTTTTTAAGTCCTTTTTAAAATCCTTTTTATGTCCTATCGCAGAACATAAATTATAACGAACTTTATTCTAGTTTACCCACCCATATCACAATAAAATTTTCATCTTATATTCACCTATGTATTGATGATCTATTTTACCTAATTTTTATCTTCGTTATCATTGTTACTCAAATTACTCATTGAAATGTATTTAAAAAATAATTATTACTATGCAGAAACATCCATTCTCATCTATAATAACATATTTTCTATCATTCTTAATAATACATCATTCCTTACTCATTACGAAAATTTCTTACAATTAAAATATTTATTCTTACTATTGTGTAAAATGTTGCAAAATAAATATACTATGAGAAAGTTTTATATTTTAAACAATAAAATAAGAATAAAAGTTTTTTTTAACAAGAGTATTTAACTCCCATTAGTTTTTAATTTTGTAATACAAAAACCTTGTACGATTAATTATACATTAAATAACGGATATTTTATTGTTATGTATAAACATAATTTGTAGCCATATTATATATCCAGTCAATAATTGATTGTTAACATTTTCAGAATATTTGAGACTGTATGCGAGTACTTTACCTTTAAAGTCAGCACTACTGGTGCAGTGATGTAATCCAGCTACTTGAGGACAAACTGCTTTGGAGACTGTAGGCGATAGGTTTTATGCTCTTTCCTCTTATTGCTGACACAGCGTCCGCTCATTGATTGACATCGGCGTAGACAATACTATAGAAGTCTGGATTGTCTGTGTAGGGTAGTGTTAATGATCAGGAGGTTGTGTAGACAAGAGAACTGAATGTCAGGCTTGTCAATTAGCTGAAAATCAACTCGTACTACGTGGTTCGGATTCCACGTAAAGGTGTATGTCTTAGATATATTAATAAACGGCTCTTTCTAAGTAAAAATTGAACTTAGTTGGTAACAATGACTATACTCATTCATCTACATAATTACACTCATTCGCTCCTCAAATATATGGTTGCACTTTATGCACACGTTCAGACGTTCGATCGAAAAGGACATTGTAACTTAAATCGCTCAATAATGCTTCTTCACAACAAAGAAAAATGTATTTTAATAATATATTGTACAGTTCAGAAATGTAGAAAAATATTATAGGACCTACGAATTTTTTAAGTCTTCTTATTCAAATTTATTAGTCCTATTAAGCTAATTAAATCTAGAATTTAAATGCAAATTTATCTTAAGTCCTGCATATTCTTTACACTAAATCGTAGGATTTTAACTAAGAAATAAAGTTAAGAAACGTTTACTAACTATAAAACTTACTTTTCGACTCAAATGAAATATAAATAATTAAATACACAAATTTTAAAATAACAAATGTTATTGTAAATCAGATTCTTCAAAGAAAATTAGTCTGTAATGGAAAAACGACATCCTGGTTTATTTAGCAAACAGGTTTATACATTCCTGTAAAGACTATTTAATCCTCTTTTCTTTCCAATTTCTTGTTTACTTGAACTATAAAAAGGATTTAGACTGTCACTATTTATCAAACAAGGTACCCATAACTTTCTACCACCCCATATTTTTTAATGGGTAATTAGAAATTAATTTCCTTCGGGATTTATTAAAAGTTTATAAAGAACTAAACGTTAAACATTCCAAAATATTATATCTCCCAAAAAGGGGAATTCGGTGAGTAATACAACATTTTCAAATGTAAAGCTTCTTTAAATGACTTCATTTTAAGGAATTTTAGTAAGAGAGAGAATTGACGGAACACACGTTCCACCACGGCAGTGCGGCGCAAGGAAACCCTGCAATATAACGTCTGCAACATGATCATACAAATACACATCAATACTGGTATTATCTGCCCTATTTATTAAAATATATATTTCAAGTTTAATATAAAGTAATCTAACACATAGTTTTAACAATTTTCTTTCTTTACAAACACTTTAAAACTATGGGTAATTTAAAGTAGTTTTTATTTTACTAAAAATGAGTGGTCTAATTTTTTGGAATGCATAAAACATTTAAAAACTTTTAAGAATATAGTTCCTAATATAGTTATTTAAGAGCTCGACGAAAATTAAAAACTTAGATGGGAATAAGGACTTTATGAACTAACTTTGAAAGTATATCGGTGGACAGAGTAATATGATCGCGATTACACTGAAATCAAACAAGCTATTTAATTAAAATACAGTGAATAAACTTTATTAATTTGTTCTAACAGTTAATAATTACATTGAGTTTCATATTTACACATTCAGTATTAAATTTATTTTCAAAACATACGTATTTTTTCTAAAGGTTCAATTTTTTAAAGGCAATTTTAAATGTATTTTCTATTTATATCATAACAGAACGTACAGTGATTGATACACCTTTTTATGTTTATATAAATAAATATGTTATATTGATAAAATATACAATATATTTAAATAATATAATAAAACCCAGCTATTTCCTACAAAAGATAATGCACCTATGTTACATTAAAACATTTTATAAGTACAAATAAAAAAAAAAAAAATATTCCTCAACAACTTAAGAAGCAGTATTGATGGCAACAGAATTTTTTTATACATGTGTTTCAGCATCAATTTTATTATATAACTTCTTCAACATGTTTTTTAAACAAATTTAAGATCAAAGTTTATTTATATGTATAAATACATTTTTTATTGTCTTGATGAGAGCGATCCTTCATACCGTATCCAGGGATCGTATAAATTCATCTACTGATGTTATTGGAAAACATATTTGTAGTCGTATCCTAAATTCATCTCAGTCATATCGTGCATACAGCACGAGTCCACTTCATCATTGATTACTAGTATTTGATATGTATGACATAGAAGCACACCAGGTGGAATACTGTTCTACATTTATTGGTGAGTGAGTGATGGAACACTTTAGTAATTTATCTATAGATAAAACAACACGTGTTACCAAGTGAGGAACACTTTAGTCAATTGTCTATAAATACAACAACACGTGTTACCAAGTGAGGAACACTTTAGTCAATTGTCTATAAATACAACAACACGTGTTACCAAGTAAGGAACACTTTAGTCAATTGTCTATAAATACAACAACACGTGTTACCAAGTGAGGAACACTTTAGTCAATTGTTTATAAATACAAAAACACGTGTTACCAAGTGAGGAACACTTTAGACAATTATCTATAAATACAACAACACGTGTTACCAAGTAAGGAACACTTTAGTCAATTGTCTATAAATACAACAACACGTGTTACCAAGTGAGGAACACTTTAGTCAATTGTCTATAAATACAACAACACGTGTTACCAAGTGAGGAACACTTTAGTCAATTGTCTATAAATACAACAACACGTATTACCAAGTAAGGAACACTTTAGTCAATTGTCTATAAATACAA
>JAQJVL010000010.1:3567659-3932659 GCA_035578905.1 Stictocephala bisonia | reverse complement strand
TATTTACTCTCACATGTCTATGAAGACAAAGGCTGTAACATGAATGGCTAACAACTATCAAATTAATTGATACTTTCGAATTATTTGTGGATTGGTGTATACTTTAGGTCTAGGTTGGGTTTTGGTAGGTTAAGTTTGTTTAGTTTTGGATTTGTAATGTTAGGTAAGCTACATTCTGTTCCGCTACGATTTGTAAGGTTAGGCAGGATTTCAGATTAGTTTTTGCTAACTAGATCCAACATAATCTAACCAAACCTAACCTAACAATAATCAACCTAGGCCAATCCTATTAAAACATAACCTTACTGAAATCAGCACATTTCCAGCGCTAACACGCTTTATAATGCTATTCGTGATCAAAACAAAATCCTGAACAATTGGAGCACCCACACCTCTATATTAAAAAATAAATAAATAAATAACTGTCCGCTTTCCCTTAATTTTGTGATAATGAATAATGAATGAGTAATAATGAAATAAATTTATCTTATAATCAATATTAGTTTAAACATTGGTCGAGTTCTTTTGATCCTCTGAAACGTAGATTAAAAATATTTTTGTCCTCTCAATAAATTGAAATAAGATGGAGTGTGGGTTGATCAATAGAAAAAAAGTTTCTATGATGGATTCAGAGTAAGTAAAAATATTACTTTTAAGTGATTGAAGGTATAAAAACTAATTAAAAAAAAAAATACAACTGTTTGAAAAAACCAAAGCTTGCACGGGGAGCAAGTAATTTATGTCAAAGTAATTTATGTACTTCTGAAATAACAAAGGATAGTGACGGTAATAAAATAATACTTATTAATTTGTGAAAAAAAAAATCCTACACATTAAATAAACAGGGTGTCACAATTATTTGAAATCTGTTAGTTTTCATATTCTTAACCTAATTTCGGAAAAAAGTACTATAATTTATTCTCTAATTTCGTTCCTTTTAGAGTACATTTTCCATTTTTTTGTTTACAAATAAACTGATAACTCAAGAATAAATTTACCAAAATAACATAACATTTTACGCCCTTCTTTATATTAATATTATTATATATTTTAAAAAAAAGTTCAATACGTTATTTTCAGCCATGTCAAAATCATAGCTATTTAAAATATATAACTCTATTTTAAGATAGCTCAATGGATTTTTATTTTATTTTTAGTAATAATGTTTTAATAATTGTGCAAGACTTGTTTTGTCAGGTAAACGGTTCTTGAGTTGAGATTTTTTTTAACACTGAAGGACAGATAAACACTAAACGGAGTTGAAAAAAAGAACTACCTGTATTTTTTTCTTTTAACTAGAAGTAGGTCTGGATTAAATCTTAAAATTATTAGCCAGAATACTTTTTTGTGACACCAGGTTTTAATATACAAAAAAGACATTGAATAAATAAGAATTATTACTTCTATTAACACAACGTCAAGATTCAAACTACGTCAAGGTGTGCTTAATTAGAAGCTTAAAGTTAAAAGGGACAAGAATATAAATTTTTAACATGGATGAAATCAATAATGACAACGTTACTGTGTAAGACAGCAATAACTTATTTCGATATAAATAAAGTTGTATGCACGAAGTGAAATAGAGTTTAGTAAGAACTTACTCATAAGTTTTGATGTTTAGTTATTTACTTTCATTTGATCTTACGAAATAACTATGCATATAAAATACTTAACATTAAAATATATATTATTAAAATTAATTTTAAAAAGCGTAATTAAAAAAATCTGTTATCCACTTGTAACTTGTAATGGTCGTTGGTTTTGTTTCGTAAATGTGTATAACTAAAGTATACTTTCTTTTAATTAAGCTATTCATAGCTTTTATTAGTTGTAATAATTTTATAAGAGGAATATTTTCTTAAATAATTCACATCAGTTCTGAGTTGATACAAGAGAAAATGCATATAAATAAATATTATATTTGACAACTCTCAGTAGTGTAAACTTTAATCAGCTAGTTATTTGTGCACACAATTATAAACACAACATTGCAGATATAATGGTACCATTTGTATTGTTGAAATATAACTAAGTTACATTAGATGATAATATTATTATATGATAACAAATTATTAATAACAATTTTATTTTATCCCAGCTGACATTCATTATGAATATTGTATAAAGTTAGTAATATGTTTTTACAGATCACGTAAAAAAACACTAAATAAACCTTAATTTTGAAAAGGATATTCTCCATTTTAAATAATGATTTATAAGTAATATTTTACTGATTTTACATATAGTAAGTTGATCGAAATTGTATCTGCAATAATATAACGATTTTATTGAACAATTATTAATTTTAATCAATTTATGTAATCATAATTTTTGTTTCAAATTTCATTTTACAAACAATCACTTATAATAACAATGGTAAATCCTCTTTCATTTTTTTTTAGGAAACATATTTTAAAGTAATTTTTAGACAAATACAAACTAGAATTGAGTCATGTTTACAGATTTGTTTGCATGTAGATGACTTTGTAGACATCTTCAATAAAACCTGAAAACTCAATGAAGTATAAAAAAATTCAACCAAATTTACCCAACAGTAAAATTTGCTCATTAACTAGACTATGAAAATTTCTTACCATTCTTTGATTTTCTTGTAAATAAACAACAATTTGAAAACTTAGAAAAATGTACCTAAAACAAAAATACACCACTCATTTCCAAAAATCCATTTACAATATCCTAATTATAAGATTGTTGAACACTCAAATTCAATTGTGTGTTATCCGGGAATAAATTAATATTCTTGTAAAAAATTGGAAAATATTAGACAAATAATAAACTTAAAGGATTTAATCAACGTCCTATTAACAAATAAACAGTTTTTAAAAACATACTAAACAAAATAAACAATTGTTTTAAATAAAAAAATAAGCTAAAAAATGTTCTACAATATTTTTTTTAATTAAAAAAAAAATAAGAAGAAAACAATATATTGTGGCTATTGCGAAAAGTTATACATTGGCCACCCATCAGAAAATAAGGCCACTTACATAGTTTTAAATAGAATATAACATACATACAAATCATCAATTGTACAACACACACTTTAATCAGATCTTATTTTTTGTTAATTGTTTTACTAAAAGAAGTAAATGACCATAGTTGCTTACATGTTCATGAAACTATTGAAATATAAAAAAAATAAGACCTCCTTGTAAACGATGAACCAAGTTTATATAAATATTCCTACTACTAGCTTTTCTAATTATTTAAATATTTTATTTATTAGCAATTTTTTATATAGTATTATTAGTTTTTAATGAATTTTATTTACTGATTTATTTTAAATAGCTACACATCACTTAATTTTTTTTAAAAACTAAGTGATGTGTAGCTATTTAAAATAAATCAGTATTGAACACCATCACGAAAAATACATACTGTCAAGAATTGAATTTTATTTTTCTGTATGTAATAATTTATTATTATTTCTGAGATTTGAAAATAAATAAATTATACTTTTTACTTACATTTAAAGTGCTTATATGAATAGTTGAATTTACTAAAAACAATTCACTTTGTACCTTCAGGTGTCCATATCTTAAACTTAGAGTATAAAATATTTCCAATGAAAACGTGAAAGAAATGGAAATCCAGTTTTTCCTTTCACTGAAGATAAAATCGGTTTAGGAAGGTCCTGCAAAAGTCTGTGATTTTTCTGAGAAGTTGCCTAAGTAACCGTAGATCTCTTTTTAGTTTATCTTGATTACAAAATTCTACTAAATCTCAGTATACGTTTAGTAGAATTTCTTTAAATTCTACTAAAAGTATTTATGAAAAAACATGACATAAAAATATATTTTTTAATCATGTTTAGCTGTGAGAATAAAGATTTAAAAAATTGTAATGGAAATCTATAAAACTATTGTTTATATTAATATTGGGTCCAAATAAGAAAAGTAAATTTAAAAAAATTAAGTTTGAATGTTTCACATATACAATTATGAACACTATATATAAATATTTCTATTATATTTAACTAAAATATGCCAATTAGTATTAGTTTATTACTAAAAATTAATAAAACATACCCAGATACTGAAGAACTAAATGAAACAGAAATAACAAGACAAATTAAAAGAGTTAAAAATAACAACTCATTAGATGAAGCTGGAATAATATATTCTAACATAGTAAAAGAAATTGTTCACTTTCTAAAACAGTTTGGACTTATTGCAAAATTTTTATTGAAAGGACACAGAACACACACACACAAATAAATTGTTTGTAAATTCTATACTCTGAAAAGGCTACTGATTTC
Source organism: Stictocephala bisonia (assembly GCA_035578905.1). Taxonomy (NCBI): domain Eukaryota; kingdom Metazoa; phylum Arthropoda; class Insecta; order Hemiptera; family Membracidae; genus Stictocephala; species Stictocephala bisonia. Next base: position 3,928,380 of record JAQJVL010000010.1, on the reverse strand, counting down.
TGACCTCTCTTTAAAATTTTATAAGAACTAAGTAGGAACTTCATTCTTCAATATTTAAAAGTATGGGGATTGTAAAATCTAGATTGATTGATTGACTAGCTTTTTCTGATGACTTTTGAACTAAAAATATCCCCATCGCTTGAATATCAAACAGAAATCCTAAAATTAATAGTGAAAAAATTAGATCAAAACATTTTATTTTAAAACTGACTATATGACTTATTTCAAATTAGCTCCTACATTTTTTAAAACAAAATAGTTTCAGAAATTTCTTTATTAAATGTCTCACTAAAATTGTATAAGAATTAATTGGTTTCGGAAAAAGAAGAATAAAAATAAGTAAGTTCCAGAAAAATAAGAAAATACACTGTCGTACATTTTGATGTGAGAAAATAAAGACAATTATTCTATGGGCATATCAAAATATCTGGACCTACGGAGCAAACAAGGTTAAATTGTAAAATTTAATAAAAATTTACGTAAGGTCAGAACAAGAAGTCCAGAACAAATGTTAGTGCAATGAAGAAACAAAAAAAGACAAACTGTATGACTGAATCTCAAACTGACATTTTTAAATATGAAAACACTCAGGAAATACATTTTCGATTAGGAAGTTTGTTGGTGAATTACAGGAAACAAACCAGAATAACAAGTTTGGTGAAAAAAGAGCCCAAGAGAGTGTTTGCACAAAGCTAGGCAAACTTACTAGAAAAGTTTTGACTTCTGATCCTATTTTGGGCCCATACGCTATTAATATTTAAAATGTCGTTAATAGTATCTATGACGATAATACTACTTATTTAACTAGTTTAGCAAATATTTAGAACATAAAAGCATCTCTTGGTATAAACCTTAACAGATTTGAGGGTAATATTGAATTTCAAAATGTGTTTGGTACTAGCATATTTCTATTTGTTATCAATAAGAAGATAGTTCACTTTAAAATTGTTATTTGCTCCATTTACTAAGAACGCCTTTTCTGTATTTTACTTATTGTTTCTATACATACCTTAAGTACCTTCAGTGGTTCAAAAAACTAAATACACTAAAATAGGTAACTTTTATCTTATATTATACCAGTTCAAAATAATCAGTATGTCTTATCAGACAAATATATTTCACTTATTAGAATGTAAGTTTACTTACCCGAACTCACTTCCTATTAAGATCACTACTAACTAATCTAACAATATAGAAAATGTATTAAAAGTACTATTATTGAAATATATTCATTGGCGCCGTTTCACTATTTACTTATTTAATAAGTTGTTCCTTATTCCTCCTTTGTTATTTCCTTATTTGCTACTTTATAGAAAAGTTTAAATATTGGTGACATATTACAACATTAATAGCACAGTGCGGTAATCGAGCTACTTCGGGACAAAATACTGTGGAAATTGTAGGCTAGGTTTTATGCTCGGTTCTCTTAATATTGACACGGAGTCCACTCAATGATTGTCATCGACGTGTACGCCTAGTAGAGAAGTCTGTAGTGACCGTGTTGGGTAGTATCTATGATCCGCATGCTGTATAGGGGAGAGAACTGAGTATCAGGCTTGTCAGCTAGCTGAAAATCAGACAAATACTACGTGGTTCGAATTCCACCTAAAGCTGTAGGTCAAGTGGTACCCTAGCTATTTGGCTACTACTAAATAGCTCTTTCTTAGGAACAGTCGAATTGAGTTAGCAACAATTACTACACCTGTTCTTCTACATGTACACTCATCACATTTATTCGCTCCCTGCCCATATCTCTACGATCGGCGTTTTAATGACGACAAATGAATAACAATGCATTTCCTGTCTAGTATCCATACTGTCCATAATGGTAATAAGAATCAAAGTACTAAAATATTATATTGTATCTATAATACAGTATTTATGAATATTATTAATTAACCACATCAAACCAAACCAAGTGTAGATTTACTAATATTATAACTAACTATTAGTTTTTCTGTGTGTTATTTGTTACATCTAGAGTGTTTATCGATTTCCAGACTATTTTATTTGTATGAACTTTAGAATAATAGAAAACTATTTTTCTTCAGCTTTATTGCATATTAATTTAGCCCTAAATCAAATTGAATTATTGGCTGTGATATTAGAAACGCCGTACTTATGTGTATAAAGGCAAAGTTGCAAGACATTTGTGTTGTGATATTGCGTCTCAGTGACTCACGGCGCCCCGAGTGTCTGGGGAAATGTGCGTGTCTGTTTAAAGTTTGTTTACGCTTTGAACAATCTAATAAAACCATTTTTTTTCTCATTTAATTTTACGTTATAGTACATGAACAGTTAATAAGTTTTATTATTTTTATTTTGTAGTGGTTCGAACACAAAAAAATACCGGAATTTTATATATATATATATATTTTTTTTATTACGGAGTGCTCCAATGACTATAAACTTACATCTGTTGGTAGCTAATATAAGCAAGTCCATAAAACGTTAATTGGATAGCTGCATATCTGTTTATTTACACAGTAACTGTTGGCACAACCTATACGCCTACCATATCTGTGAAATAACAAAACAACAAATACTTAACCAAACGAAGTCAATGTTTATTTTACCCCAAGAAGTTAATGGCAGTTTCACAGAAATGTTGACTTTGCTTGGAGGTTCATTATATTTAATTACTAATTTCCATTATCACTTCAATAGGTTTTCTGAATGTAATAAATGCTCCGGAAAAACCAACACTTGTTTTTACTATTTTTTATGTGAAATGCTAACATAATCAACAACATTTGGTGGATTTATTTATTAGGCTATAAACAACTATACAATTAAAACTTTTAGATTTGTGTTAATATCAGGTGCTTCTCAATTGTGCAGTATTTTAAAAACAATTACACGTTTAATTGTAGATTTCTAAATTAATAAGTATGTTGGAATAAGAAAGATAATATTTTTTTTTTTTTTTTTTTTTTTTTTTTTTTTTTTTTTTTTTTTTTTTTAAGGACAAGCCGGTTTCCAATTTAGCCATATTCTATCAATTGCCAGTAGAATTAGTTGACACCTTCTTACGCCACCCTTGAGCTACGCTTGACTCTATATTCTGTTCGCCGATATTTGAGAGTGAGGCTCCGCTTGGACTGTCACTTCTACGAGGGTGACAGCCAATAAAAGAGGGTGTCCACATGGACCACTGATTTATAAATAGACTGATTCATTGGCATCCCCAGCCGGCAGCCAGTCAGTTAGACTCAGGCAAATAGGACAGTTCATCACCACAACAACATGTGAACACTGTGAAACGGCATAGCGCCTAAGTTGCATAAGCAATAGGAGGAGCTTCATTCTCAACTCTCGCTGAATAGCATATAGCTTGGATGATGTGCTTGGGCACTTCATGATGTCACCGAGTGCCTCTTTTCCCAAGCAACTTACAACCTATGCCACGTCCATCCATGTCAATTGTAGCTGATGTAATCGTAAAGCATTCTTGATGAAGGGTTTTTCGAAGTGAGTGTTTTCGGGTTTTTGACAATATTGAATGTTAGTGTGAACATATTATGTATTTGTTGATGGACCTATAAAAAATATATATACATAATTTTTTATATTTCCTGAAAATAAACACCAATTTTAAAAGTAAATTTTTGAAGAACTATGAAAAATATGCATGGAAATGTTATGAGTATTAATTACTGTCATTATAAACCATAATTAAAAGATACTCCATTTTATCCTCACTTGCTTGTTCTCAATCTACTGTTTTGTAAATTAAAAGATTCAGTATTTACAAAACCATTCACCCTGAAGTACATTCTACACTATCTTGGAAACTTTAACCATTTCACTAACTTTACTCATTGTAAACATTTCCCGCCTTATTGAACACTGAAACACAGTTAACTTTACTGACATCACAAACGACCCTTAGTGTTTAGACTCATTTACCCCAAATTACCTCGCAGGGGTATTATTAATATGAGACACATATTTTAAAACCAATATTATACGTATTTGAAGCATTTAACAATGTTGTAACAGTCTGCTGTTTCAATTGTATTCTGATCATTTCATTTCAAGTACGCTATTCTTTCTATATCACACAATTTTAGCTAAATCCAAAATACATATACTTCTTCTTTTTCCGAAACCAATTAATTCTTATACAATTTTAATGAGACATTTGAATAAAGACATTTCTTTTATCTATTTTGTTTCAAAAAATGTAGGAGCTGATTTGAAATAAGTCATATAGTCAGTTTTAAAATAAAATGTTTTGATCTAATTTTTCCACTATTAATTTTAGGATTTCTGTTTGATATTCAAGCGATGAGGATATTTTTAGTTCAAAGGTCATAAGACAAAGCTAATCAATCTAGATTGTACAACCCCCATACGTTTAACTATTGATTTATGAAGTTAATACTTGGTTCTTTTAAAATTTTTAAGAGAGGTCAGAAATCAGTAGCCTTTTGAGAGTAAATAGTTTACAAACAATTTATTTGTGTCTGTGTTCTGTGTCCTTTCAATAAAAAAATTTCAATAAGTCCAAACTGTTTTAGAAAGTGAATAATATCTTTTACTATGGTAGAATACATTATTCCAGCTTCATATAATGAGTTGTTATTTTTAACTCTTTTAGCTTGTCTTGTTATTTCAGTTTCATTTAATTCTTCAGTATCTCGGTATGTTTTATTAATATTTAGTAATGAGATAATACTAATTGCCATATTTTAGTTAAATATAATAGAAATATTTGTATAAGGTGTTCGTATTTGTACATGTGAAACATTAAAACTATTTTTTTTTTTTTTTTATTTAATTTTCATATTTGGACCCAATATAAATATTAAAGATAGTTTTACAGATTTCTATTACCATTTTTTAAATCTTTATTCTAACCGTTAAACATGATTGAAAATATATTTTTTATATTATGTTTTTTCATAAATACTTTTAGTAGAATTTAAAGAAATTCTACTAAACGTATACTGAGATTTAGTAGAATTTTGTAATCAAGATAAACTAAAAATAGAGCTACGATTACTTAGGCAACTTCTCAAAAAAAACACAGACTTTTGCAGGAACTTCCTAAACCGATTTTATCTTCAGTGAAATGAAAAACTGGATTTCCATTTCTTTCACGTTTTCATTGGAAATATTTTATACTCTAAGTTTAAGATATGGACACCTGAAGGTAAAAAGTGAATTGTTTTTAGTAAATTCAACTATTCATATAAGCACTTTAAATGCAAGTAAAAAGTATAATTTATTTGTTGTTAAATCTCAGGAATAATAATAATTATAACATACAGAAAAAGTAAATTCATTAAAAACTAATAATACTATATACCAAATTGCTAATAAATAAAATATTTAAATAATTAAAAAAGCTAGTAGTGGGAATATTTATATAAACTTGGTTCGTGTTTACAAGGAGGTATTTTTTTTTCAATAGTTTCATGAGCATGTAAGCAACTGTGGTCATTTACTTCTTTTAGTAAAATAATTAACAAAAATAAGATATGATTAAAGTGTGTGTTGTACAATTGATGATTTGTATGTTAGTAATATTCTATTTAACACTATGTAGTAAACCTTATTTTCTTATGGTTGACCAATGTATAACTTTTCACAATAGCACAATATATTGTTTTCTTCTTAATTTCTTTTTAATTAAAAAAAATATCGTAGAACATTTTAGCTTATTTTTTTATTTCAAACAATTGCTTATTTTGTTTAGTATGTTTTTTAAAACTGTTTATTTGTTAATAGGATATTGATTAAATCCTTTAAAGTTTACTATTTGTCTAATATTTTCCAATTTTTTACAAGAGTTTTTATTTATTCAATTAACACACAATTGAATTTGAGTGTTCAACAATTTAATAATTAGGATATTGTAAATGGATTTTTGGGAATGAGTGGTGTATTTTTGCTGTAGGTACATTTTTTCTAATTTTTCAAATTGTTGTAAATTTACAATAAGCAATCAAAGAATGGTAAGAAATGTTCATAGTCTAGTTAATGAGCAAATTTTAATGTTGGGTAAATTTGGTTGAATTTTTTATACTTTTTTGAGATTTCAGGTTTTATTGAATATGGCTACAAAGTCATCTACATGCAAACAAATCTGTAAACATGACTCAATTATAGTTTGTATTTTTCTAAAAATTACTTTAAAATATGTTGCCTAAAAACATGAAGGAGGATTTACCATTGTTATTCTAAATGATTATTTGTAAAATGAAATTTGAAACAAAAATTATGATTACATAAATTGATTAAAATTAATAATAGTTCAATAATATCGTTAGTAAATTTATTTATCTGTGAAAAAAATTTTGTAGTTTATGATGTATCTCTTATTGGTACATTAAACATAACCATATAGTTAGGCCTACATATTGTAATAAAATTGTTTTCTGTGGTGGTTACTTGATTTAGGGTGCAATAATATTTATATTATTTCACATAAAAATTTAGATCAACTTATTATATGTAAAATCAGTAAAATATTACTTATAAATCATTATTAAAAATTAAGAATGTCATTTTGAAAATAAAGGTTTATTTAACTTTTTTTACACATAATACTAAACTTTATACAATATATATAATGAATGTCAGCTGGGATAAAATAAAATTGTTAATACTTATTTGTTTACGAAACAAAACCAATGACCATTACAAGTTACAAGTGGATAACAAATTTTTTAAATTATGCTTTTGAAAATTAATTTTAATAATATATATACTTTAATGTTAAATATTTTATATACAAAGTTATTTCGTAAGATCAAATGAAAGTAAATAACTAAACATCAAAACTTATGATTAAGTTCTTACTAAACTCTATTTCACTTCGTGCATGCAAGTTTATTTATATCGAAATAAGTTATTGGTGTCTTACACAGTAACGTTGTCATTATTGATTTCAACCATGTTTAAAATTTATATTCTATTCTCTTCTAACTTTAAGCTTCTAATTAAGCACACCTTGACGTAGTTTGACTCTTGACGAGTTAATAGAAGTAATAATTCTTATTTATTCAATGTCTTTTTTGTACAATAAAACCTGGTGTCACAAAAAAGTATTCTGGCTGATAATTTTAATATTTAATCCGGACCTACTTCTAGTTAAGAGAAAAAATTACGGTTAGTTCTTTTTTCAACTCCATTTAGTGTTTATCTGTCCTTTAGTGTTAAACAAATCTCAACTCAAAAACGGTTAGACTGACAAAACAAGTCCTGCACAATTATTAAAACATTATTACAAAAATAATAAAAATCCATTGAGCTATCTTAAAATAGAGTTATATATTTTAAATAGTTATGATTTTGACATGGCTAAAAATAACGCAATGAACTTTTTTTTGAAAATAAATAATAATATTAATATAAAGAAGGGCGTAAAATTTTATTTTATTTTGGTCAATTTATTCTTGAGTTATCATTTATTTGTAAACAAAAAATTACTAATGTACTCTAAAAGGAACGAAATTAGAAAATAAATTATAGTACTTTTTACGAAATTAGGTTTAGAATATGAAAACAAACAGATGTCAAATTATTGTGACACCCTGTATATTTAATGTGTAGGAATTTTTTTTCTCAAATAATCAGAATTATTTTATTCCTGTTACTATCCTTTCTTACTTTGCTACAAAGTACATAAACTACTTTGACATAAATTACTTGCTCCTCGTGCAAGCATAGGTTGTTCATAATGTTCTATTTTGGAACAATCTGTATCCAACCGTTGATGTTGTAATCCATTTTTTAACAGTTCGTATTTTTTCTTAAAATTACTGTTCATTACATCATTCCTTAACATTTACTTACTCTGAATACATCATAGAAACACTTTTTTCTATTGATCAGCCCACACTCCATCTTATTACAATTTACTGTGAGGACAAACATATTTTTTAATCTACGTTTCAAAGGATAAAAATAACTCGACCAATTGTCAAACTCATATTCATTATAATATAAATTGATTTAATTATTACTCATTATTCATTATAACAGAATTAAAGGACAATTTTTTTTATATAATAGTGTGGGTACTCCAATTGTTTAGGGTTTTGTTTTGATTCAAAATTATACAGCGTGTTAGCGCTGGAAATGTGCTGGTTTCAGTAAGGTTATGTCTTAATAGGATTTGCCTAGGTCAAGGCCTTGCCTAAGTTGATTATTGTTAGGTTAGGTTTGGTTAGATTATGTTAGATTTAGTTAGGTTATGTTAGGTTAAGTTAAGTTAGCAAAAACTAATCTTAAAACCTGCCTAACCTTACAAAACGTAGCCTAACAGACTGTAGCTTACCAATACAAACCTAAACAAACCTGACCTACCAAAACCCAACCTATACCTAAGGCACACACCAACCCACAAATAATTCGAAAGTATCAATTCATTTTAAAGTTGTTAACAGTTTTCATGCTATTCACCTCCTGACTAATTAAATTCGCTATTGTAAAAAAACACATATAATAATTTTTTGATTGTTAAATCCTTCAGGACGAAACAATGTATCAACGAAAATATAAATTTTTCAGTTTTTCGTTTTTAATAATTTTCCGGCTTTTTACGCTGAGGAAAGTGAACTTGTTCTCGTTTCTTAGTAAAACATCTCTATAAACATTTTGCAGCACTTTATATGTTTAAAAAAACATATAAAAAACTACGCAGCCTTCATCTTCATAGACATGTGAGAGTAAGTAGTTTTTGCAACATTTTTACCAGTGACTCTAGTTTTTATAACCCGAAAAAACAACCTGGACTGTTTTAAAGTAAAATGAAAATATTCTGACATCCTATTTCTTAGGGAACCTTAAAATTTTGAATACATTTTTTTGATATTTGTAAAACTTTATTTAAAATAAAATGAAACAAGCTTGGCATTACTCTTATAATTTATTTTAGTAAGACCAGTAGCCGAGCGGTCTAAGGCGACAGAACTTTGAGCCTGAGATTAAAGATAGTGCAGGTTCAAATCCTGGCCTTCCTTGTTAAAATATTCACATTTTATTTTACTGGTTCTCTCCTTTATTCAACCTGATACGTTCCACACAGAGATCTATGTGGAATAGTAACGTTAGGTTAAAGAAGATCGGCCACTCCTTAAAAAAGTTACAACTGTTTAAAAACTATTGTTGTTCATATTGTTCTGTCTCTTAGGTCATTCGGCCACCAGATCGCAGAAATAATAATAATGTAAATAACTAAATGTAACTTAGCTTATTACAGTTTAAATTAGAAGTATATCATATATTACATGCACTTCACTTACGCCAGTCTAATATGACAGCTATGTCTATTCTGAGCACAATTTTAGCAAATAGCACAGCACTTTGCATCTTCTAAGAGGTTCTCCAACCCCTAAGAGATTCTCCATCTCCTAAGTGGTTCTCCATCGCCTAAGATGTTCTCCATCCCCTAAGAGGTTCTCTATCCCCTAAGAGGTTCTTCATCGCCTAAGATGTTCTCCATCCCCTAAGAGGTTCTCTATCCCCTAAGAGGTTCTTCATCGCCTAAGATGTTCTCCATCCCCTAAGAGGTCCTCTATCCCCTAAGAGGTTCTTTATCTCCTAAGAGGCTCTCTATCCCCTAAGAGGTTCTCTATCCCCTAAGAGGTTCTCCATCCCATAAGAGGTTCTCCATCTCCTAAGAGGTTCTCCATTACCTAAGAACTTCTCTATCACCTACGAGGTTCTCTATCCTCTAAGAGGTTCTCTATCTCCTAAGAGGTTATCTAACCCCTAAGAGGTTCTCTATCCCCTAAGAGGTTCTTTATCCCCTAAGAGGTTCTTTATTCCCTAAGAGGTTCTCTATCCCCTAAGATGTTTCCCATCCTCTAAGAGGTTCTCTATCCTCTAAGAGATGTTCCATTCTCTAAGAGGTTATCCATCCGCTAAGAGGTTCTCCATCCCCTAAGAGGTTCTCTATCCTCTAAGAGGTTTTCCATCCTCTAAGAGGTTATCCATCCTCTAAGAAGTTGTCCATCTCCTAAGAGGTTCTCTATCCGCTAAGAGGTTCTCTATCCTCTAAGAGGTTTTCCATCCTCTAAGAGGTTATCCATCCCCTAAGAGGTTCTCTATCTCCTAAGAGATTCTCTATTCCCTAAAAGGTTCTCTATCTCCTAAGAGGTTCTCTATATCCTAATAGGTTCTCTATTCCCTAAGAGGTTCTCTATCCCCTAAGAGGTTCTCTATTCTCCAAGAGATTCTCTATCTCCTAAGTAGTTTTTAATAATTTAACGTTACGTAATAGGCTACCTTCCAAATACCTGTGAGTATTAATTATTAATTTTTGTTTCCTGTTTGGTGATTGAGTAAACATTTATTTTTATACTTATAATTAATAAAAGTTGCAATGCATTTGATCAAGCATATTTTATTATTAAGATTAATATGCAATAAAAGTAGTAAAGTTATTAAATATATAATCAAAATGTGTATTTGGCCGATTCAGTACAAGAGAGAGGAAAACTTAACTTTGCCCGTTGAATAAAATACAGCTTGTTAGATAACAAGTTGTGATCTACAACTTACAACCAACTTCCAATACCTCGTATATCACCTTGAAGTATTCAAGACTCAAAAACACTGATCAGATTATACGATAAACCCCATGGAAATAAAATCATACAAACGTTCGTGAATGCTTGTATTAGTTTTAAATATATTCCTTGAATTTTAGTGTTATTTATCTCTTTTACGTTTAGGCTTATCTAATTAAAAATAATTCCTACTCTAACTAATTATACACTGATTGCTCATGGTATAGTCAAAACTGTTGTATTATTCATTTCGAACAAGGGTACTATTCGTATTTTATGCTGTTATAATGAACTGTCGTGACAGAGCGAGCATCAATACGACTATGTGGTCTGGACTTTGGGCTGGCACAGTTTGACAACCGGGCTTAGTTCACAAAATATGATGTACAGAGAGAGCATCTATACGACTATGTGGTCTGGACTTTGGGCTGGCACAGTTTGACAACCGGGCTTAGTTCACAAAATATGATGTACAGAGAGAGCATCAATACGACTATGTGGTCTGGACTTTGGGCTGGCACAGTTTGACAACCGGGCTTAGTTCACAAAATATGATGTACGCTGAGTAAACATTCTTCTAGTTACAAAAAATATTCGACTCTCTAGTAAGGACATGAGCAGTCTGTATAAAATTAGTTTATCTGTGAAAATTACCGTATACATTTTTGGTGATCCGGTAGCATAGTGGTCTAAAGCGTCTCGACTTTGAGCCTAAGTTAGGGATAATGCTGATTTGAATCTGGCATGGACTCGAATCTGTTATTTTCACCTTGTACTGTACTAGATATTCCCTCTAATCTGGTCTAAGTTCCCAACGTGTATCAATAGTCTATGGGAAGGGGTAGAGTTAGACTAAAGATATCAGCTTCGTCTTAAATTAAAGAGATACAACAATGATTTTCCTCAGTTATATACACCCAGAGTTTTTCTATTACTGAATGGAGAAAATCTATTTACAACTAAAGTTTGTAGTGATGATATTTTACTGTTAAAAATATTAGAGGAGTCTGTTTATAAGGATAAGATATTCAGTTATGTAAAGAGAACAAATTAAATATAAACCAGTTCCAAGTTTTGTGATAACTATAACCCTTTTAGTTCTTGAGTTGTAGTTTTTGCTAATTAAAAAATTACTACGGAGCTAACAATATCCAGGTTATTCATATTGAGCCTTACTTTACAAATAATGTTTGTTGTTCAATAAATATTAAATTTAAACATTATTAAAATATTAAATTAATACATTTTTCCTCTAAGGATACCCTATAATACTTGCATTTTATAATATAATGAAATATGTAGTTTTTAGGTACCTGTAATTTTTTTCAAGGAAGCATTAACAAGTTTAGAATGGGAGTTATTATTCATTAGAAATTAAAAAAATTAACTAACTATCAATTGTACTGGCTTACTACTGATCTTTCATGAGGTGGTAAAGCAGTGTCTTATCTAGCGTTATTTATTTATTTATTTATTTACCTGATATAGGAATAAAATCATCTATAGTAAATTATTTATTATTTTAAATAGTTTTTTTTTTTAATTATCATAATACGTGTTGGTACATATACAGTACAAGTAAACGTCACACAACACAAATCAATTCTTTTGTGAATCCCTCTGGTCTAAGGAAGGTGAACGTGGTTCACCGAAATCAATCACCATAATATTCGTGCAATTTGTGCTTGTATTGTAATAAATTTGTGCTGTGTGACGTTTACTTGTACTGTTATTATTTGACTAAAGCGCTGATTTTATAAACATTTAAGGGCCAACCCACTTATTTTAGAGCGCAGCTTCAAACAAAAACGGTTATCAGTTCAAACCAAATATGGAACAAAACGAATTTTGAAAGGGATCAGCTGATAATTAATTGATAACTGCCACTGCGTTGTACTTGATGTTCAGTTTCACTAATCAGTTACCTCTACGTGAGCAGTGGGCTCAGCTGAGGGTTTGAACCTTGGATCTGGGCCTCAGCAGTCCAATTACCAAACCATTAAGCCTTCACGCCGATAAGTTCCATCAGTGTTTTCTGTTTTATTTTAGCCTCTTTTCTCATGTTGGACCTTAAACATCCAGACATATTACACACATTTATAGATTACACATAGAATCATGAACTCTAATTATGTATTACGTATACCATTAAATTTAATATAGTGATATTTTTGATATTTTCTTTTTTTTTTTATCAGTTAACCAATAATATTTAGATTATAGTGGAGAATACTTTGTGAAATGTAAAATGGTAAAATAAACATCAGTATTGCTTTAATTAGGTCACTCTCAATTAACATGTAACTAGATATATCGTATGATTGTTGGAGTTTAATTTTTAATAAAATGTACGAGGGCATATTGATGTTGTTGCTGTAATAAAATAAATAAATAAACGAATGCCTCTGTTATGTAAGAGTGGTTTCATTCATAGTTAATAAATTTTACCGTCCAATAGCTATATTACTGTACAAATGTGGTTGATTAGTAATGTTATTGAGTGAGCACGGCTTTCGAATTGAAATCATCATATGCAATTAAATGTGATTTTCACGTAAAATGTTTTTTAAAAAGAATTTTTCTTAAAAACATTATATGTTAGCATATTTATATTTAAAATTTGAAGCTATTTAGTTAATTTTCTCTTCATGGTATAAGTTTATTAATATTTAAATACTGTGGTTCTAACACTGTATATCCACGTGCTTAGCAAATAAAAACCTTTTTTAGTAGGGTTAGGTTTGTTGGAAGAGTAATGTATTAATTGTTTCTCTTTAAACACAATTCACACCAAAGAAGATGGTGACTTGCCGAATGACTTTCGCTGGATCGATTTCTCTTAACTTACCGAGTACACCATATTCGTTGTGTACCATGATTCGAAAGTTCCACCAAGCCACTGATCCCGGGTTAAGTCCTAAAGAAGAGCTTCGTTTTAACTTTGTCTGCGTGAAGATATTCCCCTAAAAGCCCTCTTACCGAATCACCCGACTTGAATTCAGAGCTCCTACAGATAGGGCTAGAATTATTAGGATTTTCTAAATGCTATGACCAATGACGTGACGACATTAGCCAGCCAGTTAATGACGTAAACATATCAACATATTAACTTTCTGCTCGGTTGCCAAGTTTGAGTTCTTTATCTACACCTTCTAGTCTAAATATGATTATTTTCGCTTTAGTAAACATTTTATGATTGAGAACTCATATAATGTTTATATATTATTATATATTGCCAGACTAAATAAGGCATTAGTAACAAAAAGGCCTCCGAGCGTAATTTAATCACTACCAAACGCGTTGTGTCAATACGGTACATTTATTACATCAAGTATAACTTGTAAATAAGAGAAGCCGGAAAATATGAATATATGATTTATTTTTGTCATTACTACTCAGTAACCCAATAAAATTATAAAATAACATGAAACAATTCCTTGGATAGTTTCTGTTATTGTTTAATGAGAAACAAGGCAAGAGCTATGTTCATTTATTGAGCAGTGTCCCCTCTTAATAAGTTTTTACATATTTGTTACAATTGTAATATACACTGTCTCAATTATTTTATGAATCTATTTTACTTTTTAACTACAATTGAGACGGTCTTGGCAAAGGTATTTGTTCTGTTTTGTTAAATTTTTTAATCTATATGTCTCGAATAACGTAAAATGTATATATAGAGTATGGTTTTACGATACTCTATAGGTTTTATAAAGTAATGTTTTACTGGTTGACGAAGGCTTCATATTTAGGCAGAACAATGTTTTCATACATTCATGGATTTAACCGCATCACATTTGTACTTAAAATACAAACATAACCAGAAATGTTACGTTCGATTTGGAATTTAATTTTCAAAGAGCCTCCACAACCAGACCTGAACGTCAGATTTTATACATAAAGGATGCATAAATTTTATGTGGTCCAAATCAGAAGTGGTAGATATTTAAAAAGAGAAGTATCACTCAATACAAACATACATGGTTCTTAATTCTAAACAACATTGAGGTTCCTACAAGGTTTAATTTCTTGTAAAATAGGTGTTGGAGACGTTATTATGTTTTTTTATTTAAAACAATGTGTTTTAACAAACAGTACAGGCTGATAATACTTTTTACTCAGGCAATTACACCAATGTCATATAATGGATAATATATTGTTCCAGATATCAATTTAGTTGAGTTCGCTAATATGTAATACAACCGAATAATGGGGCCACTTTTACTATATGACGTAATCCTGTACACCTTCTTACACTATTAACATCAATCTTAACTAGTTTATTTTAAGAAACGACTAGATGAACCATACGAAGTAATTTGTCTTAAGACACAACTACACAAAGCTGTCAAGACAAACGATTTGTTGTAATTTGCCCTTAGAAACAACTACACAAAGCTGTCAAGACAAACGATTTGTTGTAATTTGCCCTTAGACACAACTACACAAAGCTGTCAAGACAAACTATTTGGAGGAATTTGCCTTTAAACACAACTACACAGAGCTGTCAAGACAAACGATTTGGAGTAATTTGCCTTTAAACACAACTACACAGAGCTGTCAAGATAAACGATTTGGAGTAATTTGCCTTTAGAAACAAGTTTACAGAGTTGTCAAGATGAACCACCTTGAGAAAATTCATTTTAAAAGCAATTACTTTCCTACCATGGGGTATTCTTCCCTTTGTCTAAAGTTTTTTTGCTCAATTAGGGAACATTTAAATAAAAGAATAAATTTATTCTCTCATAAAACATTAAGCTACCACTAGATCGATCAATAATACTGAAATAATTTTAAATATTTTAATATTTATCTCACAATGACAAATTATTGAATTTTCTTATAATAATATATTGTGCTCCTGATTTATTCATTCGTTTAGTATTCTCTAGTACGTGTATGGGTGGGCGGGTGGGTCAATACTACTGTACGTGTATGGGTGGGTGGGTCAATAATACTGTACGTGTATGGGTGGGCGGGTGGGTCAATACTACTGTACGTGTATGGGTGGGTGGGTCAATAATACTGTACGTGTATGGGTGGGTGGGTGGGTGGGTCAAGAAGGTTGTGTAGTATGCAATATGAGGGATACACAGTTTGCACATATAAAAGAAGCGTTTTATGTTCGGTAGAACTCTGCATTATCCCCACCTGGTGAATAATTCGACATGTGTCCATTATTCTGCAGTAGTTCAGTTAGAAAATTTTACTATTTTGTAAAATTCTCCTTTTAGTTTGACAATTTCATCTTGTGCAGTAGGCATAGTAATGTAACCTTGTACTAAAATGGCGATTACTTAATTCATTGCCTAGAAGTCTACAAGACCTACAAAATAAAAATCAAATGAAAAGGGAGCTAAAAAAGTATTTTATTAATTTAAGATAACTATAGGTGGATAATAACTATGAATACATTTCCATATAAAATTATAGGTATCGGTTTTTATTTATATAGAAATGCTTTCTAACAGAATCGTCTATCAACAAATAGTAAACAAATATATACTTACATATTGAGGTTATCCACCTTATCACGCTTGTAAACAGAAAAAAAATTAAGTAAATGAAAAAAATCGTCTCTTCGTTTATTAGATTGGCTATTTTTAAAATCGAACTATGCATAGATAAATAAGACAAAACTACAAAGAGATATATAAGCACTGTTGAGTTAATTAAGCACACTGGGAAACCTATATGATATAATATGTAAATCAACAGCAATACTGACAGAGTTTTGACGGGAGCTGGTATTAAACTGGATCCTACCAGCCGGGTCTTGCTGCTGAACACGGGAACAAAGAATGCCATCCCTGTTTGGCTCAATATCTGAGTGCATTCTTTGCAACTATTATAAATAAGGTTGTTAGTGAACAACAGTGAGACTAATTTTCACTGTCATTATATTAGCACATAAGTTTATAGTTAGAATACTATGTTTCTTATTACTTTTAGATTTTATTTGTTGTTATTTGTATCGTTATTTCTTTGTATAATACATATGTTACATGCATATCGTTGATTTCATTTGTTTTTTGTTTTTGTTAATTGAATTGTTCATAGTCTATATAGTATTTAATATTGTTAATTTATTGCCAATTTCTAGTATATTTGTTTTATATAGTTATGTATATTATTTATTTATTTATTTATTATTCCATTGCGTTTATTGCTGTTAGATTTTATTTGTTGTTATTTGTATCGTTATTTATTTGGATTATACATATGTTACATGCACATAACTGATTTCATTTGTTTTTGTTTTTATTTATTTCTTTGTTGAATTGTTCATAGTCTATATAGTATTTAATATTACTTATTTACTGCCGATTTATTGTACCTATATTTATATTATATAGTTATGTATATTGTTTATTTATTTGTTTCCATTGTGAATTTACTTATAAATCAATTTAAAAGTATTTCCTTATAAATAAATAAAATAAGTCAGTCTCTTTACATATTTTGTTCATTTAAAAGTACAAAAGTGTAGATATTATTTAGGGTCGACATTTTGGATCGTTGATCTAAATCAGTTGCACTATTTTATTCGTATATTATAGTATGTTATACTTTAAAACAATCAAATATTTGTACTAAATCTTAACCTGCTTTACATTTCATGAGGTCTCTGTAAAACTTGTTTGCATATAAAATCAATATCCTAATAGTACAACTGCATTTACTATGGATATTGTCAAATTATTGTCCACTGCAGCATTCGGAATGAAAATGAAAACCATTTTTAACAACGGTAAGAGACTGAACTGATTTTACATTTTTATTTTATATATTACTTTTACTAGGGACAGATGTTTAGTTAAGAAACAGTCCTCGCCTGTGCTTAGACACGGCCATTTTTTTTAATTGTTTTCATCTAAAGCATGGTTGTGGCAGCGGGGTAAAATCTGTGATGGTCATTCACAGATTTTACCCACCGAGATTCGAAACCGGACAAGCTGCGTGGCAAGTCTAGGGATGGCAAATATGTTCAACATATAGATGTTTCAACATATCGAATTATCAATATATGACAAACCAGATATCGACCTAACGATAATATCGAAAGAAATATCAATATTTCCGGTAACCGATGTATCAAATTGTAAATGATGTACAGTATCTGTTTTAAACTATGCACTAACTCTTATGTTATGGCCAAGAATATTTTTCATGACCATTGTTATTTTCGTTTTTCACATTAAAAAATGCCACTAAGCTTCTTAAAAACACTAAAAGATAACCAAATGAATTCACTGAACTACATTCTTGTGTGTTAACCTCACGTAAAAATTTAAATAAAGTTACTCATTTTATTACAATGCTTGGTTTGTACGCTTAAGAGGCAATTTAAATGTGTTTTTTTTCGAATCGTAATGATTTTGAGGAGAGAGAAGAGCGTCAACATTTAGTGATATTATATATCGAACCAAAATATTAATATTGCCGATATTACTGACATAAAATATCAATACGAATATTTCGATATATCGAAACATAATTATCAATATCTGATATATCGATATAACGTTTCCATCACGAACAATTATAAATTTAAGTAGATCGGTAAAGTTTCCAAGTAACACCATTTTTAAAGCTCTTCTTATTGTAAATTATATAATTTGTAGAAAAGAAACTTCAATATTCCAATAATTTAAATGTTTATTGAATTAAGCCTTTCGTTGTCAAAGAAGGCCTCATGCAGTAAAACCTGAAATATTGGAATATTGAAGTTTCTTTTCTACAAATTATACCATTTAGGGTGTTTCCAGTAGTCCTACAATATTTAAAGCTGTGAGTTGAGGAAGCGCGAGTATTTAAATCCCTTTAAACCATTTAAACGACAGATAACCATCGACGTGATAACCTAGTGACCTACTTTCCGCATTCCAATCAAGGCCGCGGCCTTCCCCCTCCCCGACCTCAGTCTCCTAGTTGATATTTGATGCATCACGAAGTATCATGCTCTTTGCAGGCGCTGAGCGCCTCGCTTGAGTGTTGACACGTGTATTTACGAAACTACTGTACATTTTCGACGTTACATATGAATCTAGTGAGGTTAACAGATAAATTTCCTTATTATTCAATGTACTGTGGTGTTTTTATGCTGAGAGGCTATTTAGTAACATAATAATAAATATGCAAATGCTGCTACCATTTATTTATCGCTGTCTTGGAGTTTTGTCGAAAAATGGAGGTAAATGTTTTATCTGTTTAAAATGATGCCCTAACTCTTATGTAATGGCCAAAATTACAGTCATGTTTCACTGTCACTATTTAGAATAGTCTACTTATTGTAAAAATTAAATAAATTTATCTACACGAAACAAGTTGTGGTCTGTGACATTGAATGAAAAGATTAAAAATAAGAATATACCTTTATTTATTATGTGAATTATAAAATAGTAAAGTAATAAGACTGTTATTTTTGTCTTTTAAATTTAAAAATTCCTTTAGGCTTCCTAAAAACGCTAAAAAATAAACAAATTAATTCAATAAGGGATTCAAATTAGGCATGTTAGAGTCAGCGTTGTCAATTCACACAGAACATCATATACCTGTTCCGCCCACTAGTCTACAATAAACTATATTTTAGTGCGTTAACCTCACGTAAAAAACTAAATAAAGTTACTTTATATTTCAATGTATATTTAGTAAGCATAAAGGGCAATTTAAAAGTTTTTTTTTTTTTTGCGAATCGATGATTTTGACTTCACACGTCATTGTAATGTGATATGGTATATCGACCAAAATATCTATATGCCCGATATTATCAAAATAAAATATCGATACTGCTATATCGATATATCTAAACATATTTATCGATATTTCCGATATATCGATATATCGTTGCCATCGCTAGGCATTCCACCGCCCTATGCCCTTAGCTACCCCATAGCTTTAGTAGCAATTATAAAAATGTACCCTCCTTAGCTACTGTGCTAATGTTAACAAGTATAACATTTAAAACATCCAACCACTTCCTTATATGAAAACAATTTTGCACTTGAACACACTAAATTGAGAATCAAGGACTGCATTGAATGTATTTTAATGTCTTACAAGCTGATTAAGTAAGTAAGATTTCAAATAAATCCTCCCCCCTCATGAAAAACTTTAATACTAGAAATGTACCATCGTTTCAAATTATGTCATTTTATATTGAGAGGTAAATTAATAATTGAGTAAAGAATGGAACCACGATTAAAGAGTCATTTCAAATTAGTTACACCTTTTTCCAGTTTTATTAAAGTGAACTTTCAACTTATGAACTAATAAACTACATCCACGTGAATGGAGTGATATTACCAAAATTAATTGGCTAATAATTAGAGGAAATTACTGACAGTTGTTTATTTCGAACTGTTCCGTAGACCTCGATTATAATTAGGTTAAGCCCAGTCCAACAATCACCATAGTAAGGATGTTTTCCCTTTAAGAGTAAAGAGTTCCTGTAAGGATAATACTTTCAGTATTACTAGGAAATATATAATCAATTATTACCTTCAAGGTTAAAAAAATGTATTAAAGAATTTGGATTTACTTGAATAAATAAACTTTGATATTTTTTCAGAGAAAATATTCGTATCATTCTACAAAGTGGATTAAACATACTAACGAGTCGTCACTGGTGGTGTAGTGCTGTAACCCAGATACTTAGGGATAAAGCGTTAAGGAGATCTGGAGTGTCCATGTTGGATAGTAGTCAGAGTTCAAATATTGTGTAGGGAAGATAAATGAGTGTCAGGCTTATCTATAAGCTGAAATTCAGATCAACACTACGTGATCCGAATCCCACGTAAAGCTGTAAGTCCTTTAGTAGCCCTGGCTATTTGGTTAATAGCTCTGTCTGAGGAACATTCGACCCAAGTTTGTAACAAAGACTACACTCGTTTATCTACACTCTTTTCACTCATTCGCCCCTCATATTCACCCGTATCTTGATTATCGGCGTCTTAATAATGAAGTAAGAATAATAATACTTGATTTACTGAAACCGTTTATAACAACCCAACCGTTTGTCGTGTGAATCCCCACCCCCACCCCTCACTGTAACATCTTGTAAGATCAATGATAATAAGGAAACTGTTTCCCTCCATACGTGCAGCTACTTGAAACCGTTTCAATATAAAGCATGTTGCCAACTTATATGTCTGGCACAAAGTAAGTTTAAACAACATCCTCTCTCTCTCAGACTATTACATTCTTTTCTTTGTGCGAAGTTTCAACTTGGTTAAACACAGTTTTAATATTCATCTAAGTACCTTTTAAATTGAAGCATTTTTAACGTCTCTTCTTTCCTTTTTATATGAAAGGAAACGATGTAATACGGTCATCAATTTATACCTCATTACGTTATACTATTTAATTACGAGGAAGTCACAATATATCTACGGTTTTGGAGAATTGGGGTTCTAATCCAATGTTGTTGAAGTGAACTCCTTTTTACTTTTAATATATGTATGTACATTTTATAATTTTATACTGCATACAAGTAACTAGAAAAGGAAATATAAAATGTCTATTTTTCACTTTAAATTAAAAAAATCATACACGTGTTATTTATAGAAAAATAATTGCTTACAGATTAAAAAAGTATTTTATTTAAGTTTTAATTTATATAGTTGGTTAGCATTTCTTGTCCACTATATTCTCAAAATGTTAGTAAAATACATCGCACGGTTTCTTTACGAGTTATGTACCGAGAAAAGTCAAATTAGCCACTGTAGTAGATGAATCTCCATAAAGATTTTTTTAAATGTTATTGCTAAAAAAATTTATCCCTTATAAGAAGACAATGCCTAACAATTGTAATTTTAAATGTTTTTAAAGTAATTTTTCTTTGAAAAACATTACAAATAAACTCTATATAATCTTTGCGCTTTTATAGTCCATAGATATAAAATTAAAATATCATTGACTGACTGATCGCATTTTCGAATAAAAATAAGGCTTCGGAGCATGATATTTAGCATGAATATTCCTTATAGTCTCCAATTTCATACTTAGATGGGATTTTGTCTTAAGGAGCTAAAATAATGCAGATAATAAAATAGAGTGATATCGACTAATAAGAATCATTGTTAATATTCGAAATACGAATTGAAAGAGCTTAGGACGGTGGGACTTGACGTAAGAGTTTATTTCTTAAAATAGTGTAAGCATGCATTGTGAAGAAAAATAACAAAGTTACATAGGTGATGGGGTTGTCACGCGAAGCTTGCAGGCTTGTCCCCTAGTACTATATTTAAACGCCGAACGTGCTTTTGAGTGAAGTTCTTAACGAGTTTTTCTTCCAAATGTTTTTCTAGTAAAAATTATAAATAGTACATTTTTAATAATAATAAATTTTAAACGTGATAACACTGCCGTATAGGTTTAGGTATGTTTAGGTCGTTCCGTCTAAGCAGAAATTAGACTTCACGTTTCAGTATTCCTGAATTTAAACTGGAAAACAGTTGAAGACAAACTAGCCGTCAGTTAACTGCAGTTGTATCGGAAGTTTATATTAAAATAAATAAATAAACGATGATTATAATAGAAAACTTTGCCCTTGAGAATAAACGTAGTTCTCTTGGTGGTTGGGGGGAGGGGTGGACGAGATCTAGGATGTGAAATAATCTCCTGCCTCCTCATACAAATAAACGTAGTTCTCTTGGTGGTTGGGAGGAGGGTAGGACGAGATCTAGGATGTGAAATAATCTCCTTCCTCTTCATACAAATAAACGTAGTTCTCTTGGTGGTTGGGAGGAGGGTAGGACGAGATCTAGGATGTGAAATAATCTCCTGCCTCTTCATACAAATAAACGTAGTTCTCTTGGTGGTTGGGAGGAGGGTAGGACGAGATCTAGGATGTGAAATAATCTCCTGCCTCTTCATACAAATAAACGTAGTTCTCTTGGTGGTTGGGAGGAGGGTAGGACGAGATCTAGGATGTGAAATAATCTCCTGCCTCTTCATACAAATAAACGTAGTTCTCTTGGTGGTTGGGAGGAGGGTAGGACGAGATCTAGGATGTGAAATAATCTCCTGCCTCCTCATACAAATAAACGTAGTTCTCTTGGTGGTTGGGAGGAGGGTAGGACGAGATCTAGGATGTGAAATAATCTCCTGCCTCCTCATACAACAAATAAACGTAGTTCTCTTGGTGGTTGGGAGGAGGGTAGGACGAGATCTAGGATGTGAAATAATCTCCTGCCTCCTCATACAAATAAACGTAGTTCTCTTGGTGGTTGGGAGGAGGGTAGGACGAGATATAGGATGTGAAATAATCTCCTGCCTCCTCATACAAATAAACGTAGTTCTCTTGGTGGTTGGGAGGAGGGTAGGACGAGATCTAGGATGTGAAATAATCTCCTGCCTCTTCATACAAATAAACGTAGTTCTCTTGGTGGTTGGTAGGAGGGTAGGACGAGATCTAGGATGTGAAATAATCTCCTGCTTCCTCATACAAATAAACGTAGTTCTCTTGGTGGTTGGGAGGAGGGTAGGACGAGATCTAGGATGTGAAACAATCTCCTGCCTCTTCATACAAATAAACGTAGTTCTCTTGGTGGTTGGGGGAGGAGGGTTGGACGAG
Organism: Stictocephala bisonia; assembly: GCA_035578905.1. Lineage (NCBI taxonomy): Eukaryota > Metazoa > Arthropoda > Insecta > Hemiptera > Membracidae > Stictocephala > Stictocephala bisonia. Next base: position 3,905,277 of record JAQJVL010000010.1, on the reverse strand, counting down.
ATATAGGATGTGAAATAATCTCCTGCCTCTTCATACAAATAAACGTAGTTCTCTTGGTGGTTGGGAGGAGGGGTGGACGAGATCTAGGATGTGAAATAATCTCCTGCCTCTTCATACAAATAAACGTAGTTCTCTTGGTGGTTGGGAGGAGGGACGGACGAGATCTAGGATGTGAAATAATCTCCTGCCTCTTCATACAAATAAAAAAGTCTCTTTATAAGCTTTACTAACAAGAGAGCGTTTTACAGATTTTCTAGATGCCCTACTTCTGGACTCTCTGGCATACGGTCATGATTATTTGTTACATTAAGATGCCTACTATTCTAAATAATTAGCATATATTCCTCATCAACATTCATATAGATTTTTAAACAGTCTCAGTTTTAATAAATTCCTAAATTTTATAGTTCCCTTCATATCAATAAAGTTATTATTTTGTTACTGCAGTATTTTACAAAAGAAAAAAAAAAAAAAAAAAAAAAAATGGATTATAACTTAATGAAGAAAAGTTGTATTTTAAAGATGGAGTAAAATTCAAAAACAATGATAAATTATTTCTTATCTATCTCTTCTTAGATTTGAATAAGAATTAATTTTATTAAAACGCGATAGAAAACTATGACTTTTTAACTGTCAAGGCATGTATTGCACCTAAGGATCAGACTAAATAAAGTACAACAGTCCTCTGTCCAGGATGAGAAATTGTGTGCAATATGACTAATTAAGAGTGACTAAAATATTAAATATAAATGTATTTTTAATTGTTTTTACTTCATTTGAATGCTTGACTTTACATCTTCCATATTTCCACTAACCTAACCTTTAATCCAACCAAACCTAATATAATATAACCAAACCTAACAGAACCTAACCTATCAATACACAACCTACCCCTGTCCTATCAGAACGTAACTTTACTGAAATTGGCACAATTCGGACGCTAACGTTCTTAGTAATGGTTCGCTTGCAAAGACCTTGTCATATTCGTCATCAGGACCAAACTCCACACAATTTGAATGCCCACGTCGCTATATTTATGAAAACAAACATTTTTCTGATTTTCCTCATTTTCGTATTTTTTCGGCTTTTTCCAATGTTAGGGTATTGAGAACTAAAATGTTATCACTACAGGTAAATATGGGTAGTATAGGTCAGGTGTGCATTAAAATCACATTAATGGTAAAACAACTTTAATTTATAACCCATCGGGAAAAGGTTGCAAAATGGCGTAATATCTCTTTGGTTTTTGTATCCTTGCAGAACAATAACTGAAATGGTAATAGCTATAGCGAACTATCTCAGTTTGTTTAGAAGGTCTCATGGGTATTTCAATAAAAATGTTTCTAGACGCTTCGCAAATATATTATATGACTAGTGGGTAGAATCAGTTTAATATTTTCTCAGAAAATACTTTTTATTCCTTGGAAAACTCATATTATACAATAAAATTTTAAAATCTAAAATATTAAAAATGTTACTTTTCGTTGTATCTCTGTTATTATGTGTTATTTTTCCTAATGTTGTTATATTGAATGTGAATTTGAAACTATTTTGGTTTACGACAGCTATCACCGAAAAAGAAACTTTCTCAGAAATAACTTATTAATAGTGATAAAAGCTGCAACCGACCACAAAAAACTAATTTGCATGTATGTCCACCGGAGGGACGGCCGGTACTGGAAGCCAGGCACGCGATTTTAACGCAGATTACAAATGTGTGTTAAGTATACAGACTAGGTCAGTAAGAAGTGTATTTTACAGACTAAAAAAAATAATTTTATTGCAAAACCAAATGTATAAACTATTCGTTTGAAGCATAAAACACACACACACACACACACACACACACACACACACACACACACACACACACACACACACACACACACACACACACACACACACACACACACACACACACACACACACACACACACACACACACACACACACACACACACACACACACACACACACACACACACACACACACACACACACACACACACACACACACACACACACACACACACACACACACACACACACACACACACACACACACACACACACACACACACACACACACACACACACACACACACACACACACACACACACACACACACACACACACAAATGGTAAAGTTAAAAACAAGATGTTGAAAAAATAAAATTTTTAATAATTTTGTTATTTGCACTTTAACATACAAAACGAGTTATTCGATTGTTCGGTGAACAAAAAGTTAGAACTGTAGTTAGAAACTGATATTTCATAACTTCTTTTTAACAAGAAATCATATTTTCTGAAGCTTCTGGAAAGTGCATAATTACCAATAAAAGCATACATTTTTCATTAAATTCCCGTTTAAAAACGCATTGAACCTCGTATTAGGTTGAACGTTCTACCGAATGTAATACGGTAAATGTCAGGAAAACAACACAATCGGAACTAAAGTGTCAGACGAAATTCCAGTGCGACAGACGCGCGTGAAGGCAAACTCGACATGCACCGGCAGTGTCAACACACACGGCCCCAAACATAACAATGGTTCATAGAGGGCGAGCGATGCTGCGCGGCGAGCACAAGAGGTCAGATCCAGTGAGTGCTGCCTCTAGCGGCTGGTCCACTGCGCACCAACTCTGCGCAGCCAGTACTGGGACGAGTTCAGTACTGATTTCGCGCTCGCTAGTGAACTTTGTCAACTGAACTGTGCGTGCTGTCGCTGACCGGGATACGGGCTGTGCTATCAACTGATAACGACTTCTGTGTGCTGTGATAGTGGTGTGAGTGTGACTGTGCTTTATTAAATGCAAGGACTGGCCGCCTTCAGCGGTTTGACGCCATGGAAACTAGACTTCGTTGGGGGTTGCTGTCCATTTCTTATCTGCCTCTGTTTTTGTGCTTGACACAATCATACGGTTAGTCAGTGTTTTATATGTAATTTATATTAGAGGATAGATAGTATATAACTAACCAGTAGAGCAATATTATTATTAAACATATAAAAGGACCATATTCCTGACATAATTTTCTTCTTTGAGGTTAGGAGAACATTTATATTTTGCCAATATTTTGTTTTGCAGTTTTGTTTTGTTTGATAAATACATGTTCATGCTATATATAATTTGTAAGTAGTGACTAGTTTCAATTGTTTATACGTTCGAGGGGCGGACACGCCTAACATGGGGGTATGAGGTCATTGAAGCCTGCCAAATATCTATGTAAAAATACAGTACTAACTTCCTTATTTAATTTAATGTACTAATATTTTGAATTTTCTATTATTTTGATATGGATTTATGACGAGGGGCTTCATACAGCTTACATTATTTTTTTTCTATCAATTACATAAATGTTTCGACTTTGAATTAGAGGCTAAATATAAATATATACAATTTATAGCGTAATCAAGTGTACTAATGTAATTCTTCAGTAACTGATACCTTCATAATAAATGTAAACGTACATTTAAATGTTTTATTTGAATCTATCGACTAAAAGTGAGCCAAGTTAACACGAATTCCCCATGAAATCCTCATGGTTTTAAAAATGTCTCATATTTTACTTATATTTAAATGTATGCTGTTAAAACATGTCAATGGTGTAGACCCTGTGCATTCATCATATTTTGTTTATAAAAGCAGAGAAACACTTAAAACAATATTAGACGACAAATTCATGTTTATATTAGGTTATAATAAAATTGCTGGAAGGTAATTAAATTACATGTTTTATAATTATTTGAGAATGATTAATTATAATGTTATAAAGCTACTTAAAACCCTATTAGGATTAAACTCACAACAATCTATTATATTTGTATAATGTATTTAGGATAATATTTTTCTGAATATCATTTATTCATTTTAAAATTATTTTTTCAATTTATATTTTCCTTCTTATTTTGTTTATTTAATTGATTGTCTACTATATTAAAACATGCTTTATGGAGATAAATTTCAAATTTTATTTTGAAAATAAGAAATTTAAAGTACAAAACTATAATTAGTCATTGTCAGCTTGAAGGAATATCCTTTAATTTAAAGTAGATCTTAAAAAATTCAAACGTTGAGTCTTCTAGCTTCTCCAGGCTGTATTCCGATTACATTTTATAAACTTCACAGGTATTATAGTATAGTATAAAATAATTTAATACTGTACTTAACAGGAAATACAGTATAAAATAATTTAAGTTTAAAATAAAATGAATTTGTAGTTTTTTAGTTTTATTTTTTCGAATTAAAAATACGTTTAAAAATCTATAAAGTTTATTAAGAGAAAATTAGCAAGTTAGTGGGTTAACAAAATTGGATATCATGTAAATTGGAACCAAAGTGGTTGCAATAAAACAGATTGGGCAGGATTACCATTGCTATTGACTGCTCCGTTTACGGCTACCAAATTACAGACCTATTTCAGTATTCACATAGAAATACATACAAAAATTAACAGTGCCTTATTAGTAACATTAGCATTGCCTTATTAATAACATTTTAAAAATCACAAGCTAAAGTAAAGCAGACAAGTTACTATTAGTATTAAAATCTACAAATACATATCACGAACTTTAGTGCGTTTAGTTTTAACTTACCAGATGATTTTTAACGTAAATTTATTTAAGTATTTGAAAATGTTATGGGTTTATTATAAAAATTAGTAAAAAAATAACTATAATTCATTGGCGGAAGAACATTAATTTAGATACATTATTTCTTATTAAATCTTAAATGATTTACTGCTGCAGTATTTAAAACGGTCCTGATTGGGAGAAGGTCTAAGATTCCACGGAATTATTAGTATACAAAATACATATTGTAGATAAGTAAAGAAATAGGTGAATTTATTGTATCAGAAATGTATGATGTTTCAGAAATACACATGTTGTTGTTTAAGCAAAACCATTTTTTAAGCGGTATGTAAGATAGTTTTAAAATTATTTCCGTAACTGCGAATCGCTACGAACCTAATGAAAAGAAAATCTAATATAAAATGGGTCAAGAATAGGCTGTAATTTTATGAGAGATTTATTCTCCTTAGATATCATAAGAACATAATACACCTTTTAGTATTTTTGAATATATATCCGTTTTTAAATAATTTTGAAACAGTTTTATTAATTCACTATACGTGTTTATACGCTGAGGACGAATCCAAAAATTACGTAAAAAAATATTTCTCGAGTTTTTATGGAAATAATTATGCATTGAATTCATATAGTAGTCATACGCGCAAGTATGTACTAGCAACGACTAACCAAAAAAAACGAATTGGCATTAAGCTTTTCGTTGGGGTGGCTGCTAGGCCGTTCCCAAAACCCAGCCAACTGAATTTAACGATTCTTTACATAGAATATACATAGTAAGTCAAATCTAATTATTAGGTTAGGTTCGTGAACAGTGGTTTTATTAGTAAAACTATTAATTTTACCACATAGTCAATTAATTATAGCCTACGTTCGCGCTCAGCGGAAAAACTTAAAAATGAATGTAACAAAAATCTGTAAGTAACAATATTTATTATCGTCAAACACGTATTTTATATTTTCTTGTAAAATGCTATTTTCCAATTTTCCTGCAAGGAACCCTTTCCGTCAATAGATATTTTTCTATTGAAATTATAACATATTTCACTTTAAACAATTTGAATTGTTTACAGTAAAAAGTACATAACAACACATGTTTTATGGAGTGAAATCCCTCAAGGCCGACCGTATTTGATAAATGCATTAGTATATAAAATAATCCAAAACAAAAAAATACAAAATATATAAACAATATACCAGTTAATATGTCAAGAATATTTGGAAATATACCTTGGAAATAAATTTGTTATAGTAAATAAAAATATTTAATGGCAAAACACATATCAAATCATTTAAATAAAACTGTATATGTATTATTACATTGCAACAATTATAGACCCTCTGGCAAATACAATGTTATTAAAAAAATTGAGATGTAGCCAAGACATAAAAGGCTAAAATCACTTGTAAGGTTTTAGCTGGATAAATGTGTTTTTATAGGCAATTAATATAGGCAGTAAGCGTTTGAAATATGACGGTACCGGTCTTTGAGAACGGCAGTTAAAGGCTTAGGTATTTTGTGACGTGAACCGCATTATATTGCCATAGTAACCCAAGATATAGATAAACCTGACATTGTTAAAACCTCGTATATTTACTACAACAAAGAACAGTTAAATAATTTAAACTTAGTTATTTTGTGGAAATAAAATTACAATAGGGAGTTTTAGATCATGTTTTAAGGCAATTAAAACGAGATTTAGGATGGGAAAGTAATAATTATAAATACTGTTTTTTTATTATTATTTAACGTATATCATAGGGTTGTAGGAGGACATAGTTTAAATAATTTTTTATTTATTTTTCTTATTGTAAGTGTACCATTACAAATAGAATTTGTAAATAGATGATGAAACGTGATTCAAGGTAGATAGGTTACATTTAACGTGATTTAAACTTAACTAGTCATTCTTTAATGTGGGTATGTTACGTTTAAGGTGAGTTAACCACAACTAATGTTGCTTAAAGCTAGGTAGGTTACGTTTAAGGTGAGTTAACTATAACTAATCGTGCTTAAACTTAGGTAGGCTAAATTTAGGGTGATTTAACTATAACTAATCGTGCTTAAAGTTAGGTAGGCTAAATTTAAGGTGAGTTAACTATAACTAATCGTGCTTAAAGTTAGGTAGGCTAAATTTAAGTTGACTTAACTATAACTAATCGTGCTTAAAGTTAGGTAGGCTAAATTTAAGGTGAGTTAACTATAACTAATCGTGCTTAAAGTTAGGTAGGCTAAATTTAAGGTGAGTTAATTATAACTAATCGTGCTTAAAGTTAGGTAGGCTAAATTTAAGGTGATTTAACTATTACTAATCGTGCTTAAAGCTAAGTAAGTTAAGTTTAAGGTGAGTTAACCATAACTAGTTGTGATTTTAATGTAGGTAGGTTACGATTAAGGTAGGTTAACTATAACTAATCGTGCTTAAAGCTAAGTAAGTTAAGTTTAAGGCGAGTTAACCATAACTAGTGATTTTAATGTAGGTAGGTTACGATTAAGGTAGGTTATCCATAACTAATCGTGCTTAAAGATAGGTAGGTTACGTTTACCTAAAAGGTTACCATAAAAAACGCGTAACTTAGGAAAGGTAGTTATGGAATACTTATTTTGGTTAGTTATACTATACATACTATTTTGTTATAAGTTTAATACATCAGTTAAATGTTATTTGAATGTAACAATAATTCCTCTAATTGAGAGAAAAATAAAGAATTTATTATTATTATTATTATCCATAACATGTCGTGTAACTAAAGGGGGTAGTTTTTTCTTTATTGTGTAGCCATACCACCGCATGCAATGTATCTTAAGTTGCGTATATATAATAAGAAATTCTCGTATCTTTATGGTCGGTACCAAACAATAACAGTTCACATATATTAGGGTGAGGAAGCATTCGTATGAAGTTGAATTTTTAGCTTGAGTTAAAAAATAAATATTCTATGGGTCTTGTGCTAAATAGAATGTTATGTGTTAAGTTGTTTCGGTGGATATTTTATTTAAAAATAAACCAAGAACTTCTAAATTTTAAGTAGTTTTAAATCATTTTTTGCGTAAAATTCGCTTTTCTACCTTAAATATTACTTTGTAAGAATTTTATTTTAATGAAATAAAAGTTATTTAATTTTGGTTAGAACATTTTGTTAATTATCTAAACTCTGTATGAGATATTTGTAAAGCGTAGATAAATGATAAATATCCTAGGTTTATTTTTGAAATGAGACAATGTGATTTTTGAACATAGCAGCGAAGTGTCCAATAAGGCTGTGCAATAGCTTTGGTGAACGTTTCCCACATCAAACACCGTTAACTGAATGGATTGAAGATGGAAATAGTGATTGAGAACTTATGTGGTGGCCAAAGGGGAATGCTGGGTACAAACTTGAGTTGCAAAAAGTAACTATACACCTTTATAATTGTTTGAATGCTGAAATATAATATACATATATATATATATATATATATATATATATATATATATATATATATATATATATATATATATATATTTAAATTCAATAATTTTATCATAACAAGAGCTTTTTTTAATAACTTTTACAATAATCACATATATATTTGTGGTTCAATAAAGTTGCATGATGTGTATGTTAAATTTAACACAAAGTTATGTTTAAATATGAATTAAGTCACAGGTCTAAGGGTAGTAAATTTGTTTTGTACTTCGCTTTAAGAATTCCATTAATCATGCAAATATATTTTTTAGTGCTAAAGGTTAAACATTTTAACGGCTTTTTATACCCCCTCCCCCAACTCAAACTAACTGGATGGATTTGGTTTTTCAGCCAGTTCAGCCAAGTTATCTGCAAAAAAATATATTTAAATGATAGGGAGATGATAGGTGGAGTGTAGTGGTATGGAGTTTGTATGCGAAATGCTCTATGCTTGGTTCTCTTAATTCCGACACAGTGTACGCTCAGTGGTTGCTATCTAGGCGTGGAAATTCCTAGTTTTTATTTAGTGTCCAGATGTTGTGGAGGGAATAGAAATGAGTATCAGGCTTGTCAATTATCTAAAAATTATTCCAATACTACGTGGTTCGGATTCCACTTTAATGTGTAGGTCTTTTAGTTACCCTGGACTGTCGGACTATTAATAAATGGCTCTTTTGGAGCATAAGTAGAAATCGGTTCGTAACAAGCCTACACAGGTAATGCACACTCATATTACTCTATGGAAATCATTCATATTAAAACACTTAGAAAGTTGTGTCGGCGTATCTTATCTAAAAATCTAAGATACGTAAGGTGATGTATTAGTAAGGTGAGCAGATAAACATGAACTGAAAAACATTTAGTAAAAATTGCCTTTTTTATTTGTTAAACACAGTGAAAACTAGTTATTTAGTTAAACTGAAAATATATATCTGCAGAATATGAAATTAAATGTTAATAAGAGTTAAGTGACAAAAATATTTTATATTTTTTTATTTGAGGAAACCAGTGTTATCTATGTAGGTAGTATTTTACCAATAATATTACGAACTAAAAATTTAGTTAAGAGCAATCAAAATCAACGAACTATTATTTTAGTGGTAAAAATAATTTAATAAGCACTAACTCAATGTGAACTTCAGAAAAAAGTGTTCACTACAGGGGAGGTTTTCCGGCTCATGTCAATAAACAAGTGGAACTTGGTTGACACTTTAGTGGAATGAACACGTCATATTACTGTTTTTTTGTGGACAGGCTTCAGTTAACCGTGACACATTTCAAGCTAGTTTTATTTAGTATTTCTTCTCAAAGAAACAATGATAATTTGTGTGCAGATTACATAAAATGAAATGTGTTCTCAATTTTAGACCAACACTTAAATTTTTCGGTAATTATGTTGTTACTAGGGGACAGCCCTGCACACCTCGCGTGCCAAACTCGTAACTCACTGCGCTCGTTACAGTTCGGCCTGTGTCTTTTGACTACAAATAATAGTGGGTTAACCGTATAACGTTAAATCACAATATAAATTTATTTACAGTATCTCACTCACACTACTTGAGTTGCTACAGATGTATTAATAAAAACCCCCGATGCCATTACTTAGGCTGTGTTAACGTGTTAGCTTCATTCCTTGTTGTTTTACAGCTGGAAGAAGATAAATTAAAAAAATAAAACAGATAAATAACACTTTTAGGAAATAATTATTTACATTTGAACAGCTGTTACTTTTAGATTCATTTAAATCTCTCTCCATAGTATTCTTCTGGCCTAAAAACGTTCTTTGAGGGCATCCCGTACACTTCGGGGTAAACAGGGTAAACCCTGAAGCATTAAGACTTCAACGAACAACCACCAACAGAGGCAATTTTTTGGAACGTACCGTTTAAATTGATCAAGAAATCAGGGAGGAGTTGCGTTGACAAATAACGGCTTCACGTATTATATACACAGATTTGTACTGTCTCAATCGTTCCGATACCAGTTCTAATATGTTGCCTTACACTTCGGTAACTTTGCGTTTTTAAACAATTTTGTTCAAACCAACTGATATAATGAATTATATTTTGAAGTGGGTTATAAAACTTTAGTAATATTCAATTTTTGAGTAGTATTATATAATTTTTACCTTTTCTCAAATCACAATTCAATAGAGGTATTTTTTTTTTAATATAAGTTTTTACCGCTTGCCTTTACTATGTGTGTAGTAATTAATTAATGCGAATTCTTTAGCAAATATTTTAGTCTAGTTTAAAGTCATAAATGTCACCTTTACTAAGAAACTAAAATAATGGTAATTGTTTATTTAAGATTAAATTATAACTAAGGATAATTCTGCACGCTTAACGTGCCAACCCCTAAACTATAGAACTGTAGTGTTCTTATTTATTAGTTTTTTTTTTTTTTTTTAAATTCAAATGTTATTCATTTAGAAGAAAATTACTCTTTTAATTGGTGCTTCAACAATTTAAGAATTTTCTCTATTTTTTAGCAACTTTGGTGTTTTTTCTCTAATTTACTATTTAACTATTACTTTAAGGTAGAATAGGGTTATTTTAAGTTGTTTCTTCTACCCCTTAAGATTAGAATCTTAAACTTTTTTAGTATGCCTTCTTAATACAATATCTTGGTTTATCCCAAAAAAATTTCTAAATTGCAAGGAAATCTCGAAATGGATTGGTAATCAACCTAATTAATACGTAAGGCTCCTATGTTAACTATTCTTCCAAACCTTTATCACTTGAAGTGATATTTGATATATAAGGCCTGTTTATAACTATCAGTTGTCGCATCTATGTTGATGGAAATCATTGGGCATTCGTCGATCAATACTAGGAAATCTCCGTAAATCACCTAAATGTCTCTTTCTCCTACTTTATCTCTCATTTATTTAATCGATTCGAGTTCCGATTTAAAATCTCTGCATTTACTTCATATAAAGTAATTTTTATTAACCACTTCATTTTATAATGAATACAATGAGACAAAGTAATTAATTTTACGACCCTTAGATGCCCAAAAAACTTTGTTTCAGTAAATTTATAAGGACTTTTAAAGAAAATCTTCCTGTAAACGACATATCATATTCAAGTATATATGTGTATATATATATATATATATATATATATATATATATATATATATGTATGTGTATATATGTGATAGGTACATTAACGGGGGTTTTATTGATAAAAGTTTACAGTTGATGCACATTGAAAAATAGTTACGCATTGAATTCGGGTACTTAATTCTTCCAACTAGGACAACAATTATTGAAACTTAAAATAAAATTTATAATTCTTTTTAATTGTGTGTGGTTCAAGAAAAAACACTGGGGTAATTGGATTTTGTATAGATCTTTTAATTTCTTAATAAACTACTTCGAAATTCGAATACTCATAAATTCTGCGCCGACAGTATATGATTGATTTCTCAGTTTAACCACTGATTTATTGTAAATTTGCATGTTCAAAAATACACATCATCTTAATTCTTTACATTAACTGACGACCAGTTTATTTATTTTTTTTGTCACCTGAATTTTCTAAATGGTAATGTATTTTTATCGTAAGAAGACAATGGTTTTTTCAGTGGGAACTAAGAAACCCTCTTGTTGCACATAATTAGCTTGTTTTAGAACTATTATAAATTAGGTCTATTAATTTACAGCATTTCCGTAAATTTAATCTTTCTTCATTTATTTAGAACTTTAAATGTAAAATTTTCGTAAATGGAGGCTTAAAATTAAATTTTTTTCTAAGCAAAGAAATCTGATCGGAAATTCATTAATGCAACTAAATATCAATTATTATTCATATAGTTAAAAAAGAAATATCCCATTAGCTGAGAATTAATAGATATTAAATAACGCAAATACAGAAAGCTTTTAAGACGTTTATCTCTCCAATTAATTACAAGCTCAAAGAGGTATCCAGTGTCTGGCTTTTGCCACGGAAATTCTCAAGATTCTCTAAAGCCACTTGTGATTAACATTTTATCGTTTGATCTGATGTAATACAATGTTAAAGATAGTGAAAAATATTTCAATGTGTATCATTTCAAACTAAGTTGGCACCAGTGGCTTAACGTAGTGCTGTAATCCAGCTACTTGAAGACAATTTCTCGAGAGATTGTAGTGAATGAGTTCTATGCTCTGTCCTTTTAATGCCGACTCGGTGACTGCTCAATAGTTCTCTTCAACGTGACTACCACTAGAGTGTAGTCTAGGTCCACGTTGGGTGGTAGTCAAGGCACAGATGTTGTGTAGGAAAGAGAACTGAATGTCAGACTTTACAATCGGACCAACACTACGTGGTTCGGATTCCACGTAAAGCTGTAGGTTCTTTAGTTGCCCTGGCTATTGGTCTACTAATAAATAGCTCTTTCTGTTGAAAAGTCGACCTTAGTTAGTAAGAATTACTACACTCGTTCATCTTCACTCATCACACTCATTCGCCCTTATCTTGACGATCGGCGCCTTACTAATGAATAATGAGTAATAATTCTCGTAAATTATAAAAAGACTTTGAAGTTCACTTTAAAAAGACTTTGAAGTTCACTTTAAAAAGACTTTGAAGTTCACTTTAAAAAGACTTTGAAGTTTTGTTAATTGACTACCTTTAACTTGGATGTAGAATAAATTTTAAAATATTTAAAATAGTAAATCAGACACTATTTATAATTAGGGGAACAGTAAACTATTCCTCTCAGCAAAATATACTGAAAAATTAAAACGACAATAAAAAAAACTATGAACAGACGCACATTAAAATACACTAATTTTCCGTTAAAAGTTTTCTACGGAATACGAATCGCTTCCACAAGCTCACAATGTGCTAAACGGGTGGCAATCTGCTGGGTGTAGGGTGGGAATGTGTATTTCATTTGGCGTGTGTTTTTAGTGTAAAAAATGTGGAGAAATGGTTTTTTAACAAAATCCGACTATAACAATAAGACTACGAATGGTCCTATCGGGAATTGAACTCTGAACCTTGCGTAGCAAGTCACCACCTTAGCCCCTTAACTAGGCCTAGGTGAACTTCGTTAAATAAACAGTTTGTTTTATAAGATATAAAACATAGTAAAAAAATAAACACATCTTTTGTCGTTGGCAGTTAGTAAGTTTTATAAATTTATTCTCTTATTATTCATACTTGATATACAACATGTACATTGTATAGTTTAGAAATGTTTATTTTTAAACAAATATAGGTTTTCCAAGCACCTGCATTATTTGTATATTTAAACGATAATTAAATGTAAATACACAATTAATTCATCTTAAAATATGTAATCTGACAATCATGTTAAGGTTCGTTAACTAGGGAATAACTAAAGTATACACTCACTAATAAAAATTTAAGAAGAGCTGAAACGTCAATAAAGACAGCTTAGTTATATTAATTTATAGTTTTATCTTTTATAACTATTCATATTTATTTGAATATTACTTTATGTACCATTTGAAATAGTTTATGGAGCAAAATGATAATGTCACCTACTCATAATAAATGTTAAAATGTTGTCTTTGTATTATAATAAACATAATAGAATAGTTTGCTCCACCAGAGATCTTTTTCCACCTATATTTATACTTTAAATATAACATCATAACTAGTGGATGGATTGAATAAATATTTTTGATTTTTTTTCCTTCTGGTTTTATATAGAACTTAGGAATTATCAACTTAAAAAGTATCGGGATAAATTGCTCTTTGAATATTTGTTTTTCATTCATACACAAAACAACTAAACAACTTTACTGACGTAAACCGAGTAAGATATATCCTACAAACTACTTTTTTTAAGCATACACTATTTCTGTTCTATTTTTAGTAACATAATTGGCTGTAACGCCAGTATCAACAAACGAGTTAAAAAGAAAATGAGTTTTAAATACCACTTGTTCGTGAAATGTTTTCTAAATCGAGACCCCTTTTTCATGAAAACTACTTGTCAGGCTGTTTGTTTTAAAATATTAATGACAGAGTATGTTTTACCCTAAATATAACAAAAAGTTAAATTATAAACAATATTAACTTATCACCATAACTAATGGTCTTAATTACTAACTCAAAATGACAGTTTGAGAATAGTATCAATATAAAAATGTTGTTTATAAAAAAACGATTCTTTAACATCACAACTTTGTGATAAATGTTATCAAGTGTGCAGTTTCTGACAAATATTTTACAAACCATGTCAGCTGTTTAGTTGTTTGTTGGTTACTAAAATTTCAAATAATGCTTTTGTATCTGTGAAAGCTAGACGATGAATAATTGTAGAGACGTAAGCATAAGAAAACGTTGACACACATAGCAGGCAACATGTCTTGTTCTTTTTCTCTCGTTTCTGCTCTTTGTTTGAGAGAGAGACCGGGATTAAATATTCAAAATGTTGCTAAAGACCTAGAACAAAGGATAAAGGATGGACGTTAGCCTTGTATTGTTACAGTGCCACTCCAGGCCAGTCTTTTGTTTTCATCTGTTGAACAAAATATCTCATTTTGAAAAAGAAAACATTGTGGATTATTTGTCCCACTGAATGAGAAATTCAACAAATATTATATGCTCTTTTTGGTAATTTGTACATATCAAATGGACGGTTTTTGTATTATTAATTTGTATTAACTAAATTTTCTTTTCTTAATCAATCTTCTTGTCAACTGAGGCCCAATTGTCATGAGGTACATTTGTAGATATTTTTTGTTGTTATAAGATTTACAACATTATAAGATGATCTTATTACAGGTTTTGCATTGTTGTATTAGTTATTAGTGAATATATTTAAATGTTGTTGTTATTGACTCAGTAATGTTGAATGCTCCTTTTGTTCTTAAAATAGCATATAACACCAATAAAAACCTTTAATGATACCCTAAATATTTAAAGAAACTAATATAAACTAAATAGAGTATTTGGGACAAAGTGTTTGAGAGATCGTAGGCGATAGGTTCCATGCTCGGTCCTCTTAATACCGTCACGACTGATTACCATCGACGTGGACACTACTAGAGAAGTCTGGGATGTCCATGTTGGATGGTAGGCAATGTTCAGATGTTGTGTAGGGAAGAGAACTGAGTGTCAGACTAGTCAGTTAGCTGAAAACCAGACCTACACTACGTGGTTCGGATTCCACGTAAACCTCTAGGTCCCATAGTTTCCCTGGCTATTGGGCTGTCAATAAATAGTCCTTTCTGAGCTAAGTCGAACTCAGATAGTAACAATGACTACGCTCGTTCATCTACACTCCTTCACCCCTCATATTCTCCCATATCTCTACGATCGGCATCTTATAAATGAATAATAATAATAATGAATATTCCGTACAATATCCTAACGGGACATTAAATATGAAAAATGTCAGTAACAAAGCTGTGTTCTGTTTTTGTAAAAAAAATTCCACAAATGGGTTCTGAAATGTTTTGAGCCATACAGACACCATATTAGATTGATGAAGCTATAAATATGTACGGGAAAATGCGTCAGTATTAAGTAATAATTCTAAAAAATTTACATAATCATACAAATAAGTGTTGGAATTATTTTTACTTGTGGGATATTCAGAAGTTTCTTACCCAGTTTTTGGAAAATGCGTAAAATTTAGTAAAATTTAATTACTGCAGTGAAATTATTTAGTGCATTTGCATTTAATTGAAAGAAAATTAAATAATTTAATAAAAGTAAAAGGGTGTCAATTATCTATTTACACCATTAGAAATCTTATATCACAATTAAAGTTACACAAATCTTTCTTATAACATGTTTTATTAAATATAGTACATACAAGATATACAGCCGGGTACTACATAAATTATACAACTTGAAACGTTGATCATCGTTTTTCACTGTTGCATTGCCAATAATAACTAAGTAATGCCATTAAATTATGTCAAGTTAAAATGTAGCCTACTATGGAATTTGTCAAAATTTTTAAATGGAGAAAATTCATCCAAAATTTATATTCATACAAGTAAAATACAGTATATTGTTCTAAATAACAATTTATTATAGTCCATTAATTACTTGATAAACATTTTTAGATTTTGATTGCATTTACAACTCGTATTCCTACATATTGTTTTCTTTCAAACAACAAATCAATATCATACTATAGTTTTAAACTTGTATTTATCGAATGTTCCAGAACAAATCAAGTTCCTGTACACACATACTGTTATTATTCAATGTTTAGCCAGAATACACTAATAATTGTAGTCAACCTATCCCCCAAGTACCCTCATACATTAATCCTGGATCGCAATGCAGTTTACTACCATGGAAATGTTGAAAAGGTGATTAACATTTCGTATTTATATATGGTTAATTAGTTTTATTTACTTATATGGACACTTAATCGTTGTTATAGGTTTTATTGTTTATTTTAGAAAAATGGGGAGTTAATTGCGTTATTTTTTTATATATTTTAACGATTAAACTACGTTAACATGTTATGATGCAATTTACTTGGATAAATAAAAATTATAAATGCAGACCTAATATTAAACAATTCTAAGATGCTAATATATGATATGTATTTTTAAATATTAAAATTTTTACTATGTAATTGGATGCTTGATTTTTTTTATTTTTATCTCTTATTCGATTAAAAAATGTTCAATGATCAATCCAGTAGTAATAGTTGTAGAACAACAAAATATTTCTGTTCTATTCGAAACTAGTAGTTTGGCAGTGTAAGGTTCTTAAAGGGGGCTCATGAATATGTTTTGATCCGTCTTGGCCATCTATTGTAATTAAGTGTGCGTAGTTTTGATTAAAAATCTGATCTAAAAAATCAATCATAGGAAATCCAGGTACTTAAAATGTTGCGTGACGAAATCTTTACATTCAAAACACTATAAAATTTAAGGATAGGAATTTAAGAAACAGCAGGAATAAACGTTTACAAACGCAATTTAAATATTTATTACTAGGCCATAAATTAATACAATTTTTCTATTAGTGTTACACACTAAAACATTTCTCCCGTTATCGATAATGACCCAGCACAATCAACAACGATACGAAAATAACTATAATCTGCTGAAAACTCATCTAGGTTTTGCAAAAAATTGAAGTAGGCCTACATTTAATCATATATTTAAAAACCTTATCCTCGAATATTTAAGATTGATACTATTATTTTTAGAATCTTATTTAAATTGTTTGTAAATAGTTTAATCATAACTACTCACTCTACACTCTATGTATAGTAATAGTCCCAAAAACTGAAAGCGTTTGGGTGGGTAGGTCACTCTAAATATGAACGTGTATAGGTGGTTGGGTCACTACCACTGTGCATGTATGGTTAAGTGTTTGCCCACTGGCTTAAAGGACTGCTTGCTGTTATATCAGTGAAATGGTATTGAATAAATATGATAACTTTCTTTTAAAATGCTTACTAATTTTTTACAAGATATATTTTACAAAACTAAGTTCACGTTAATACCATTCAATACGCCCACCTGTACAAGTACAGTGTTATTGTACCACCCACCCAACCATA
Source organism: Stictocephala bisonia (assembly GCA_035578905.1). Taxonomy (NCBI): domain Eukaryota; kingdom Metazoa; phylum Arthropoda; class Insecta; order Hemiptera; family Membracidae; genus Stictocephala; species Stictocephala bisonia. Next base: position 3,887,737 of record JAQJVL010000010.1, on the reverse strand, counting down.
CACGTAAAGTGTTATTGTCCCACCCACTCAACCATACACATACAGTGTTATTGACCCACCCGCCCAACCATACACGTAAAGTGTTATTGTCCCACCCACTCAACCATACACATACAGTGTTATTGACCCACCCGCCCACCCATACACGTACAGTGTTATTGTCCCACCCACCCAACCATACACGTAAAGTGTTATTGTCCCACCCACTCAACCATACACATACAGTGTTATTGACCCACCCGCCCACCCACACACGTAAAATAACTATAATCTGCTGAAAAGTCATCTAGGTTTTGCAAAAAATCGAAGTAGGCCTACATTTAATCATATATTTAAAAACCTTATCCTCGAATATTTAAGATTGATACTAATATTTTTAGAATGTTATTTAAATTGTTTGTAAATAGTTTAATCATAACTACTCACTCTACACTCTATGTATGGTAATAGTCCCAAAAACTGAAAGTGTTTGGGTGGGTAGGTCACTCTAAATATGAACGTGTATAGGTGGTTGGGTCACTACCACTGTGCATGTATGGTTAAGTGTTTGCCCACTGGCTTAAAGGACTGCTTGCTGTTATATCAGTGAAATGGTATTGAATAAATATGATAACTTTCTTTTAAAATGCTTACTAATTTTTTACAAGATATATTTTACAAAACTAAGTTCACGTTAATACCATTCAATACGCCCACCTGTACAAGTACAGTGTTATTGTACCACCCACCCAACCATACACGTAAAGTGTTATTGTCCCACCCACTCAACCATACACGTAAAGTGTTATTGTCCCACCCACTCAACCATACACGTAAAGTGTTATTGTCCCACCCACTCAACCATACACATACAGTGTTATTGACCCACCCGCCCACCCACACACGTACAGTGTTATTGTACCACCCGCCCAACCATACACGTAAAGTGTTATTGTCCCACCCACTCAACCATACACATACAGTGTTATTGACCCACCTGCCCACCCACACACGTACAGTGTTATTGACCCAGCCGCCCACCCACACACGTACAGTGTTATTGTACCACCCACCCAACCATACACGTAAAGTGTTATTGTCCCACCCACTCAACCATACACATACAGTGTTATTGACCCACCTGCCCACCCACACACGTACAGTGTTATTGTACCACCCACCCAACCATACACGTAAAGTGTTATTGTCCCACCCACTCAACCATACAAATACAGTGTTATTGACCCACCCGCCCACCCACACACGTACAGTGTTATTGTACCACCCACCTAACCATACACGTAAAGTGTTATTGTCCCACCCACTCAACCATACATATACAGTGTTATTGACCCACCCGCCCACCCACACACGTACAGTGTTATTGTACTACCCACCCAACTCTACACGTAAAGTGTTATTGTCCCACCCACTCAACCATACACATACAGTGTTATTGACCCACCCGCCCACCCACACACGTACAGTGTTATTGTACTACCCACCCAACTCTACACGTAAAGTGTTATTGTCCCAGCCACTCAACCATACACATACAGTGTTATTGACCCACCCGCCCACCCGTACATGTACAGTGGTATTGACATTAACCAAAGAAGAAAAAAAAGAAACTTAAAAACAAATACTCTTGATACAAAGAGATATGCGGTTTTTACTAACATATTTTGACCCACCCGCCCGCCCCTACTTGTACATTGGTACTGGACCCACCCGCCCGCACCTACACGTACATTGGTACTGACCCACACGCCCGCACCTACACGTACATTGGTACTGACCCACCCACTCGCCCCTACACGTACATTGGTACTGTAAAACATTGAGGCAGATACGTGCAGTGGTATAAACCCACCCGCCAGCCCATACACGTACAGTGGCATTGACCCACCGGCCCGCCCATACACGTACAGTGGCATTGACCCATCCGCCCGCCCATATATGTACAGTAGTATAGACCCACCCGCCCGCCCATACACGTGCAGTAGCATTGACCCACCCGCCCGCCCATAAATGTACAGTAGTATATGTCCAACTACCTTTGTCTCCCTCATAAAAAAATGTATTATACTAAAAATACTTAATCTTTATAGTATTCTCGACCGGATCCTTCTAAAACAAAATATTCAGGTGTATTGATCCACCCAAACACTCATACACGTACAGTGGTATTGACCCACCCGCCCACTCATACAAGTACTGTGTTATTGACCCGCCCGCCCACCCATACACGTACTGTGGTATTGACTCACCCACCCACCCATACACGTACAGTAGTATTGACACACCCTCTCACCCATACACGTGCTGTGGTATTGACCCACCCACCCACTCATACACGTACAGTGGTATTGACCGACCCACCCACTCATACACGTACTGTGGTATTGGTAGAATTACATGATTACCAAAGTTTTATAGCTTACACAATATTAGATGAATAAGGATATTTTTTAGCATAAATATTTTTCAAACAATGTAAGAAAGGATAGCTTCTTTATGATTGGGCCTATTGGTTCTTTTGCACAGATAGAATAATTCAATAATATGTTTAATCATTACCCATACAGTGGTACTGACCTATCTGCTTACACATACACATACAGTGGTACTGACCCACCCGCCCACCCATATACGTACAGTGGTACTGACCCATCTGCTTACACATACAGTGGTATTAACCCACCCACCCACTCATACACATACAGTGGTATTAACTCACACACCCTCCCATACACGTACAGTGGTACTGACCCATCTGCTTACACATACAGTGGTACTGACCCACCCACCCACTCATACACATACAATGGTATTAACCCACCCGCCCTCCCATACACGTACAGTGGTATTAACCCACCCGCCCTCCCATACACGTACAGTGGTATTAACCCACCCGCCCTCCCATACACACACAGTGGTACTGACCCACCCGCCCACCCATACACGTACAGTGGTACTGACCCACCCGCCCACCCATACACGTACAGTGGTACTGACCCATCTGCTTACACATACACATACAGTGGTACTGTGTTTTATACCAACTTGTGAGATTATAGTTAATTCCTAACGTTAACACAATATCCATGTCACATTAACAGCATGAAGCCAACTTTGAATAGGCAGCTAAGTTTCGTAGGTATCGGTGAAGTTGTAACAGACATCTGAGTAAGGGTTCGTACACAGCCTCTCACTGCCATTAAACTGAGTTACAACTGTAAAGGTAACCCACCCACCCTCCCATACACGTACAGTGGTATTAACCCACCCGCCCTCCCATACACGTACAGTGGGATTGACCGGCTCGCCCACCCATACACATACAGTGGTATAAACCCACCTGCCCTCCAATACACGTACAGTGGTATTAACGCACCCGCCTTCCAATACACGTACAGTGGTATTAACCCACCCGCCCTCTCATACACGTACAGAAGTATTAACCCACCCGCCCTCCAATACACGTACAGTGGTATAAACCCACCCGCCCTCCAATACATGTACAGTGGTATTAACCCACTCGCCCTCCCATACACGTACAGTGGTATTGACCCGCCCGCCCACCCATACACGTACATTGGTATTAAAAGTTTTTTTTTATATTTAGAGTACAGGGTTTTCAAGTCGTATTGTACAGCCCAGAATCAACGAGGAAAACTATTTTTGGATTTATATTTTAAGGGCGTTTTATTCTATTTGACTTATTCTAAACGGTAATGTATCGAAAAATTGGTTTCGGTTTATAATACTATTCAATGTGTATTTTTAAGATATGTATTTGTGCATTTTCTCCGTTTCACCAAGTTACGCTATTAATAATTCCAAATGCAATAAACACTTGTTAAAACTTTTTATTGAACATTCAATATAATAAAATTAATATATATCAGTTTAATTTATTTACATTTTACAGTATTTGTTAATATACGGACATGTTACAATGTTTGTGCTATTGTATTACATATGTACCTTTAAAATGTTACTATGTCTGTTTTATATTAATTTTTTGCTTAAAAGTTTTGTTAAACTAATATATATATATATATATATATATATATATATATATATATATATATATATATATATATATATTGGTTTTTATTGAATTAAATTGGTTTTATTGAATTAAAAAATCAATAAAACCAATAGGTAGGTATTAAACATGTAAACTGAAATTTTATAAAAAAACATAATAACATTTTACCATAATAACATAGTATGGCTATTTGAATTTCCTACTGAAGAACGAAACAAACTTATCTTGGCATTTATTCATTCTATATATAGAATAAATATAAGTATATCTTAATTACAGTCTTACCATTGGAAAACAGTATTGACTGGACTCTTTTAACTAATAGGCCTAATACTCGCCCACCCATGTACGTACAGTGGTATTGTTACAAACTGACTCGGTTGAACTAGACAGGTTAATTTGATTTCAAATCAATTAGAACAAGGAAAAATAACTGTATTTTCTTCCTGTGGAAAATTGGTTCGCAGTTTACAATGTGCACTTTCAGTGTTTTCCTTGTTTAAATCAGTATTTAATAATGATTTAATATAAAATTTAATTCATTATCTAATTATCATTACATTACAAAGGGTCACTTTGTAACATACTTTTATGAAAAGACTTTTGAAAATTCTTAGTAACTATTGTTATTGCAACGTCAATTGTAAGCCCTGAATTGCCTACTCGTACTCAGACATGGGTGACAACCTTCTCCTACTCAGACATGGATGACAACCCTCCCACCTAGACATGGGTAGCAACTTTCTCACGCAGACATGGGTAACAACCCTCCCACCTAGACATTGGTGACAACCCTCCCACCTAGACATGGGTGACAACCCTTCCACCTAGACATGGGTAACAACCTTTTCACATCCAGACATTGGTAACAACCTTCTCACACAAACATGGGTTACAACCCTCCCACCTAGACATGGGCTACAACCTTTTCACACAGACATGGGTTACAACCCTCCCATCCAGATATGGGTAACAACCTTCTCACACAAACATGGGTCACAACCCTCCCATGTAGATATGGGTAACAATCTTCTCACACAGACATGGGTTACAACCCTCCCACCTAGACATGGGTTACAACCTTTTCACACAGACATGGGTTACAACCCTCCCATCCAGATATGGGTAACAATCTTCTCACACAGACATGGGTGACAACCCTCCCACCTAGATATGGGTAACAACCTTCTCACACAGACATGGGTTACAACCTTTTCACACAGACATGGGTTACAACCTTTTCACACAGACATGGGTTACAACCCTCCCATCTAGATATGGGTAACAACCATCTCACACAAACATGGGTTACAAGCCTCCCATCTAGACATTGGTAACAACCTTCTCACCCAGAAATTGGTGACAGGTACATTGGTATAAACCCTCTCACCCAGACATGGGTAACAACGATCCCACCCAGATATGGTTACGTAAATGGGTCATAACCCTCTCATAAATGTACAGTGGTGATGATGCGTGGTGTAAGTACTTGTGAATATTATTCTATTGATGATTATTCTGTATACACTGATATACGTAAGTTAATAATGACCCTCCCACCCATCGTGATACGTGGGACGCTGTAAGTTACTCACGAATAGGCCTACTCGTATGGTGAACTTATTGTGAATATAGGTAAGAGGGTGGGCCACCCTATTAGAGAGTACTCATACAATAGTATGGTGGGCTGTGCGTCATATTGTACGTCATATCCACAGTCATAAATGTGAACCATATTGTTTTATGGATAGTAACGATCGTCTTTGACACTTACGATAATAATCGTGATCGTAGGGAGATGAGGAGAGTCATTGATGAATTATTGTTGAACGCAATAAAGTGAAATTACAAGTTAACTTATGATCTTAAATTTAAATTTGATCAGTTTATATTATATATTCTGTCATAGCGTCCAAACTAAAACTCGATAATCTGAAATCCATTGGTTATAACTTTAAACACGCTTTTGTTTAGATTATTGTGACCCTAAACGCCAACTGTATAATGTAACAATATTGTTTTTAACCAAAATTTAATTCTGATTGTTATTGTGTGAGCTTTTTCACTTACAAACTGTTCCAATCCAGATCCCAAACTTCACTAGCGCACGCTATATGTGCAAACGGTTCCGCTGAACGTCACACTCTGCGCCACCATTTATCCATTTTCCACAAAACCACCGCCATTTAAATGTTGACGAGTACCAGCTCAATGTTGGAGCTGTACGACCGCTATTTAAATGGTAATGCGCACAGCATTCACCGCAGCTCTAAATATGCACTATGCAGCCATTCACCGGAGCGTGCTGGCACGTATGACTACCACAATAGTGCAATTGGCGGAAGTCTGGCTATTATTGGAGGCTAGATTTAACATCGCCTGGCTGTTCGGTGCATTGTTGTTGCATAATTGGGGAGGATATATTGATCGTGGTGCTTTAATGTTTTTGTGAGTGTCCTTCTTTGGAAAAACAGCAATCGAAACGTTTGATCAAAAAAAAAAAAAAAAAAGAAGGAACAATATGAGTAATATCTCGTAGTTTTTTTTATCTTTTTTTGGTATAATTCAAATTTTTGAAGCTATTTAACTTAAAATATAACTCAAGAGTTTCCAAACTTGTTTTTACAACACCCCCTTCTTTTTAAATTGAAGACTCTCACAACCCCATCCTTACGCAATCATACGCTTGGTTACATAAAAAAAGTATAACATTAACAAAATTATTTAGTTCAGCTTTCAAAAGCAACATGATAAAACAAAGTTTTAATTTACTAGCTGATATATACTGGTAAGAGAAAAATAAGTTAGTATGTTGGTGAGATTGAAGAGCTTTCATTTTCTGTAGTCCCATATCATTGTTTCATATCTTATTTATTTTTAACGGGTCTCACGCCTCCCTAATATTGCCTTCTTTCCTGGGGGGGGGGGCTCGGGAAACCCTGCTCTAACTCTTTTTAAAACTTCCGTAATTTTCAAAATTAGGTATTACTTGAAGTTCTTAAAATATTGAAGCAATTAGAGTATTAGTTTCAACTTTAATGTCTACGATATTAAATACCCTAAAAGGTATTTTCCATCCCTTTTATGCAAGTTTTTTAATCATGCAGAATTTGAATTCAGTATTGAAACACTATTTGCTCAAACAAAGAAAATTATTCAGTTTTTGTTCTTGAAGGCAAGAAAAATGAAAGGCAAAGAATCATGAAACTTTCAACACGGTTGAAGCCGTAGTTAGGTGCAGAGCTCCATAGTTTACTTGGCTTTGAATATCAATCAACCCTAACATCTAGGAATAAAGAGATGTCGACTCAGACTTTGTGTATTATATGGCAAAGCAGAATGATATATATAGTCTGGATAAGTGTGTATGACGTGTGTAGTCTTATTACCAACTGAGTTTGACTTAGCTCAGAAAGGACTTTTTGTTAATATCACAATAGCTACCCAACACGGACACTCCATATTTCTCTAGTACTTTCCATGTAGTTGTCAAGGTTTTGTTAACGTTTAATATCTAAGAATAGACACAAATATGATAATATTTAATAGGAGAATCCCAAAATTGGACATTTCATAAATGGAAAATAGTTGTTTTCTATAGTCTCGGTTATGTCGTAGTGGGTGTTTTGATCATGACGTACACTGGGTCCATGTAATTTGAACACGGACATGTCCTGGCGTTCGATGTGGACAGTTGCCAGACTCCCAACTGCGATCTAGAATATCAGTTTCACTTAAAAATTCCTCATTTGTCGGATATTCGATATGGCAGGTGGTTGTGGTCAGACGTTTTCTATTTCTGCGCTGTCACCTCCCAGCATGATTGATCAGCTGTTTTTAATGTATTTAATATGTTTACTTTCAAGTCTTGATCACGACCAAAACAGTGGAATTCCTGCAACCAAACTGAATTACGAAACATTTTATTATGTTTTGTGAAAATATTTATTCATTTGGTGATAAAGCCCATAAACCGAAAAACTTCCGTATTTTTCCAAGACATGAAGCTAGGGCAGCATTTTTCCTTTTATGTCTTACTCATTATCAAAACAGTAAACTTTCTTGCAACCAAACTGTAATACAAAATCTTCTTTTACAGTTTGTATAAGTATTTGTTCATTTGGGGACAAAGTTTTGTAATCAAATGAAAAACGTCTTTATTTCTCCAAGACACGAAGTTAGAACTGCAAAGAACTCTACCACTTAACTTCAAAAATCCTCTTGTGTCAAATACAGTAAGCTGGTGTTGTAGAACTGCTCCAATAGAGTGTTGCTTAGAATATATACAGACAATTGTACAGGTACGAGTACATCCGTGAGTTGTAAATATCGCTTTTTACAATGACTGTTTAGTCTTAGTGCAGATAATTTGTCCTTTTGGCACTTCGGAAATGCTGTCTTAAATCATAACCAAACCAAACTCTAGGGCAGAATGTGAGTTTGGACCACTCAATGATGTAGTGAAAGCTTATTTAAAGCGTGTTGTATGTCCAGTACCAGTATATATGTATACAACACATATTAAGTACATGTGTCATTGCAAGTTTTTGCAACGTCTCGACCTCACGCACTCTGCCTCCCACTCATGACAGCTGTTCCCTCCTTTTCTCCCCAGGGGATCCTCTTATCGCCTATCACCCGGGGGGCGTACCACTCCCTTCCACATCTGCTCTGACGACATTGCCTATCTAGATAGTTATCCAAGTCAATAATGGGGGAATTCGATTTTGGAACCCTCTCCCCAAACTTGACTTAGTAATTATTTTAGGAGTCTCCTGTGAAGACAAATTTTCATTTAAGTATGTGTTAAAGAATTACTTTGAGTATGGTGAAAAATATGTCACAGTCTAGTATGTTACAGATACAGTATTATAGTTTTGTAATATATTTTTTTAAATAAGTTATTTGTTTATATATTTGTTTAATATCGTGGAAATCATTCAAAACTAAAAACAATGCTTTAAACAACTTTGGTATGGATGGGAGGGTGGGCCAACACCATGTAGGTGTATAGTGAGTTCATCACCATACATACCTGAGTGGATGAAATAATTAAATGATTATTTATTTTTAAGATTTAAGTAATCAGTTTTTCTTTAATTGGTAATTGATTTATTACTTTTATTAAGCATAACCTTAATATTAATATTGTCATGGTATTGATTTAATTTGCATTTCTCCAAAGGCTCGCCATTCCGTTCTGTAATTTGTACATTTCGTAAGTCCCAAACTCAAACTTTTTTATTTCGTTGATAATGTAAATTACATGAAATGAATCAGTTTACCTAACGAAAATGTTGTTAAAAATAAAATATTACTAACCAATTCTAAATATATATACAAATCTACAGATTACTTACAGCATCTGCCTGACAATACTCCCGAACGCCATAGAAGGCCCCGTCCAGAAGATAGTCTGTAACTCTCCGCTCGAACGACCTGGCACAAGTGTTCCCCCTTATTGATGCAGGCAAAGCGTTAGAGTTTAATTCCTGTGTATGTTAAGTGTGACTCGAAAAATGATGTTCTGTGTTTCTGGATGGCGAGTGTACACTTATTTTGCCAAATAAAATAAGTAAACGTTTTCAGATCCAAGATCGACAAATCTGTCCAATTCTTTAACTTGTTAGAGCTATTTTCACAAATTCTAACGCTTTTTAAAAATACTTAGTGTTAATTATACACAAGCTATTGCCAAGTAATAATTTGTAAACTCAATGTTGGTTTACTCAAATTGTTTTTTTTTTTTTTTTTTTTTTTTTTTTATCAAAGTAAGCTTGACCAGTATTGACGGATAGCGTTTTTTTTTTGTTTTTTTTTTAGGTTTCAATTAACTATCTTCTGGAAATTGTTAACATATTAAGAGCATGTAGAGTAAGTCACCATAATAGATTTGTAGCACAAGTAAACGTCACACAACACAAATGTATTACAAAATAAGCACAAAATCCACAAATATTATGGTGATTGATTTGAATAAAATATATGAAAATGTACGTATGGCTCACGTGATCATAGGCCTATAAATTGAGTTGTAGAACACCATTTTCCTTCCGTTCGTTTGTGAATCCCTCTGGTATGAGGAAGGTGAGCGTGGTTCACTGAAATCGACCTTCATAATATTTGTGCATTTTGTACTTGTATTGTAATATATTTGTGTATTTTTTGCTTATTTTGTAATAAATTTGTGTTGTGTGACGTTTACTTGTACTGTATATGTATCAACACGTATTATGCTAATTGAAAAACTATATTAGATTTATTCCGAAAATAATTATTTTTTATTATTATCACTGTGACTTAATGATTAGTCGTAGTTTCTAATTATGTAATAGTTACTGGAATTCCACTTTTCAATGTTTTTTAATATTTAATTTTAGTTCATGATTTTAATTTAAATAAAAATGAACAATAATTTTTTCAACGGCGGATTCTTTAATAACGGTTTCACTCTTTCAAACTGTGAAAAAAATTTTATTTTTTTGACAAGTTAAGTCACTGAGGTGTTAAATAAATTCACTATGGTGACTGACTGCCTCTACACACGCTTAATAACATGCTTTCCTCATATGTTTGGTTTTCAGACAATGTTTGTGTTAAGATCCAAAGAGAAGGTTTCTAAGGAAGCGACTGATGCAAGTCTGTGTTTGTCTTCAGGGCTAAGACTAAGGGTTCTTTTCACACGTTTTTGCCTCGCCTTGTACAAACATAATCCCACCTACTGACTTCATCCCTCCACTCTGTTTTATAGCCCCCTCCTAAAGCGTCCCACCTTTCCGCACACTCTTGTTTGTTTTGAAGAACCTTTTCTCTGCCCACTTGGGCTCCCGAATAAACAGAACTTTACAATATTGTGTTTCGTGTGTTTTCAAGCGTTTGGAACGTCTGCGGGGCGAATCAAACCGCCTCTTATTGTAAACTTTAACTCAAAGTGTACAATAAGAGTTTAAACAAATACCTTTTCCCTAAAGTTCGTATGTGTTTAAATTAATAAATAAACGAACATAACATTAAAGTATACATTGCCAGACTAGAAACAAACAATGAGCGATCTTTCCACTCGTAATAATTACTAGGGATATAGTTTTATCTTTAAATATTCATTTTGTTTGGGCCGGTGAATTTGTTCAGGCGTGTTATTTTGAGCTTATTTAGGAGTTCCAACAGCAGCGTGCCTAAATTCCAATTTCAACAATTCAACTTCCGAAACAATTTATTCATAAAAAAAGTAACGGTAAGGGTTCTAAATTTTTTTTTTAATTTCGTTTTATTGTTAAGATTAAATTATTCATCGTGTTATTGTTACTATTAATTGTTATTTGAATACTACATTATGATTTTTTTCTATTTGTTCTAAACTTGATTCGTTAGTTGTAATCAAGCCAATCAGTGGGCAGTGATGTTAATGACGTAGTGGGCGGGGCTTAATACGACTAACCTAATACGTAGTGGGTGCTGCTAGCCCACAACGTACTGTATTCCTGGCTGCAATGACAAAGTTTATATGGAATGACGCGTTGGGGGAAGACTAGCTTACTATCTCACTTCCACCGCTCAGAGCGTCTCCCTCTCGCTGGTTCTTTCAGTCGTCCACTTTCTAAGCGGACCCTCTAGAGTAAACATTTTTATCTCCATTTTTCGAGGCAAGACCGATCTACTTTTAAACTTTACTCTGTCCATTTCCCATAGACTACTGATCTGTGTGGAGTTTCAAAACTTTACCTCCAGTGGCTCTTAAGTTGTACATATAATTCTAATTTAATTTTAAGTGCGAGGTTTAGGAAACATTTCCAACTATAAGTAGCCATCAAATTTGATGAAGCAACTTCAGAGATATCTAGTTGGTGTTATTTTTATTTTTTCTTAGTATCTTAAAAATGAGGAGTTACTTCTTAAGGGTTCCTATTTAAAAATTGTGACTTACACCAAAGCTACGCCGTTTTCCAAAAAGCCACATTTTTAAAACCTAAAAATATCCATTAGTTAGTCACTTTAACATTATACTTAAGTAAATAAATTAATCTCTATTCATGAAGAGGTTAACAGAAGGGGCTGGGATTTTAAACTCCCTGTAATTAACGTGCAGTATATTATTAGTTTTAGAAATTGTGAATATTTTATATATTTTTACCAGAATGGCTTTTCAGTGCTTAATACTTTGGATGATTCAAGGTTTGAGCCTCAACTGATCTAACGATTAGTACATCAATGGGTGGGTGGGTAAATACCACTGTACGTGTATGGTTGAGTGGGTGGGTCAATTTATCTCAATGTGGGTGGCAAGGCTTATTCACGTACGTATAAAAAGTTATTCTTGTGTAAGGTTTAAATATATTTGGGATAAATTATTAAAATAATTGTAATTTTAATATATTTCGCAAAAATTTTAAAGAATTTAGTTTCTCTGTTTAGATTGGGTAGATTGTTAGGCAACGCGACCTGATAGATACAACAGTTGGGGATGTGGAAACGTGGGTTCGACCAAGAAAATGCGTTTCCTAAGACTATTGAAGACCCCTTATTGGCTTGGCTGTAATATGGGGAAAGAGGATCATCTTCCCGGCTCAAAATAAATCCAATTGGCCACAACGAGTACAGCCTTCCTTCGTGGCAGTGAGAAATCCATTTTTCTTTACATTAAGTAACATTGGAGAGCCCCTTGCAAATATGTTTCGTCACGCGTAAGATCATGATTGGATCACTAAAACGTCTTTAAGTACGGCGGTTAAAAACAATAATAAAAAATGTCGATCGCTATTTTCAAATTCGTATTTATCATCCGACTTTTGAAGTGGAGGGGGTTACTGTATTATATTTTTCCCTGGAAGGGGGAGAGAAGATAAATAATTTTCTAATAGTTTATGAGAATGGATACGTAACAAAATCCCTCCCCCCCTACTCAAGTTTTAAAATGAAAAACATAAATTTGCTGTCGTATTTGTCTTCAGCACATCCGTTTTGGAACCTAAGTTACATTGAAATTAAAAAGTATTATAAACTTTTGCGAATAAATCTATCCTCATAAACGATTTAAGCTGGTTTTTATTTAATTAAACAACTTTGAACTTTTACCAAAACCACCCTTAGTTCGTGATTACAATACGTCATACATAATATGCAGGTTATGAGCGTACGTAATTAAATACATTCATGTATTCTGCTTCAATTTCATACAAATAATAAAGTATTTTAATTATTCCGATATTAAATATTTAAGAAAGAATCATTTTTTATGTTTAATATCTTGAAATAAAAACATATTCTGATCTATATTTGGGATAGATAGGTTCTCAAACATGTAAAATACAATGTCGTAGTAAGCTAAGCTGAGAACACGAATCTAATTATGTTGTCAATTGATTCGGAAGAACGGTTTATAGGTTTGTACCATTTAACTATTATTAAACAAACTCTATATGTATTGGAGAAAAGTGTTTTAGTTTTATGCTTCAAAGCAAATGTCTCGATTGATCTCATATAATGGACACGTGACTGAACGTCATACAAAACTCCCCTTGGTAAAGCTTTTGAACTAAATATATCTGTTTTATAAGTAGAATATATTTATTTCCCTACACACATTTTGTGGTTTGATTTTCCTTACTTCTTTGCAACTCATGTATCTTTTATCGAGGTATTTCTTTAGTAAAGTTTATATATATATATATATATATATATATATATATATATATATATTACGTGAAGCTTTTTTTTATTTTTTTAACTTCCCCTGTTCGTAGTTCTGCAATATGGTCCAAATGATTCAACATGTTCACGCTGAAGGTCCTGGGAAGTCCTCAAATTACGGTTATTGGCCATAAGAATAACATGGAAAGACATTTAAATGAAATGAATATCAGAATCTGTAAAAACGTTAATAATGATAATCATTGAGTTTTAATAGTTGTGGAATGTAAATAATGTTGTTTTCTATACTAAACCAGGGAAGGTTGTAAGCATGGTTTTATTCACGTTCCATTGTAGGGCTCCGCTCTACTGGACTTGAAGTGTTCAATGCTAATATAATGAAATATTTTAATTTATTTAATTAATCTTAAATTGTTAAATCAATGAAATGAGCACGAAATAGGCTAAGTAATACCATTGGGTGTTTATATTAATAAATATGTAGCAATGCGATTCCAGCATTGCTACATACATGAATACATATAAGTGAAATACAGAAAATGAATGTAATATTATGATTTTACGTAATAAATACAGATTACCTTATAATAATTGTAAGTCAAAAGTCACAGGCCGAGGTGTCACGAGCACCGGGAGTGACACGTTGGCACGCGAAACGTGCTGGAGTATCTCCTAATAGTATATAACTTTGCGATTTTTTTATTATTTGAGTTTATAATCTACGGCCTTAATTTTATGTATCACTTAAGTCACTGTTTTACATTCATTTAATTTATTTTGATATACTTCGTTTAATGTATTTATTAACTGCTCTTATATTCATTTATTTTTGTATTGGTAGAAACAGAAGTTTAGTCAGTAAACTTACATTAGGTCCTCTTTAGAAGACGATAATCGCTTATCATTAGTTATTTTTGTAACGTGTTCTTACCAACGAGTTCTTATGTATAAACACATATTAAACGAGGCCTTAGAAACAAGTAAATCAAGTTTTCCTAAATGTATGCCTATAGTCTCGGAGCTCTACCGTTTTACTGTGTCTGGTTTTTGTTTTTTGTATTTTTTTTTTTTTTTTTTTTTTTTTTTTTTTTTTTTTTGTGCCAGCGTAGTGGCCAAGTGTCTAAGGCTTCGGACTGTGGAAGGTAAGGTCCAAGGTTTGTATTACTGGGCTAATGGTTGAAACTTCACTCGTTGAATAAAGTTCGCACACAGGCTTGTAGGCCCATGTCAACTAAGCAAAAACAAAAACCTCTTGAGATAAGATTAGATGTGTGGTTCTAGTGTTCACAAAGTAAGTAAAAAGATAATTGTAATTCTAAATTAATATTGTACTACCCTATCGTTGTCTACTGTGTATTTAGAAAGTCAATTTTATGTTACATTTGTTTAGTTCTTTTTATTTAAAACATGAATCATTGTATTCACAATTAAGTTGCCAATCGTAGAGAAACTGGTGAATATGAGGGGCGAATGATGGTGATGTATGTAGAGAAACGAGTGTAGTTATTGTTACTAACTAAGGTCAACATGTTTTTAGAAAGAACCATTTTTGTAATACCCCAATAGCTAGGGTAACCAAAAGAAGCTACATATTTACGTGAAATCCGAACCGAGTAAGTAGTATTGGTATGATTTTCAGCTAACTGAAAAGCCTGACTACCTCCCAACATGGACACTTTCCTAACGGCAACCACTGAGCGGACGCCATGTTGGTTTTTACTATTTAGGAGACTGGACATAGAACCTATCGCCTAGAATCTAATCAACACTTTGCTCCCAAGTAGCTGGATTACAGCACTGCGTCACTAGTGGCAATATATTATTTAGAATTGATCTCTATATTACTTACTAAAGAAACATTTTAATAAGAAGTATACAAAAATGATCGAGGTCTTAAACCTACTATTGTTGGACTATTACAAGCAACATAACTAATATGCAGTATTGTTTTTGTTCCATTCCATGCAAGCTTTTTCACATTTACTACGCGTTTTGATTGACAACGCAAAATTAGGAGTGGTAATTCTAAGTTTCGCATGTTGTTTTCAATATTATTCTGCAATTAGACACAAGTGTTAAAAGTGTAAAACTGTTATGCATGAATATTGAATGAAAATAAAGGCCAGATTGTCCGTTCAGGAAAGACAATATGCTGCTACCAACTACACTACATAAGTGCAACAACCTCTTTCCAGCTGCATTCACATAACACCCCCCCCCCTATTTGAATATTTTAACCTTACATACATTATAATATAACTAGGGTGTTGTATATAGAATCAGTTTTTAGATTCAGGAAACACTACTTATACAAACATTATTTCAAAGAGTGTATATACAATGAACACAAAGTTTAACTAACAAATATCTTACTTGTCCCGCAAAGATCCATAATTAACGTTTCATTGTATAAAACATCTTTTTCAAATAACATCAATTAGCTTAATACTTAACGAGCTAGAAACAGTATTTATTTAATAAAGAACATCTTAATTGCTAACTAAGTAAAAATGAGTCAGTTTCAGCAAATCCTCAGTATCAGCAAAACGTTACTCAAGCAGTTGCGTCAGCACGGTTAATTAAAAACATAACTGTTTGTATGAAAGTGGCTTTTCTCTCGTCACTCTTTCTATTTTGTGTACTTTATTGTTAACGAAGGTGATAAAACTGAGAGCAGGATTAAATGTTTGCTTGAATAGGGAAAGGGTGTTGTTCATATCAATGGGCCTTATGAGTTTAAATTACGCGTGTTCTGGTTATTGATATTAAATTTAGTATTTCCAGATATAATAAGACTTTTTTTCAATACTATTCTAAGTACTTGTACGATAAAACGTTCGTTTCCGCTCAAGTTAATCAAATGTGATAAAACGATTGTGTACTATTTATTGATTTTGGTTAGCGCTTATTTATTGTTCCATAAAAAATGATTGGTTAAAAATACGCAAAGATTACACCAGCATAGAGATAATTATCTGTTAAATGTAGTAAATATAATACACTACTCACTAAAATTATACAAATCATGGGATGTTTTGAGCCAGTGGGAAGGAGCCCTAGTAGTTTATTACTATTATTATTTTTTTTATTTATGATATATTTTCCACAGTCCTAAGTTTTGAAACTTTTCAAATAAAGCTGTCTTATCTTTATTCCAGCTCAACAATTTTCTTGGAGACCGATTCGCCTAATTAACCCCTATCCTATAATTGAGTGCTTTAAATCTCTTACCACAAACACAGTGTTTAATTTTCTCTTATGTATATATTTTTAAGAAATTATGTTTTATATTATGTAGAAGAATAATTATCTAATACCCTAATAATCCCTTATGTTCATTTTTGTAATATGAACAAAAAATGGGTGTTAAAAAAATGTGGGGCAATATTTTGGGATATGGTACAGCAATTGAAATAAGCATAAAAGTTCCTCTAACACTATGGTCTCGCTTCGTTTAGCGTCTGTCTATCTGTGCTTCTTTAGTTAAATATCATAACTCAAAGAGGGTTTTAGCTGCAGCTTTGTAATTTTACATAGTCGAAAGTTTTATCAAAACCTAACTTTGTGCCGAAATAAAAAATATATATTGTCAATATTTTCAAAAATGGCGACCTTCTTAATACTCTAAAGCGAAATGCCATGGAAACAGATCAGGGGAGAAAAGATTGAGAAGACACATTAAAAATAGTTCATGAAAAGACTAAAATGTAATACCTTATTTGGTACAAATAGATAATAACTACTGGAACTAATATATTTTTACTACAGTCATGTTTGTATACTTATGTTAAGTCAATAATGATTGTAAAATTGAAAGATAAACATAAATTTATTAATTCCATTATCTACCATCCGTTTGTAACAAATAAGGTAATAAAATTTTTGTCTTTTCATGAGCTAATTTAGTGTGTCTGAACATTTTTTTCTTCTCTAGTCAGTTTTCATGACATTTAGCTTAAAAATATTAAGAAAGCCGCCATTTTGAAAATATTGACAATATTCATTTTTTACTTCAGTAGAAAGTTATGTTTTGATAGGACATTTACCTATGTAAAATTACAAAGCTGTAGCTAAAACCGTCTTCAAGTTATTATTTTTAACTAAAGAAGCACAGACAGACAGATGCTAAACGAAGCGAGATAGACCATATTGTTAGAGGAACTTTTATGCTTATTATAATTGTTATACCATATACCAAAATATTGCCCACAATTTTTTAACACCTTGTACAGGAACCAGAAACTCACCTACTCTTAAAATTGCTAATGATAAGAGAGGCCAAAACTGTTGCAGATATTTTATGTGGAGTACGAACCATATGTGGTCGGTACTACCTTTTTGTCGGACAACGAATACTGGTCGCCAGTCCAAATGTACACCATTTATTATTCATATTTATAATAATCATTTGACACTAGTTTCTTGGCCTGTACATATTACATTTAAATATTAAAGTCTAAAATGCCCTATTAGATCAATATTTTGGTTCGTTATTGAATTCAAAATCTAACCACATTCAAACACTTTCTTCTGTTGTTTAGCTTTGTAAATCCATTTTGTTTGATCGGATTTAAGCTGCTTTAGCCAAATAATCTAATTATGCTCAAACAGGATTAAATGGGGAATTCGGTATTTTGTATTTGATGTTGCATTTTCGTCTATCTGTGTTTAAATATACCCAGTAGTAATTTAAATCATGAATATCATGCACTTATAACTGAATTATTATGTTAAGTCTTAATTAAAAATATTTTTACTTGAAATTTAGTAATGGGCACCCTTACACGTCTCACATGGTTGAACGTGGTTTACGGAAATCGACAACCATAATATTTGTTAAAAATGCTCTCATATAATGGGAATATAATTGAGTTGTTACACTTTCGCCTTTGTATATAATACAAATCAGTGTGTTTGTATTGTAGTTTTTGTCATATTAAATCTGGGAATACTTAACGTAATATCAATAATCTGATCGCGCGTAATATAAACTCATAAGGCCGATTGATATGAATTTCGTGATATATATCTCTTTCAATATTCAAACAAACTTTGAATTCTGCTCTGTTCCAGCGAATTCGTAACAATAAAATATACAAAATATAAAGAGTGACTTGAGAAAAAGCCACTCTCATACAAAACGTTTTGTTTAATTAACCCTACTGACGCAACAGCTGGAGTAACTTTTTGCTGATACGGAGGATTTGTTGAAACTGACACATTTATACTTAGTTGGAAATTAAGATGTTCTTTATTAAATACATATTGTTTATAGCTCTTCGAGTGTGTTTATCTTTTGCTAATTGATGTTATTTGAAAAAGTAGTTTTATAATTATAAAATAAGTATAAATACTATAGGAATTTATATTTTATACTATGAAAAGTGAATTATAAACATTTGCTGGAAAACTATGAATTCTTTTGTTTATACTTATTATTTTTGTATTATATACGCGATTTAAAATAGTATTTGTATAGTAATGTTTTTACTAAATGTAAAAAAATATTTTATATAAAACTCTCTGGTTAAAAATGTATGAATGTAGGGATAAAATAGAAGCATCTTAAGGGAAGGGGGAGTATGTGAATGCAGATGCAAAGTGGTTGTTGCACTTATGTTAGTGCAGTTGGTAGTACCATATTGTCTTTCCTGAACAAATGATATGACCTTTATTTTTTACGATATGGATGACGGTTCACACGGTAAATAGTTTAACACTTTTAATACTGTCTGAAATTGCTGTGTAGTATCCTTAGTAGCATTCTTCTAAGTTGAAATTAACATTATAAATTAACTCTTGTAAATGTACGCTATCAATATAAAAACAGTAAATGTACAAGTGTTAGCTAATGTTCGTTTCATTGATTACTGGTTACTAATTGTTTTTATTGTGTGTTTTATGTGTTCATATTAACTATGTATTTTCCACACAAATTTGTACAATGTAAAATTTTAAATAATAATTAAAGTTTAGTAGGAAAAGTAAAATAAATACGATTTTATTTGCATTAAGTAATTAATAATGTAAAATAAGTGTTCACGATAGTTATAATAACTGTAATATTGTATAAACAAGTTATTTAACTATATTTATGTTTTTTTTAATTTTAAAATACGTACTGTATATATACCAATTATGAAAAATCACTCACGTAGGTATGTGGCATTTTAAGTAGTAGAAACATTCTTGCATTTTTACATGTAATGAATGTATAAATAGAGTGAATTTAGTCGTTTATTTTATGGTTAATAGCATACCAATAGTAAATAGTTTCTAGGTTATATGTACAAATAGGTTCTAGGCAATACATATACATGTTTAGTATATGTACTCCCAAAGCGAGTACATTAAGAGCTTTCGATGTCTTATACCATTTTCGTAAACGTGTAAAGAATTATGAATATTTTATCGGATGTATTTGCTTACACATTTCCTATCGTGCTGGGAGAAAGCAAGAACATTTCAAAGTTTAAATTTTCTCAAACAAATTACGAGAATAATTAAAAAGTTAATTTAAAATTATTTTTTCTAAAATTTGTGGAATATTTGAATACAAAAGGACCAGAAGCTAGTTAAAACAATATAATTATTTTTTTTAATCTGGTAACTGTTCCCAACCACAAAAATTTTAGACACCAAACAAATCATAAAAAATCAAAATTAAATAAAATTAGATTCTTTTAAAGGTCCCTGTAATGTCAATGCAAATATCTCTGATATTGTTGAGTTTCTTAACCCCAATATTTCTCACACTTCCTTTGGTATATTTTTAAAAACGAATTCCAGTTTCCATCACGTAATATTTTCTTTGTGACTGGAATTTATTTCATTCTTTTTTCACTTTGTGTCTGGTGGTTTCTTCAGAGTTAATATGTTACCTTACTTTACGTTACTAAAAGAAATATTTTTGCAAAATATCTTGTGCATAGGAAAATTTAATTGTAATAACAATAATCATAATTTAATGACACAAATTTATATATAAAATAAAAAAATGTATGAAAATATAAATACGTTAGTTATATAAATCGCAGCGTAGTATTGCACGGTGTTTCTTCATTATTTATAGAATTCATCAATTTCATAAACAATCCACCTTCGTATGAAAATAAAGCCTGATTTATGTATATGTAGCTAAGCCAATTTGCTAACTGTGAACATTTATATTGTAAAACCTAATTTGTGTACGGTAATTGTGATAGTAGACCGTTTATATCACAGTACGAGTTGGGGAAAGAGGACTTACAAATCCTTGATGTGACGGGAGTAGAATATACTTCACCGGGGATATTGAAGATACGAACCCCTTGAAAATCCATTATCAGTCTGAGCTCGTGTTTCTGTTTGACCTTAAGTGTATTGTTCCTCGCAGCCTTTTTATCTCGCAGCCCGAATTCAGACTTAAATACCAGCCTTGTAGAGTTCTAAGGCTTGTATTTTTCTTCATAAAAACAACGTGTTCAATGTATCAAATAGATGTTTTGTATTTGAGAATACAATGACGATATACTATAATATTCACATTATAATGTAATGTGTAATAAACACACACACTATGCACATTGCACACCTTGTAGTGCGAAATTTAAGATATATGACAAATATTAATTCTTGACGGTATGCAATTTTTGGGAAGGTGTTCATTATTCTGCCTAAATCACACTATTTTATAAAAAATTTGTATTTCGACTTCTACTTTGAAGTAATTTTCGAAACATTAACAACATAACCAATCTAGAATAAAATGTAAATTGTACAATATTGTTAATTATGTGGTAGCTAAAATGTAAACATAGGATTTGATAAATGAAAATGTTGAATTTATATTGAAAATTGTTTAGTAATGATTTTTTTTCTTTTTTTCTTTTTATTTTTGATTTTTTTTCTAAACTTTAGTTTGACTATACGCTGTTATAATTGGCACAAAGTAGCACTCGGTTGCGAAATGCAGCTTTCCACAGCCGTACATTCTGCTTCTATATCGTTCTTTGTTTCCTATTGCTTTCTTTGTGTACTATGCTTGCTGCTAAATTGTATATTAATATACAATATACCTAATCATTCAATTGGACATTTTAAGTAAAATTAAAAATTGACTTAACAATTTTCATAAAACTTATGTAGTATAAATTCAAATTTTCATTTGTAAAATCAGATGTTTACTATGTTAGGTAACATATAAACAAATACCGTATGATTTATATTTTTATTCAAAAGCGTTTATGTTATTAATTTTTGAAAATGGCTTCAGAATAGACGTCAAAATATATTACCTGTAATAAATATCGTGATGCGTAGCCAATTAATTAAAATAAATATTACAAATGTTAGATGATATAATTAGTTTGTAAATCATAGAAAAACTCATTTACGCAATGTTTTTAATAAGTAAATTTGCTTTTTAATCAGTTTTGAATAATAAACCACAAAACCATTTTTCCTTATTTTTTTTACAAAGTAAAGTATTCAACATTATAAACAATTAACAGAAATATAATGAGATAGTCAATTTACGTGGGTTACAGTTACCACTACTGAGCATTGAGGAATTTATAACTCTCCCTCGTCGGTCTTTCGTGATTTAAAATCAGAGTACTTGACGAAGTGGCGGCAGTTTTAACAACTATCTTTGAGCCTCAACTTACTCCAGCCTCCAGTTCCAGTTCATTTATTTACTCCAGCCTTTGTTTTTCTCCAACTATCTCCCGTTTTAATCCTATTGGCCCGTCAAACTGAGTTTGTAAATTCACCAGTCTGTCTTTTCTTTGTTGTCACTTTGAGATGACTTTCACTCCACTTTCTCTTCTAAAAATGTTTCCTTTAAATTTTAAAACCTACTGCAATATTTCTCTTGTAGTAAAGTGTATTAAGAAGTATATAGAAATTATATTCTATAAAATTAAATATTTTGTGTTTTCTCATAAAATAAGTTGTTATTTTTCCATCACAATAGATTAGCCATTCGAGTAAAATATTACACTGAATTGATTGAAATAATAGAGCTTACAAAATAATAGCTTAAACTCATTTCAAAATGATTATATGCTGTAGGCTCGTACTAAATAATTTCTAACACTATGTATCATTTAACATTTTTATTTTGTTAATTATATTTTTAATTTGTATGTGCTACTCTAGAATGTGACTCTTAGCAATTATTTTAAAACTTTTTTTACAATATTGTGTGCATAGTTTTAGTACAAAATTTTATGTGATTACATTTACTACTTAAATTTATAGTAGTCCTTCGTGTTTTTTGTTGCCGTTAAAATCTTTGAATGGTCAACTAGTTTAATTTATTTAAAATATTAAAGCTTATTGATTCACTATCGGTTATATTGTATGTGTGTACCGTAATATTTTTGTTTGAAAACAGAATGGAGACAATAACTGGGATATTATTTTATATATTATTTAGATTTTAAATAATAATGTATATAAGGATTAGCCTGATTTTGTACATATAGTAACTATGCATAACTATTGGATAGAATCATACAATGTATTTTTTTTATTTTAGCTATCGCCTTGAATAGATATGACCTGTAATACATTTCTGATGGGTCTTCAAATTTGTTTTAAAATTACTCTTCCATTTAGGAGATTGATACGATTTGTTAACTTGTATTTTATTTTGCAAATATTTCGTATGAATAGTATTTGTAACTTTAAAACGGTGGATTAAGTTATTGACGATTAATATTACTGTCTAAACTATTCATTTAAATTCAATAAATTATTGACCCACCAATTATTCCATTACTAAAGATGAAAAAATCACTTATGCTTGTATTTTATATGAAGCATAAATTTCTTCGGGGGTGATTTGTTGGTTGTTTTATAATTAATAGCCTATTGATAGTAAATCGTTAACTAACAATGGTAACTTTACTTTTTGGGAGTAAATATACTCAGGAAGAACGATCGGTTGTTATTTTAGATATCGATACGTTTTGTTAAGATGAGTATATAAATATTACGGACAATTATGAATGAAATTTTCACTTCTCTATCAGCTAACGTCATAAAACATTCCCTAATAATGTAACTAGTACGTTTTTATAAGAAATCAAAATAATTTGGAAATACTCCTTCTCTAATAGATATAATAAACAATACCTAGGATCCTGACGGATATTAACAAAATATTTAATTTATCAGTACATTTTCGAATAAAATATTTAATATATTTTCAGATGTATTAATGCATTAAGCACTTAATAATCAATTAAAAACGTAATTTTCTATTTATTCTTTAGTACCTTAGACTCGTGCCTGGTGCGGCTGTTTTGCAATAGGGTAAAATTTATTTGACCATAGAACATTTTTAACTATTTTAATAAATTTCTAAAAAAAATACGTATCTACGTTTTTCTGAGTTGTCTTTGCTAGACAAATGTGCGGACGAACTGGTACAAAAATGGACATTTTTAAACGTTAAGTTTGTCGTCAACAAATTACAATAGTAATTAGACAGTTTCTGTTTCTAAAATATTTTTGAATATTTGCGTATAAAAGGGTTGAAGGTTAATTAAAATAATGGAGTTATTTCATTTAAAGTATTACCAACCAATAAAATTTTAGATTCTGAAAAATTTCTATGAAATTAAACAAATTTCGATAAATAAAATAAGGTTCTTTTTGAGGTCCATAAAATGTCAAAGGGAATATCTCTGATCATGTGGAGTTTATTAACTCAGCAGATATTTCCCATGCTCCCTTTGGTATAATTTTAGAATCAAAATCCTGTCTCCAACAGGTAATATTTTTCTTTGTGACTGGATTTTCTTTCTTTCCTTTTTCGCTTTGTGTCCAGCGGTTACTTTTGAATAGAAATTATTTCTTTTACGCTACTATACAACATGAAATATGTTTGCAGCTTCTGCATAAGCAAAATTTTACTAGTAAGCAATCTGTGTAAAAATATAGCCCTCTTTTATATAAATTAGAAGTACTCGAAAGGTTCGTGAAATTTTGAGACGAAATTTGGTTAAGCGCTATAATTCGAGTTTATATTTGCTTAAATGAATATGATTATATACTTAATAGGTAGAAAAATACACAAAACGATTCACTAATCATCAGAATACCATTTTAAATGAATGATGTTTGTATTTACCTTTGAAGAAAACCAAACAAAATATAATTAATTGAAAATAATTCGGATTATGGACTACAAATATAAAGGGCATGAACAAGTTGCCAGATGATCAAACTGAATTTACCGCCAGTGGGCTACGGTAAATATTGATACTGTGGGATCTAGTCCGAGTATGGCAAACGGATGAAGCAAAGTTGCTTAATTATTTCGCATACATGCACATAAGTAGGAGGCGAACCAGTGTACGAACGTTTTAAGGCGTCAGGAATATGTACCTGAGTTAGGGATAGATCTGGTTCGACCTTGACGGTTAGTTAGGCAGTTCTAGGAATAGTTAACATAGTATCAAACAGTAATTTGTAGTAACGTTTTCAAGTATCAACCACTCTATGGTTGCTTTCGGCGTGGGCACAACTAGAGAAGTCTGGGGTGAAAACTAGAGAGTGGGCAGAAAACTAAGTATAATACGTGTCAGTTGGCTGAAAATCAGTCAATCTACGTGGTTCAGATTCCACGTAAAGCAGTAGGTCCCTTAGTTTCCCTTGTTATTAGGATATTAATAAATGGCTCTTTCAGACAAAATGTCGAATTCAGTTAGTAACCATAATGCACAGGTAATCCACACTCATGTAATCATTCATATTTGTCTTAAAATACCCCAAGTTGTATTAGCGTCTCATATCTCAGATTAAGAATATATATTTTGTACAGTAAGTGTAAAGGAAGAGTTCACCAGCAAACGTCATGTTTTTTTTTATAAGAGACCAATTAACTGTGGTATGTTTTTAGATATTGAATTTAACAACTTGCATTGCTGTAAATGACAATTATTTATTGGGTTAAATACTCATTTAATTATGAGTTGAAACGATTAAAAGACTATTAGGGGCTCTTAATATGATTTTTTCTTGTAGAAAATTATTGTGAAATTATGAAATTTACCACATATGATTTCATGCAAAATATGTATAGAGGTAACTTTTCGATGTACGGGATATTTTATATTTTACAGATGCAAACCATTCAAAATTGTGTTTTTTTAGAAACAAAGTTCCTGATATCTCATCTCATCACACTCCTCCCTTACAGCTAAATACATAAAAAGGAACGAGACGGAGGGACAAAGCATCACTCTCGTACAACAAGAGGGGTTGGATCAACGATGCCGTAACTTTCTCTGAATCCATGTAATTTTTTTTACGTAAACGTTTCACTTCCTTTTTATTATTCAGCTGAGTTTTAGAAATTTAACAATGTAAATGAATTTAGTCTGTGATTCATTTTTTAAATACTGTCACGTCCTTACATAATTGGGGGGGGGGGTTGAAAAAAAGATCGTATCTCATTAACATCCGACGAACACTTGTAAAACTCAATTAAATTTCTTACGATTTTTTTTTTTAAGTTGATGGTTCGTTATAAATTGCGAAAACGTACTTTTTATAAACAATCGTTAATAAAAATTGTTAACGAGTTATGCAAATTATTTAAAAGGCATTGTTCAACGCAAAACTAAATTCTCCATAACACAAAAAAAGAATAATGATACTGTAGAAGATATCATATCTTATTTGATATCAATCATAAGATATATATCAAGCATATCTTATCTGATATATCAAATATATCAAATAAGATATCATTCAAAGATATCATTATTCGTTTAGGTACGGTATCCTAGTAAACTCGGGTCTACATACTTTTTAGATGGAGAATAAGCCTCCACCCCCCCCTCTCCTATCCAGAGGGACAGATGTCCCGTCGTCACTATTTGGAGCTTGTTAGATGTCGTAAATTATCCGATATCCATATTAAATTCGCCTTTAGTTGACATTTTCCAAATTTAACACATTTTTTTACAATTTTTAAAATGTCCCAAATTATGCTGGAATATTAAATGACAAGATATTATGTATGAAGTTTTATAGTCTTATACCATCAGCAGTTTTATAGTCTCTCTTATGCAGCATCATAAATTGATTGCCTTTTTTATATATAACTTTAATATTTAGTATTATTTTTCGAAGTTGTCTTATAACCAGTAAATACAAACGCAAGTCTGTTTTTGTGGTTAACAGTTGAGTTAATTGTGGTGATAGTTAAGTAACAGTTTACGCCACGATAGCTAAATCAGTTATTAACTTTGGCTTACTACGGTCAACTGATTTCCTGTGGCCGGTTAATTTTATTTAAATATAAATTTCAGTCCGGCAGATTGTACAGGAAGTCTCGAATTGGTATGTATCACTAGTAAGTGGGGTCTTGTTGAGGGGGAGGGGGATGTTTAGTATTCTTTTCATACAGAGTGGGGTGAGGAGAAGCTTAACATCATTTATGTTAAGGAGGGAGGAAGGTGTGTCCGACATAATGCGAATAGAGAAGGAGCAGATTTAACATTTATAAATATACTATTCATAAATATACATGAATAGTGTTTTTTTGGTAGTAATATTTTTGTTTTTAATATCGTTAGTAGTAACCGTAAGTAATAATTTTGATAAAACTAAATTTAATTTCAGTTTTATGTTTTTCACTAACATTTTCCGTCTCAAAATTGTAGTGTATTTTGTTATTGACTGTTTAATTTTGGTAATTTTTTTACTGTAACCTAAAATATGTGATGTTTCCACATACATTTTAAATGTTATTTTTAATTTACATAAGTTTCAACAACTAAAAAATATAGATTTAAAAAAATCTCTTTGAAACATACACTTTTAACTGTAATATATAATTGAAAAAGATGAAGACTCAACATAGCCAGGTGATTCTTGAGTAGACAATAGAAGCAGTCCCATGTTGGAGTTGAGGTGTGTCAACGTAATTAGAACTTGTAATTGGCCAACATGGATTCAGTGGTGAGAAATTGCTAACCAGTTACAATCAGGTATCGCTATAACTCGAACGTTTTCGACTGGGGTTTGCAAACTAGGTTAGAATAATTTCTGCTGGATATGCAATTTTATGAAATCATATATTGCAACTTTTATCTCATAATATTTAAATTATTAGTCCAATTCGTTCGTTTATGATAAAAAAATCACGTAAGCTGGGAAATAAAGGTACGAATTATATTTTATTACATACGTTTTACTCTTATATACTTATATGATTTTCGTGTGCCAGATAAGCATAAGGTGATTTTTAATGTGTAAATCCTCTAATAAATATTCTAAGACTGTTGGAGTTTATCAAGCCATATATATTTTCGTAATAAAATAGTTTACATTTTTAAACAATGTTTTACTCTGAAAACCTTTTTATAAAGCATGTGATTTATAAACAATAAAATATCTTTATCTGCTTTAACTAACCAATATTATAATTTTTGGGGTTCATTTTTAACGCTAAGATTACCTTAATACTTTTTTGGAATGTTTTACATTGAAACTGTAAAAACTACTACAAGTTTTACTTTTTTAAAGAAGATTGTTTGTTATTGCAGCGTTGTCTCTATAATTACCCAATTACTTCTATCAGCAGTGATAATTTAAATTGTTCTTGTAGAATTATTTAGGAGTTGCATAAATGGTAAATTTCGTATGGCTTTTCGTAAGGAGATGCTCAATTAAGTTCCCCAATTAGGCTCGTTGGATCAGCGGCTTAACGTAACTTCCAAACTATAGAACTGCCACAGGGGAAAATCTCCTTTGGTTACATCGGGAATCGATCCCGGACCATTTGATTGTCAAGCCACCGTATTAGCCACTAAGCTATGGTTGCTAAGTCGATACCAGCGTTTACGTACGTAGTTAGGTGTACATTACTTACTTTTAAGAATATAAATGAAATATTTGTTTTCTTTATATTATATAACAATATAAAGAAATTGTTTATAGAAATATATTTATAATTATATAAACTATGTGTAACAAGCAACTATTATTAAGCATTATTATAAGAATAGTTAGGTAAGTCTGGTATTACCTCTTGTTGTTGTTTTATTTTTTTTACGCCAAGAATCACAATTGTGGAATGCATCTTGTGTGGAATCTTATTTTCGGGTCACAGTTACTTATTTATTAAATGTACAGACTATAGTATTAAAAATGTATAAGAGACTGGGAACGGAAAATGTACTGAATTTTCTGATTTATTTTATGATATATAAATTCCTGTGGTGTACTATACGGTTGTATTTTTCTATGGGTCTAGAAGCATAGTGGTAGTTTGTTTCATATAGCATGGTACATTCTTGGTTGGCCGAGATAACAAATCTTAGGTAAGATGAGGGATAAAATTTACAAACATTGTAAGGATGTTGGAGAGACGAGAGCCCTTGCAAATCCTGGATCAACTCATGTTTTTCTTTGACCTTATTCTTCACATCCTCTATCATGTAGTACAAGTCCGATATTATGAATATAATTCTAGTGAACATAATACAGTAAAGATAAAGGTTAAGTAGGTATTGAACATTAAATGAAAATAAATCAATCCATTTAGGACACCTGTTAGTTGACTTTACGGAATAAATTTATTTGCATACTAAAAACATCGAAGAAGTCACTTATATTCTACATTAATGGACGAATGTAATATGGACTATTACGTTTAATGGACGAAATAAATATGGACGTATTACTTTTGAAGTACGAGCTTAATAGACGTGTATTACGTTTGAGGGACGAACTGAATAGGGACATATTATGTTTAAAGGACGTACTTAATAGGTACGTATTACGTTTAATGGACGAACTTAATAGGGACTTATTACGTTTGAAGGACGAACTGAATAGGGACGTATTACGTTTGCAGGACGAACTGAATAGGGACGTATTACGTTTAATGGACGAACTGAATAGGGACGTATTACGTTTGCAGAACGAACTGAATAGGGACGTATTACGTTTAATGAACGAACTTAATATGGACGTATTACTTTTGAAGGATAAACTGATTAGGGACGTATTATGTTTAATGGACAGAATTAATAGGGGCGTATCACGTTTAATGGACGAACTTAGTAGGGGCGTATTAGTCTTATGGACAAACTTAATAATGGCGTATTATGTTTAATGGACGAAAAAAATTGGGACGTACTACGTTTAATTGACGAACTGAATAAAAACGTACTTCGTGTAGGGGCGTATTAGTTTAATAGAAGAACTTAATAGGGACGTTTTATGTTAATGGATGAACTTAATAGGGACGTTTTATGTTAATGGATGAACTTAATAGGGACGTTTTAATTTTAATCGACGAACGTAATATGTTTAATGGACGGATGTAATATAGACGTATTCCGTTTAGTTGTCAAATATTATATGGACGATCTATGTTTAATAGACGAACGTAATGTGGACGTATTACTTTCTAAGGATACGATTTTTGTTCATTTCTAATATAAATTCTACAAATTTTCTAAGACTGCAGAAGTCAGGTTTGATTACTTAAAAACTTAGTCATATCATGCCTCTTTCATGAAATCGTAATGCATGATTATATAAAATAAAATAGTATATGTGCGTAATCAGTTTTATATAGATAAAAAATAAGTTGGTTCTCTGAATGCTATAAGGTGCTTAGGTAATTTGTCTTGTGATCAATTTACTTGATCACATGTTTGAGATATGAGTGTAACGATTTGTCGTAAACGCAGATGCATTTTTATATAATTTGTATTATTCCAAATAAATAGTAATTGTAGTCAGATAACTTTAACACAGGAACGTCCTCGATATAAAATTGGGGACTTGACGAAGTGGCTGTCAGTTTCTGCTGTCGCCGCTTCCCAACTTACCCTGGCCCCAGTCCATTTATTGGCTCCCGCCCCTTGTTTTTCTCAAACTATCTCGCGCTTTAATCTTATTGTCTCATCAAACAGAGTCTCCCAATTCGCCAGTCTGTCTTATTCTTAGATTTAACTTTGAGATTACTGTCATCCTATTATATACTGTACAAATGCTGTCCTATTAAATTTTTCTATTTCATATAAAGAGTGATATTTCAGGACAAATATGCGTTTAATAGTCGGCCTTTGTATTAGTTTCTTTATTCATGACTTTAAACTATTTAAATATCTCTGAAGCTATATTTTTTTTGGTCTTTTTATTAAAAAATAGAAAACTTTGTAACCATTTCTTAGTACACAATTTGGGGTTATTCTTAACTCCATAATGGGCGGAGTCAGATTCAGAAGGAGATCGGCTTCTCACTAAAACAATTAAATTAATAAATGTATTCTTGAAAATTTACTTTGTCATTATTTTCAAATTAATAATATTTACTAAAGCATATTGATATATATTAAATGTAAGGTTAAAACCTGCATAAAATAAAGCTAAGTATGATACATGAGAATATATTCCTGACCCCCAAATTATTATATAATATTAGCTATTTAACAAATAGGTTTAGTTTAAAAGAGTATGAAGTTATAAAAAGTTTAGTGACCTGATCAATTTTTTTATATAATATACTTTTTTAAATATTTTTTTCCTCGTCTTTGTCTGATAGGATGTAATGTAAGCTACAAAATAATATTTATGATCAAATAAATTATACAAATGTATTACAAGTATTCCCTTTAACAATATTGGAATTATTGGTAATGAGATAAACTATTGTGGATATAAAAGATCTTCATATAAATGCAAAAGTTTTAGGATAATAAAACTATATCTGATGTTTAGTAGAACAGTATATAACCACTATGAATGTTTTACTCACAGTTTAATGTTATCGTATTAACGTGGAAGTTTCTCTTTTATAAAATTATCTACTGTTACCTGTAAGGAAAATAAAGAGGTAACCAGCCAAACCTCAGCCTTTACTGACAAGAATGGCGTCGTATTGGCCTCTTTTAGCCCTAACTCAGCCCTGGTCAACGACTATGACTTCCCAAAACTACCACTCTTAAGAGTTATTGTTGCCTTTCTTCCTTCTGCTTTCACTGTTGTTACTACAATGCTCAAACGTTAATGCAGTTTACATTTTGTTGTACACGGATTCTTAGAGCTAAATGCATACCAAATAATATTTTTTTAAATGATCGTATATCAACAGCTCAAATAATTATTTACACAACGTTTTATTATTTCATGGAGTAATTAACGGAAAAATATGAATTTTCCTATAGTTTTCTGCTTTTCAAAATTCTTAGTACTCCTAAGAGGATGGGTGTCTGTAAGTACATGTCTGAAATAGCTGGGTGGGAAAGTCAATATATAATTGTGTGTTGGGACAGATTGGATCCTTAAAGCATATGTGGTGCGTGGGTGAGAGGGCTCGTAAAATGACGTGTGAGCTAAACGGGTGGAATATCCATTCTTACAATAGTGTGTGGGAGTGCATTTACAGCCATGTATGTGCAGGCTGGGTGGAAGGACCCATAAGGCATGGGTTCGCTGCGGGAGTGGGCGAACCAGTAAACCATTTGTATGTTGGTTGGATCCTTCAAGTTACTTTTGTGCTGTGTGGGTAGGTTAGTCTGTAAAGCGTGAGTTTTGGGTGGGTGGTCCAGTCCCCAAAGTAAAACGTATGATCTGTTGGTAGGAAGCTCCTTGTTCACGTATTTTACGTGTGTGTTTGGAAGGTGGGTAGGAAAGACCCTAAGTTACTCTGCGTTGGGTGGTTAGGAGGGCCTGATTGACTAACGTATGTTAAGTAGGAGAAACGCCAGCTCTTTTTTTCTTGCATTCACTTACTCTAAAGCGAATTATTGAAGTATTATTGAAAAGAAATTTAGAGCTGCATTTAAAAAATTAAAACTATCAACGTGAGTACTCACATTTGGGCTGTTTTTACTGCATTTGTATTTTTTTTGTAATTTATATTTTATGTATTCTTTAAATCCATAGTAACTTAATACTTTAATTTCACAATTTGTATGTATTTATTTCCAACCTAAGGACGTATATTTTTCATTTTCTTGTATCACAGTACCACTGTCAAAAGCATTGTTGTGCTTTGACCTCATGTTTTCAAACAAAGAGACAAAGTCTAGTTAACTCGAACTTTGGAATGTCTTTCCTTGTTGTTAAACCCAGATAACTGGACGAAGCGGCCGGCGATTTCCACAGTCGTTCAGTCTCCAGGCTCAGTCCATTTATTGGCTACTACCCTTGTTTTCCTCAACT
This sequence comes from Stictocephala bisonia, assembly GCA_035578905.1. Taxonomy (NCBI): domain Eukaryota; kingdom Metazoa; phylum Arthropoda; class Insecta; order Hemiptera; family Membracidae; genus Stictocephala; species Stictocephala bisonia. The sequence goes on along the minus strand of JAQJVL010000010.1, from coordinate 3,854,868 downwards.
ATCCCCGTTTTCCTCTCATTGGCTTATCGCAATTTGTCAGTTTGTCTTCATTTGTGATGTAACTTTCAGATCACTTCCATTCCACTCTCCCTGTTTTCAACTTTGTCAACATATTGCAGTAGCTCTTCGCTTTAAAATTTGATCGAAACTTAAGTTGCAAAATATTCGAGAGACAATAACTTAGCTTATTAAATTTTGTGGTTAGTTTTCTTCCTCCAATTACGAAGTTTTCATTTTACTGCAGATTTTAGCTTTAATTATTATATTTACATAAATGTATTAATGTACATTAAAATGTTATACATTTTTGTAACAGATTGTAATTAAATTAGTAATATGAAATATGAATATAATTGATAAATTATTATCTAAAATAGTTCCCGAAATATAAGATAAGCCTACAATTATAAAAACATATTGTAGCATAAGACAATGTTTATTGCTGTAAACCACATTTAACATTTATATTTAGTTACTAATGAAACTTTAAAATAAATGACGTCATAGCTACATTTTAAATGTGGAGAATATAAATAAAACCCGTAGATTATCTTGAAATTATTTATATAATAATAGTTATCATTAAATCTTTAAATGAAAAGAAATACGTTTTCTGAACTGTCTTTAAAATTTTACTGTTTACGGCCCTAATTTTGTTATCTTGCTGAGCCTGTACAACACGTTATACAATTTTTGCCGTGGTTGATTAACTCATAAATTTACTTTTTTTTAATAGCCTAATGTTAGTAAAATTTTATTATAGTTCCTCAACAGAATACAAATTAACACTTTTGTTATATGATTTTATACTTTTTTAATTTAATATATAACATGTGTCATACTACAGTAAGATTTTTGTTTTAATTTGAACCATCACTGATATTTTTCCAATTAGATTTTGAACATCTAGGTTAAATTTCGTTTGACCTTTAGTGGAGAGAGATGTCAAATTATAAGTTCCCCTCGCCCGTTTAGACAAGTAATTTTTGTTTTGTAGCCTCCCTGGACCATTGGCATATCGTGATTTCTGTAAAATAAACTTTAATTAAATTACTTCTACGTAGGGTAAGTAAAATAAACAATATTTTGAACAGTTTTCTTTTTTAAATATTCAATAAAGTATAACGATAAATTGATGGCCGATATATTTATTGTGATATATTAATAAGAGGGTTGTTTACAAGTGTCTAATACGACAGCAAACACGACCACAAATAGCAGGGGCTGCATGTAACGATGTATCATTTTTATTGCAGTTAACGCCATCGGTGTAGGTGGTTATTATCAAGCGATTGATTGCTATTAAACCGATATCAGACCGCCCACCGCCTCTTTTAGCTACATAATTCCTTTAGCTGCCTTTTCATCGACTTTCTATCGTCTTTTCTTTGCATTCTAAAGATCTTTATGTACTATATTCCAGCTCTTTACTGTGCTTTTCTGTAGGATAAAGATTTAAACAGCATTGCTTTGATTTTATTTAATTAAATGTTACACTTGAAAAAGCAATCTTACTTGGCCTATTTTTAATGTTTTGATCTCAATTGATTTGATTGTAAATTGATGATAAATTAAACATAGAATATAACTTCATAAAATTAAATCTGAAACGTTAAGGCTACTTGGATGTAGCCTGAAAATCAATGTGAATAAAACCATAACAGAAACATTTCCAGGAGTATTCTTAACAAGTTCCCGAAGATCCATCAAGATTGGATGAATGGTGTAGTAGACCGATACAATAGGGAGAAAATATACATATATGCTCTCAGTTTTATCCATACAGATAATGGCATCGTTCATCTGTCAGTCTAAATATGTATCATTTCATAAAATTGTTTTATAAAAAAACCTTTGTTAAAAAATGAAATGTTTCAAAACATGACTCAAAATTACTTATACAAACAATATATACAACAATATATTTAAATAGAAACAAACAAATTTCAATTTTTAGTTCATCCAATTCGGTTATGAACTCATAATGCGATTCAACTCATAACTTTGGTGGCGTTATGTCTTAGTGGGCAAGGATTCATACTTCGGAGGGTAAGGTCTAAGGTTTGAAAACTCAACTGAGCCACTCGTTAAATAAAAAATACACGCACAGCCCATGTAAATCTGTGAGTGAAGTTGGAAAGTTTTAGATAATGAACAACTAGTCTACTTTTTTCGTGTTTTATTAAATCACACCCACTTTATAAGAAATTATTTCAATGATATTTACTACTATTGAGCTTTCAGGTTGAAATAAGCTCTTTCATTAGACATAAAACATGGAATGTGTTCGAACACCTTTGTGTTATGTCGAGCAAATTTTGTGATTGATGTTTTAAACCCAGCAGATAGAGATCAATTACATTCCCTTCGGCTTCGTTCTGTAATAAAATACTTGTCTCCAACTTGTAGTAATGCGCTCTGTGTTTTTAATTTATTCTTTATTAATCATATTTATAAGTTTAAATACGATATTTTGTAACCGTTGATATTAAAGAATCTTCCATTTAGTATTCATTTAGATTATTCACATATTTATTTTATTTATTTATTTATTTTTATTTATTTATAAGACGCTGATCGTCAAGATATGGGCGAATATGGATTTCGAATAAGTGTGATGAGTGTAGATGAGCGAATGTAGACATTGCTACAAACTAAGGCCGACTATTCCTTAGGAAGTGTCATTAATTAATAGCCCAATGACAAGTGAACAGCCGGTGGTTATCAGCTGATCCTTCTCAAAATGTATTGACTCTGATTGGGATCAAAATGAGAACCTTTAGCACATGAAGCTGGGATTGAACCAACTACGCTACCGACCAATTATTATATACAAAGTCAACAAAGTTTGTGCATATTTTAAGGTGAGTGTAGTCTGGATGACCTTTGTAGTCTTGTTACTGACTAAGGTCGAATGTTCCTTAGAAACAGCCATTAAAATAATCCAATGGCCAAAACAACTATGGGTCTATAGCTATATGTGGAATTCAAACCACGTGGTATTGGTCTGACTTTCAGGTAATGGCAAGGCCTAAAATCAGAGTTCTTCTCTACACAACATCCGGATCCTGTCTACCACCCAACATGGACACTCAAGATTTCCTTAATAGTGTCTTAAGTCGATTGCAGCCATTGAGCTGACGCCATGTCGACATGGAGACAAGTGAGAACTAAACATATCGTCTACAATATCCACAGCAAGTTTTCCTTAAGTAGCCGGGTTACATCACTGCGCCATTAGTACCTACAAAACAGTAATAGATTATTATTATTAAACATTAAATTATATGTATCCTTTTATTTGTATATTTTGATTAATTTTTATCAAATTTATAATTTCATCAATAGTGAAATTTAACTGCTATATTTCTTCTGTTGCTTTGCAGCGGTGTAACACAAACTTGGAAAATGAATATTTATCAGTTACGCTTTTTTAAACTTTGAATATTAATCAGTTTAGGTGTTTTTAATTTGTTGTTTATTTAATCCTCTCTTACGTGTTAAAATATGGAAATAAATAAAAAAAATCATAAAATATCACGAAAATCAATTTAGCCATCCTGCTATAGTATTTATAATTTCTAATTTCGAAATTTTGAAACTTTTTTTATGTTGATGTACGATTTTACAAATAACTCTGCCTGTTTTTAACCTTGTTTATTTATTTAAACAATGTCAAATTCTACATAGCAGCAAAAAATACACTTATAGTTTAGCATTTAGGTTATATTTACACATTACATGCTCTTTAATACAACAATGTGTGTCCCAAAGGTCATTCACCAGCAACAGCAATAACTCATTTTATATGCTTGATTATCACACAGTACATACTTAATAGTATATCTCATAACAAGAGTGGAAAGTGGGGTTTTGCATGTTCCAGACTATTTGTTTGAAGTGCGAGACTTGTCGAACACTTCAAATGGTCGAGAACATACAAAACACTTTCACTCGAGTTTTGAACGATACTTTTCACTACACTACGGAATAAAAACAGGTGTTGTTGACTGTTGAAAATTTTCGGTTATAAACAATGTTACTTTCGGTAGTAAACAATAGACAGCTGTTGAAAATATGATGTTTCGCAGGTTCTAAACACATAACGAAAGCAGGTAAACTCATAGTAGTGTAGTGAAAAGATATTTATTACTTTATATAATGACTATTATAAAGATATTAGGTTAAATATAATAATAATTATACTAAAAATAAATTACATAAAAACACATTTATTAAATAATAACAGTAAGTATGACAACTGTAAGTATAAGACGTGATTTCAATGAGTAAGCACCTTTTAAACAACAAGCAATTGAGATAATACAATGATTCTGAGTGTAGTTTGTTCTTTTTATAGAGGTTACAAATGTTGAGGAAAGTGCAATAAGGACCAGTCAGGTGCTGCTGATGAGGATGGCCTCAGATAAACTCACCCCTAGCCAGGACTTTAAACTATCACCTTTAAAGTATTGGTTTTGCTTTTTAATGTTTCTCTTCGTAAAGGTTGAGATAGGAATTATTTAACCCCGATGGTATTGGCATCTTCTAGGTAATAACTCAGTGAAAGTTTAATTTTTATGTTGTATAACTGTACACTTTTAATTGTAACTGAAAAAATGTCAGTAGTAAATTATGTATAAAAAACGAATAAATGTACATTTGATTTTCATATACTTTTATACAATCTGAAGATTGCCTAAGAATCGAAACCGGCCGTGTTTTATGATAAAAAAAAATGAATAAAGGGTACTTTATTAAAATTATTACTCTATTTATGACAATTTATACGTATACAAATTTAATTCGAAGTCATATTTCCATTGTTACTTGCTAAAAAGCAAAAAATTTAATATCCTAAAATTTTTTTGACTTGTTATAAATAAGCTAATTTTTTTGAGTTGAAAACAAGTGTCATATATAAAAAAATAAAATATAGTTTTAATTATTATTATTACTAAAATATTATTTTTTTCATACGTACAAACAACTCTGAACAACTTATATTTCATTCGTAATCTAAAAGTACAATAAAATTATGTATCGGACCCAAATTTTAATTTCGCTTCAATTTGTTATTTTAATAAAATGGATACTATTTTAAAACTAATATGTAACAGATTCACAAACTCTGCTTATATTTACTGTTTATAAGTTCAGCAATATCCGTGATGGAGATAGTTCAAAGTAAATGCAATATATTTCCCCTCTCCGTTTTCCCTGCTACATATCGGTTCATTGCTTTCACCCTCCCCTTTTACAGCAAAATACATAAGATAAAACGATGCATAGGAGCAAAACGTCATTCTCACACAAAAAGACAGGTCGGATCAGCACTGCAGTGACGTTCTTGCACTCAATGCAGAGTGTTTGCTTGTTTTTGCCACAGCTCCATCAAGTTGAGAATTAGGTTAAACTTTTTCATATAAAAATTTAATCCAGATTTCCTTTAACAAAACCATACACAAAAATACCACTGCCATATTTGCTCATCTTTCCCCCCACCACCTCCCCACCCATAAATATTTCACCGTTCCCTTCCAAACAAGATCGAACACAGAGTGATTCAAGGTCATAAAATTAATAATAAAAATGTGTTGTTTGAATATTTTATTATTACCATGTGTTTGATTATATTAGGTTATTCTATGGAAAAAATAAAATGTATAGCGTTGTGTACTGTTTTAACATGTTCCGTTTATTTTAACTAATTCTTTTCCGCCGTTCAGCTCTTGTGCGTTGTACGCGTTATGATGCGCAGAGAACCTTCCAAGGCTCATATCTTTTGTTTGTGTTTAGATTATGCAATAAAATTGATACTGACGCAATTTAATAATTATTTTATACATACATTCAGGAGAATAAGTATTTTAAGACGAATAAGTTTATGTATTTTAGGGCATAAGTTTGCTACATGGATAGGCATGTAAAATTTGGGAATATGAATATATCTTGTTTTAAATAATTTTGAATTTATTCTTTAGTATTTAATATTATTTTAACTATGTATATACTTTTTCTTATTTTCAGATATGGGACGACGACTCCACTTTATGTGTATTTTAAGGCAAATATGAGTAATTATGTGTTATTATAATAAGTGAATGAGTTTAGTCTTGTTACTAACTGATTTTGACTTACGCTAAGAAAGGGCATTTTATTAGTAGCCCAATACCCAGGGCAACTAAGGGGCCTACAGATTTACGATGAACCCAAACCAAAAGTAGTATTAGTCTAGTTTTCAGCTAATTAACAAGACTGATACTCAGTTATCTCACCTACACAACATCTGGACTGTTACTACTACCCAAAACATGGACACCCCTAGAATTCTTAGTAGTGTCCTCGCCGATAGCAACCGTTGAGCGGAAGTCGTGTCAGTATTAAGAGGACCGAGCATGTAACGTATCTCCTACAACCCGCATAGTACTTTGTCCTCAAGTAGCTGGGTTAGATAGGACATCCTGGGTTTTAAATTTTCCACTACACGTAAACAAATTCATATTTTTCGTTCTAAGTATCGTAAATTGACCCAGAAAAATAAATTGTCTGTTGAATCGTCATATTGTCAATACGTTTGTTTGTAACACGATTAAAACTAAACGCGTCATCCATCTTCATGGAATTTTAAGAAATACTTTTAAAATATTCAGATATACTAATGTATTAGGGTTTTGTTTATTTACAATCCAAAATGGCCGTTATGAAAATCGAAATCAACATTACTTTCAGAATAAGCAATACACGCTGCTCATTCACCTTGTGAATTGCTTCTACGTGTTGGTATTACTATGCTTGGTTCTTCCTTCACTCAGCGTTGTGCAGAATAAATTGAAAGTGAGGTGAGTTGTTCTCTGAACTACTAACTAGATTTCTACTAGTTCATTTACAAACCGAGGATTGGAAGTTACTTTAAGAATGTCAAATGTAAGTGTTTCAGCTATAATGTTGCCGCTACTAGTTTGACTCGCATTCAATTTGATTCACGTAGAACTGTCAACATAAAGTTTGATTGGAGACAAACAACATTCTGTTTGGAGTAAGTTGATTTGGTTTGATGTTTACTTCCATTTTTACTTTACTTCTTTCTGTAATTTACTTTATATTAGTTATATTAGACGTAATTTTGATTTTATTTTTAGTAGGGTGAGTGCACCAGTGAATGACCGTTTAAGCTCGAGTTTCCAATTGAATCTAACATGGGAAAACAGGCTGTTAAGCTACAGTTTAGCGAATAGCTCAGAAGTCATGCCCGTAATCTCTTGTACATCCCAAATATAAAAATAAGTGTATTGTCTAAACAGAGTATTTAAAAATACAATTTACTGCACATAAATCATTGCACCAGTTAATGACCGACTGTATAATTAATTATTATTGGTTAGGATTTCAATCTTAAAATAAGTAGAATGCTAGACCTTAACGATTAACGTGTTTACCATTATTTACTTATAATATATTGCACTTTCAATCAATAATCAAAGAACAATACAAAATTCAGCTGACCTTGTTTGTACAATATGCTTTAGTGGGGAAGCTGAAGATAAACTGGGAGGAACACTTAATTGTGCTACAAACAGATGTTTGACACTTTCTTTTTGAATCAGTGACAGAGAGTATTCAAATCAGGCTCCAAAGACGGGTTGTGATGGACTAGGCAAGAAGATAAGCTTAATATGATGTTATTTATACGAAACGGTCTTTCACGGGAGGGAGGTGTACATTCCCTGATGCACTCACCCTAGTTAGAGTAAATAGACTATATTACTAAATTTATTACATTTCAATTGCCCAGTTATATGTTATTTTACTTAATTAAAATTAAATACTTATTTCTAAGTTAAAATCTTGTAGTTTGTCTAAGACACATTACTAATATAAAAGTTTTCCTTTAGTGGAATTGTTTTTAATATTTTAATCGAGATATGAAATACATTTTGACCAATAATCCTACATCTACCAATAACGATTTCCTCCACTTAACTTTTACTTTGAGTAGTAATAACAACGCTTCTCACAAAGTTAAGCATCTTTTAAACCTATCACTACTTTGTAGGTTTTTGTAAATTTATTTTAGATGTTTGTCTAAATGTACTGAAACAATTTGCTTTGGAATACGAGAGAGACCTGTCTTAACTCTGTCATGTAAAGACTCTAACATGCTCAGATATGAGACCGAAATAGTGTGATGGTATGTGTAGTCTATTCACTGGAATGTGATGGTATTAACTGAGTCCTACTCATGTTCAGAAAGGGCCTTTGTTAATAGCCCTTATAAGGAACGAACAACTTTTCGTGGAATCCGAACCCCGAAGTATTGGTCTGATTTTCAGCTAACTAACAAGCCTGACACTCAATTCTCACCCCTGCACAACATCCAGACTCTGACTACCACACAACACGGACACTGCAGACTTTTCTAGTAGTGTCCACGTCGACAGCAACCATTGAGCGGACGCCGTGTTGGTATTCATAGGATCAAGTATAGAACCAATCACATACAATGTCCACAACATAGATATGTATTTATTTCCTTGAAAAGTCAATTTACCAAAACTCCTTCAAAATCAGTGAGTAACAACTTACATTGACCGTAAATTAACTGTGTACAGTAACTTTATTATCCTAGTAACGTGATTTAAGTACACGTTTCATACTTCTTATAATCTAAAACCGTATTACTTTCTATTCTCTCAATAAAGACAAATAAAACTTAGAAAAATAAGAATCTAAAAATATCCTTGGGATTCTTATCCATACGCTATTTATTTGCTCGTATTCTGGAGGCTACATGAGACATATGTTGCCAATCAGTTTTGTTGGCAAACAGATTCAAATCCTGTTTTTATATTGATATTTTTAATAACAAAGAATTATTCCAGATTCATACACGTTACAAGATCTTTAAAATCTTTTTTAGTTTTAAATATTAAATATTGAATTGGTTCTTGCTCAACCTGTTGAATCACTTTCTTCCGGTCAGTCACAGCCTAAACATATTTAGCTTATAAATTCTTGTACAAAAAATTTGAGGTATGAATCAAATCCAAATGTCTTTATTGTTGTGGACCATATAATTTCATAAATTATGACATTACTTAAATGGATCTTATAGATTCGTTAAATAACTAAAAACTAGTGATGTACTTATATGAGGAACCAAAGTACATATTGACATTAAAATATTCCAGTAAACGGTAATATTTCTTATTAAATCGATATGTTTTGAGATTCGTTTGAGATTTATGTAAATTATACTTTCTTTTGAATCTTGTTGGACATTTTTTAAATAATTAAATATATGAATAATAAACCTACTTTTCAAAAGGAGCACAATAATTTCCTGGAATAGATAATAGATGTGAATATTGTTTTGTGTCAATAAGGGATGTGTACTTTATAAATGTAGCACAATCAATTAGTTTTACTGTCGGCGCAGAGATCTTGTGTACTCTAGTTTGTTTACTAACAAACTAAGGGGCCTATGAAAAATCCAATCATGTCATTGTTTTCCTTGTTAAATCTACATTATTACATATATAATTTTTAATTTTAACACTTTTATTCATAGTTTTTATCCTACTTGGAAAAGTAAAGTACCGGAATTATGACTATTTGTCTCTGTGCATCAACTGTACACTTTTATTACTAAAAAAAATCCCCGTTGATGTGTCGCGTTTATATTTTAATAGGCCTACGTGGTGTACAAGAATTTTTTTTAAGTTTTATAAATTGAAGAGTTTTATTTTCTAAGGAACAAAAATTACTTACCTGAAACAACGTCTCAGGTCGTAAAAATAATAATTACTTAGTCACGTTGTAATCCTTATGACATGTATAGTTGCTATACATTACTTTCATATGCCTAAGTACATGCAGTGATTATATATTGATTTAAATAAATTAAAATTGATCAATTTTAAGTGATTTTAATATTAGAAGTATAATACAGTTGATCAGTCCCACAGGAGAAAAATACAGGGAAGACATTTGGCAGTTGTGGTGAGGAAAAGAGTCCTTTGTCAGTCCACGATACCGGAAAGGATACATGCCTCACCGCACAGCTAACTATGGTACTAAATAAAAGACCCAATTAACCTGTCGTAGCTGCGCCAGTACTTGGAACTCAGCAATACCAATGAGTACAGAATGACAAAACAGGGTTCACGTTAACAATTCTGCCAATTTGATCACTTTAAACTTAAACTGCCTAATCTCCACTTGTTTATTTTCAAACTGAACAATAAGTATCATAGATAAAAGGGAAACAGAGGTCGCTTTCTTATGGTTGCAGTGAACGCCTCACTGGCACTTATAAATAGATTTAAACTAACGTAAATTCTTTTGCATCAGTAGTATATTGAAATGGGGGGGGGGTAGAGGATAGGGGGCGTGATAAAAAGAAGGGCTGACAAGGTACTGGTCCTTTGACAATCTGGAGAAATAACTACTCGACACAGTAACTCGACAAACGTTTAGTCACTATTGGATTCAACCTCTTTTTCTTACTTATCTGTGGTTTATTCATATGCCAAAATGGACAGGATTTTAATCACTCATTATTATTAAGTGTTGTTATGGAATTGATGCTAAAGATAATAACTTTCAAATGAATAAAAATTATTAATGTAGTGTCAGAGTGCGTATTCTTATCGTAAATATATAATAGTTTAAATACCATTAGGACACACCCATGCTCGTTTCGGGTGCCAACTCGCTGCGCTCGTCTCGTGCACTTAATCTCAGCCTGTGATTCGTTATCTTCAGCTGGATATGAATATCATAAATAATAACAAAGTATTTGATTTTTTTATTATTATTTTACTACCTTGTTGCGTGATAAAAGGGTTCTTGTAGTCGTTATTTTGAACTATTATATTCAAAAAGTCCTTTTTTAGTGTACATCTTTGGTAAAAAATTCTATTCCCTAAATGTCGTACATAAAAAATAACTCAACTAACATTTAGTAATGTTTTTTAACACATGTATTAAATTTGTTAAATTATAATAAATTAAGACGGCTTTAAATCTACACCAAAAATGCATCATTTTTACAGCTGCATACACATTATAATCATAAACCACTGTTATATGTAAAAACACTGTAGAGATAAAAATCATTAGATATGTTTAGGCTGGAGCCTAAATAATAATTTTACAAATAATTTCTCACCGTCCTTGGCCCGAAAGCTTAAAAATGAATCAAAATATTCTGTTTTATCTTCTTCCTAGCTTAGAAATATTGTGGGGACCGATAGGCTTATAGTATTCAGTATACAAAAGGTTAAGGTTAGATTAGGTTAGGTTAGTCTAGGCTAGCTTAGGTTAGATTGTATATAGATTGCAGTATTAGTGACTTGGTCCGAATGTGCTTTCTGTTTCTTATTACTACACCTACTATAGTGTGTTTACAGGTAGAGGTGTGAAAGAAGGGGTAGGAGATGTGAAGGGGAAGGAGTTTATATCGGTGAATATTTTATCAAAAATGTTAAAGTTTCTTTAAATAATGTACAACACAAACCAACATTTTAACTTATTTTCAACTTTTTACTTTTTTTTAATAAACCTTTTTCCTGTGCAACTCAATATTAACGTTATTTAGGAACTTAAGAAAAAAGAAACCTACGCCATGACACTTTTATATCCTGTTCGGAGACCATACAAGTATGCTGTGAGCTTACAAGACAGGCCATATACACCATAGAGCTATTTTCTTCTACCTCATCACTTAATTTTCGAACTATGATGAAATTTATATATAGTGAAACCGTCTTTGGAGAAGAAGACGGTTTCACTATGTAGTTTGTTTTTGCAACTATTAATAGTGCTCTAAACCTGCTTTTTAATTGTTAGTAGGAAATATCCAGATGTTGGAAAGTTACCATTTTTAGCATCACTATTCAGTAAATATTTGAAATATATAATTGAATTTCTATACAAATATTATTGGATAAGAAAACTGTGCATAGCTTATTACGAATTTGATGAAAACATTCCTATAGTGTAAATATATTAAGCGTATTTGAGATTGTTGAGATATTACTATATTCAGATTAATTTTTAATATTCCGTTCTCTCTGTAGGAGAAAAATAAAGGCTTGGGAATAATGGAGTCTGAAATATACCGAGGACATCGCAGGGTTGAGTGTTTTCGCAATCTCAATATAAGGCAGAGCTCGTATTTCTGTCTGACTTGAGTGTGTTCTCCTCGTATCCTCTTTGTCTCTTCATTCGCTTCAGTATTACATTTATAAATATACTGAAGTGGGATAAGTATTGTACGGACGTTTCATTATTAATTATTAGGACGCCTGATATATATATATATAACGAGTATGAGGGGTGAATGAATGTAATCAGTTTAAATAATGGAATGTAGTCATTGTTACTGACTAAAGTCAACTGTTCCTTAAAAAGAGCCATTTATTTATACCCCAATAGCCAGGGAAATAATGGGACCTACAGCTTTGCGTGGAATCCGAACTACGTGATATTTGAATACTTTTATAATTACTCTTAAAAAAGTAGTAAGAAAACTATTGTTTTTAGTTAATACCTCACTATTCACGACGGTTATTTAAATGAAAAGCTACACAAAACGTTTTTAATATCTTAGTTTTAAAAAAATATAGTAAACAGATGTTTTATACGAAACATATTCCATCTTTACACATCAGTCAAGATGAAGACGAAGACTTTGCTGACGTAATCACGCTAACTATCTTCTTGTCTACAAAGCTATTTGCCACTCTGTAGTCAAGAGATCAGGTCCTTAAGGCTTAACCTAGATTGACAATCTCATCTCCCAGGAGTGTCTCTGGATTTATATCTAACCTTCATTCTGGATTACAAAAATAGTTAATTACGTTTTTATATCTTGAGGCTGTTCTCATTTTTACCATTACTCTGCCAATTCTCTATTGATAAACTATTAATCTCTGCGAAGAGCTTAGCAGACAGAGTGCTAAGGGAGAATACTAGAACGGTTCGAGGTGAATGTTACTGATCAGTCAAGATCAAGATTCGAACCTGTGCTATCTCTAAGTCAAGCTTAAAATCCTATGCCTTAAACCACTCGGCCACTGGCTCTCCTAATATTTATTGACAAACGAAATTTAATAAAACTAACTGTGTTTTGTTACTACCAAAGATGTTTTTAAGTGATATTTTTCTCGTAGGGTTTAGTTTATCTCAGGGCTTCTAGCAGCTAAAACAAACATGTGCAAAGTGAATGTGCAGCAGTACGAAGTGACTAAATACGATAGTCAATTGAAAAAAGAGAAAACAATCATCAATGAAACGTTGCTTCTGAAACAACATCTGTTAGCAATAAATGCAAAATGTCGAAAAACAATCAATTTGCAACAGAAAAGTATAATTAATGAAGTTTCTGAAAGTTTGAAGATATAAACTTTAAAAACGTGTGTATTCCTGGTTAGAGGATAAAAAATTGTCTACCATTCATTTTACATTTATAATGAACTGAACTTTTGAAGTAATTTGATCATGTAATATTTGCACAAATCTAATAGGCCTAAATGAATTGCGTCGTTGCCCATCCTCTATATAATAGTAAGTTTCCTTTTTCTCTGCCCACTCTCAAAAAGCTCAATACAAATTTAAATCAATACACCATTTGTTATAAAGTTACTCAACTGAACAAGTATCGTGAAATCAATAAGGGTAATGATTCTTAACTACTATCAATACCACACATTTTAATATATATAGCTTCTTTAATATAATATATAATCAATACACATTTTAAATATATAGCTTCTTAAAGTCATTCCGTATCACACAACTTAAATTTTAGCAGGCTCCCCCCTCCCCCCCACCGACTCTCTAACAGGCCCTCCCACCTACCCTACTGATACCTAAAGGACCCTCAACCAACTGGCGTATTTCTTCGTAGCATGTGAATTAAATGAAAAAGGTGCTCGATACATTCTTATACACTTAAAATAAATTACTTACAAATAGTTTATTAGTTACTGTTCTACGTGTTGGTAGATGCAAAAAACAAGTGAAGTTACACAGCAAAAATGTATTATAAGTACATAATTGAAAAATATTGTAATAATTGATTTTAGTAAACTACGTTTGCCTCCCCCAGATCAAAGGAATTCACTAAGGGAGATAGACTGAGGAAGGTAAACGTATAGTAATAAAATCAACCATTATAATATTTCGCATATTTTATACTTGTATTAAAATAAATATACGTTGTGTTACTTCGAGTGTTTAACTTCCGCTACAATGTTTAGTTGATCAAAGTAACTATATTGAATTATACGTATTAGTTTAGTTGCCACTTATCGTTTATGTTTTTATTCATTGTGTGATCGTTATTTGAATACTAATTTATTTTAATGTTTGAAGCTTTATTCGTTAGTCTTAATCAAACCAACCGTAGGTCACTGATGCCAATGACGTTATGGATGGGCTTTGCTACTGACCGTGGCCTATCATCTTCTTAGTTGCCATTGCCTTTACAACATAAACATAATGCCACAGTGGGAGGAAGGTAGTTCTCTCTCTCACTTCCACTACTAAGTCCATTTCTCCTTGCAACTTTGCTTTCAGTATGTCACTTTATAAGCGGCCTATTCATAGATGAAAACTCTTGCTTTGCTAGGAAACAAAATAGTACTCAGTATGTCAACAAAACACATGACTATTGAACATGTCCAGATACAAAATATGATAAACCTACTAACCAGTCAATAATGAAAAAAGCAAAATAGAGTATAAAATAAAACAGTTAATAGTAATGATAAAAAAACTGTTAAAAATATATTAAGGGTAAAATATTCAACTTATGTTAGAGCTAACAAACAGTATCAAATGTTTAATAATACTATAATAACTAATACCCACGTAGATGTAGGTCTGAGATGTCATAGTCAATTTTTTTTTTAATTACGGTATATTTTAATCCGAGTTTGACCTAACAAATGAAATTCAAATCCGTTTTTATGAGAAATCATGTAAAGGATGGATATGAATGAATTCACAAAATCCTTCCACATAGATATGAATGAATTCTTACTTTGACCCTTCATTCAAAGGTTTCAAATTTAAGGAGCTAGATCCCCAACTATTGGCTGCCCTTCCTTTTTTTTCAATCCATTTTAGGTGTATAATTGTGATGTGAAATAATTTTAATGATCCCTTCATTGTACAGAACGTAAAATAATTATGGTCAGATGTCTTAAGATTATCCTCAGACAGAGACGCCGACAAAACTGTTATACGTATTTTAAGGTAAATATGTGGATATAGTATGAATGTGGATGACCTGTATAGACTGGTCTGACTTCGGCTAATGCTCATAAAGGGCGATTTTATAATACTTTTTTAATTTTAAAACTTACGACGTATTAACTAGTGAAAGCCATTTTTTGATAAAATTTGTGAAATATTTTAATAATATGTTAGTATAAAATGTAATAATAGCCAAACAGTTGAAAGCTATGGAACCTAAAGATTTTCGTAGAAATCGAACCACGCAAGAGTGGTCTGATTTTCAGCTGCTTGACAAGCCTGAAACTCAGTTCTCGTCCCTACACTGACAGCCACCCAACATGGACACCCATGACTTTTCTAGTAAAGATCACGCCAATAGCGACCGTTTAGTGGATGCCATGTCGGTATTAAGAGGTCTGAGAAAAGAACCTATCTCAATTATAAAAACGTTCATCGATACAAATCCAGACTATTGTATGAATTTGTATCAAACAGTTCATTTTCATAAGTGCTTCCTTAGGGATGTTAAAAGGAAATGTGTTAGACGGTGTGGGGATTGGGAGGTAATGTGAACAATATGACGTTACAAGTTTAGCCCAAACAAGATCAGCCACGGGTGAACTTTGCTCCTAGAAAGTTTCTAAAAGTAGTGATAACTCAGTTAGGTGTTTTCCGTTAATTTTTATTTCTGAAACACTTTCAAAGTATTCTGAGAATATTGAATTTGCCTTAAGATATGTTGTTTTATTGGTCGCTAGTCTACAATAAGTTGGAGTTACATTATCGTTGTGAAACATGTGTTATGCTAATAACGTATTATTCTATAGATAAAGTATTCTTTTAATAGTTTACACTTAAAATCTTACTATTATGTAAAAATCTAATGATGTATGTTTGTCTGTCAGAGAATGTGTGCGTGTGTGTTTTACTCAATCACACACAATACTAGACCTATTCAGCTGAAATGGAAACAAAGCTGAAAAATATTGTTTATAAGTCTTTTTTATAAAACATTCTTTTTTATAAACATAATAATATTAAAAATCGTTTAAAAAATCGAGAGTTAACTTGTTTTACCCATGTTTTGTATAATTAAAAGCAATAAGCAATGTACAGCGTACACTCCGTGTGAAGGACGGGTACTCTGCTATTTATTCATAAAATTTATTTTGGAACTTTTATTACTGGAACTGACTAAAGTTGAGTGACAATAAAATGTGTTTACATTTTATACTGCGATAAAATTATTGAAACCTAGGAAAGTATGTTAAAAAATTCTATGAACAAAAACATATAAAAGTTAATTAATAAACAAACAAAAACTTTTACGAAGTATGGATATTGAGTAATAAAAATGACGTCACTAACAATAGGTCAGCCTTATCAGCTGTTCTGGGACCGAGTGTAGTTTAGTATTGGTAACCCAAACACGTATGTATGGCTATTCAACAGACCCACAGTCCTTGTTACTTCTGATTAATATCATTCGTACATTGTTTTTTTTTTTTTTTTTTTTACTGAATCACGAAATAAATATTCTTGGCATTGACTTTTATCTTATTGGTCTTTATAGAATTGCTTTAAAACAGTTGCGAAATTTAAAGCATTCTATTTTTGTAATGCTTTAAAATTACAGAGAGACTTTAAGTAGTGCATAACATATTATAAGTATAAGTAATTTAACTGCGTATATTCACTCACTGGATTTTTTAAAAAAAAGTTCTAGCTCCATTTACATTTTTGTAATAAGATGCCCTAATTTACTCTTTACTCATACTATTATATTTTAGATCGTTGTACAAAATCAATTATTAGTTTCCCAAGATTAATTTTTCTAGTTCCATTTTTACATTCTGCTGTTAAAAAAAAATCTAATAATCTTTTAATTGGTAAATTGAACGACATTTAAGTAAATTTTACGTAGTAATAATATAAGAATATTGTATTTAGTCGGAAATTCCACTGATTAAAATCAATTTGTGGATTTAATACAGGTGCAGTGTAACTGTGAAAAATGGTGTAATATTAGGTTATGTTTTACAAATACATGTACATAAATAGATATACGTATTTGTTCTGTTTGTTACTATTTAGAATATGTAACCCGAAACTAATGTATTTTACTAAAATCAAGAACATAATTTGTTCTTAAGATTCAATGTAACATGGGTACATTCAGTAATAGACGGGGGGGGGGGGGGGTTAAGCGGCACTTTCTGTTCGTATTCATGCCTCCTTGTCATCGTCATTGATAAACGATTTTTTTTTTCTTTTTATCTATGGTATTAACAATCTTCTGCTCAAAAATATTTCATGTATCGTTTATTACAACATTTATAAATATAAATTCTCCAAAAATACTTATACGTAAGCAGGTTTTCTAGATAGTTAAAAGACTTTTAGCAACACTAAGTGTAATGTTAATGTAAAATAAAGGCCAAAGTTTGAATAATACTTCAAAACGTTTATTGAAAACATTCAGGTTATGGTTACAACCTCTGAACTTGCTGTTCTTCCTTGATCAGGACCAACAAAAGAACAGTGTACCATTATCTACGAATATGATAGGTGAAATTACCTATCATATTCGTAGATAATGGTACACTGTTCTTTTGTTGGTTAGGTTAGGTTGCAGGTTGTGGGCATTCAACATAATATTTTCGGTGTTTTTCATATGACTACTAATTTTTTATTAAATTTAAAAAATGTCTCGTAATCTGATCTATTTTAAGCTAACCTTTAAACAAAGAAGATTCAATATATGGATATTGCTTCAAGTTGAAAGATTATATGACATTCCACGTCTCCATAGTATACATGTATAATGCATTCTAAAAGAACCCCAATAGTAAATTTAATATTGTTGTTAACTTTTTGTTGCTTTTGAAGCTATTATATCGACTTACAATATTTGACTTGCAAAATATATTTTTCAATATTTGATAATGATTGGCTAAAAGATATTTGGTTTTTTTAATTTTTTTAACAAAAGTAAAAATGTTATAGCTGACAAATTTTTCTCGTATCCACCACGCTAAATTTATTAAATTTCATAGATTTAAATAATTAATATTGCATTCAATTCAAAATTCTTTCATATTGAAGCTATTTAAAATTGAAATGTCAAACAAAAATTAATTCCTTTTTTTAATATATATAACTGGTTCATACGAATTTTTATTAACATAAAAGCTTTGATTAACGGTGTTGATATAATTTTTCGTTGAATATACATTGTACAATACCATTTGTGATTTTTTAATTTCAGTTTTCATGTCGTATTTCCTAGTTAAAGTAATTTATATTCGATTACATACTAATAATGTACTAATTAAAGAATAATTACTGACATGAGTAGATTATAAATAGTTTTCAACTAAACTATTTTATTAATCCAAATTGTTTCATGGATGAAAAGTTGTTATATTATTTAAAAATAACTGCTATAGATTTCAGATACGTAATGTATTCCAACACGTACGTGTTTTATTGATATTTTATTGTATTACGTTGAGGTTCCATTATTTTTTTTCATTAGTTTTATTGTTAAATAGCAATATCTTTCTTCTTGTAGTGTATCAAAGTTTTGGTAAGGCTTATATTGAGGTCGGTGACCCTAGAATGAAATTGCTTTTTCAGGGTCGTATACCTAAAGTGTTTATACGAAACCTAACATATTTTACTGAAAAAAATCATCTGCACATATTATGGTGTTAATTAATCTGTTTTGTTTTAGGTGAGTGTTTGGTGGCTTTGATTCAGGTTTAGAAAAAAAATGGTGAGTGATATCTGATGTTTTTAGTCTGAATTCATATCAAATATACTTTTATTATAATTTTTTCTATGGTCTTAACGACCGACTATACTAGGTTTAATGAATATCCCGACGACTTGAGCGCGCTTAGGGGTGATTTTGAGAAGATCTGACGGACAGTGTTGCCAAAAGAACACTGCGGCTGGCAATCTTAAATAATATATAAAAAAAAAAAAAAAAACAGAATAAAAATGTGAATTACAATTAAACAATAATAAGATGCATTATCATAAAATATTTACTCAAACATAATTCAGATATTCAAATAAGCAGGTTATTAGGTAGGTGTAGATAAAGGAATGCAAATTTACAATCATGCCAACCGTTAAGTTGTTGCTGTGGCTACTGGTGGATAGTACCATCACGACATTGGTCGTAGCAGTTGAAACATCATCTTAGTTTCAGCATTGGCTGTAGGAGCACTACAAATTCAAGTCAGTGTAAACTATTGATGAGAATTGTTGAAGAAAACCATGATATATTTTAAGGAGCACGTATAAATCCATATTTTAAGCCTAAGTATGGAGTATAAATGTCATCATTAGCCCTAGATATTGGAAATGACAAAAATATTAGTTACCTAGTCAATCTATCCTTTTTTTCATCTAAAGTTTTCAGCTTTGAGTTTCATTATCAAGCGCTGCACAACATGTGTTGTTGATATTATGTTCGATCCTTTTAATACCGACATAGCGTCGGCTCAATGGCTGCCATCGACGTGAAAACTACTATAGAAGTCTGGGTTGCCCGTGAGTTTGGGTCCGGATGTTGTGTAGGGAAGCGAACTGAGTATCAGGCTTGTCAGTTAGTTAACTGAAATAAATCAGACCAACACGACATGATTCGGATTCCATGTAAAGCTGGAGGTCCCTCAGTTCACTAGCTAATAAATTGTCCTTTTTGGACTTAGATGAACTCAGTTAGTATCAAGACAAGTCATCCACACTCTCCTACACTCAATTAATCAGTCATATTGAGACCCATCCCCCACCAAAGCTGGAAAGCGTGCCAACTGGGGGATGGCTCAAAACAAATCGAGCGATGGGATCACGGGTGGCAGTTGGAGGGTCAAAATAACACTCGGCAGCTGAGCAAAACTGATTTTATTTTCAAATAATTCAACAAATAAGCAAAACTTGGCAGGCAGAAGGCCAAAACAAAATTAGGCAGAAGGCCACAATATTAACGGGCAGAAGGCCCCAATATAAATTAGCACTTAAATCAATAACCATAAACACTAAATTAACAAGATACAACACATAAACTACAGAAACAACAAACTCCACAAATACCAAAATTTAACAATCAATTTTTGTATGGCCTATCTGCAGTTTGGCCTGAGACTCCCAAAACGTAAGGAAAATTTATTAACAAAATTTAAAAGGTGACAAACTTAGAAACAAATTTAGATAACCCCAAATAAAAGTGAAAATTTAGAAAACGTCTGGAAAACAACAATTAAACCGGCAATTTAGCCCACATATCCCTTGATTCCACCGAGGCCAGGGAGTAAGCCGGCATCCCTGGGCAGCTCCGAATTGAAGTTAAGCAAAAGCACAATAATCCCCTTTTGGTGAGTTTAAAAATTAAATAATTTAAAAGAAAATATAACCCGGTACCGTTCGAGTAAAAATTCCCTTCAGAACACCCCTAATACACTTAACAAAAAAAAATAAATAACAATAACTAGGCCTAAACATATAAATAAATAATAACAGGATTTAACAATGGGGACCTAACAAATATAAAAATCTAAACAAATGTAACAAGAAAATAAACTAATTAAACTAAATAACAATAAATATTAACATTAAAAGTTCTTGGTATATTTCAACAGTTTTTATTCCTTTAATAATAAAAAAAAACATAAGTCCCCCATGGCTGTTTCATAAATCCACTGTAAAGTTTAAGTTTTAGGCCTAGGCCACATGAAAAGTTCTACAAACTTCTTTTTTTCTTTTTAATTGCACTTTTTTTTTTCTATTTCACAAATCACCCCCAGCTCAGCCGCCGGGAAAAAAAGATGGAACGAACTGACCTGAGGACTGAAGAAAACACCCAGATGTAGGGAATGGCAGCTCAGTCGCAACATGTGCTCTACGACTTGGTCCTCAGGCCAGGCAGGCAGTGCAGAAGGTCGAACTTTGCCCGGACGACCGGCTGAGGGTTGAAACGTCCTACTCAAGGACCCTGGAGTTACAGTGTCTCTCAGCCACGCATAGTTAGTTGATCGGCAGACAGCACAAGACTAACCTCCGCAGACCCACTGAACAGCTCGAACCATCTAGAAGGCTGGCCAAGCGGACCGAAGCTTCTGGAACACGGAACTTAACGGAACCGGGCCAACGGCTACCAAAGTACGCGGAACGCAGAGCGTGAGCGAACTCAGGCAGCCTGGCAGACGACGAAAAAAGCGAAAAATGTACCGGTCAAAACGACCCGGTACAACCTCCCTCTGCAAAACCTCAACACACCCAGGCAGGGGAGAACTCGGTACCTCAGGGAACCAAACAGAAGAAGAAGAACCTCCAAAGAGCGGTGCTCCAAGGACGCCAAAGAGAATCTAAGAGGGGAAACCCCTCAAACAGGGAGCGAACTACCCTGACGGTCGGGCCCGACCAGAAAAGAGAGAAAGGAGACTCTCTCAGAACAGCCACCTAGGGCGCAGAGGTGATCAATCTCTTTGCCCCAAGAAACCCCCAGGAACACCAACTCCTGGATCAACCGTTCCCCGGAAAGCCTTAAGCTGGGACACATGGGCTTTCCTGAACACCCTGCCTGACTGGGGATCAACCAGCAGAGCAGTCACCGGTGACAAAAACCTGTCGATGCGGTGGGGACCAGACCACCGATAGCACAACTTGGCAGCTCTTCGTTCCGCGGCCGAACTGACCGGGTGAGCCTGACAAAGAACCAGATCTCCAACCTGAAAAGGGTTAGGAGTGCGACCCTTATCATACCTCCTCCTCACTCTCTCTCTAGCACGTAGCAGGTTGCGCCGAGCAGCCCGCCACGTGGACACTACGTCAGTGGCACCTGGCGTAGGTAGAAGATCCTCTAACCTCCACAAGTTGGACAAAGGGTTGTTAGGAGGGTAGCCATGTAGAATTTCGAAGGGAGTGGCATTGTGACTCTCATGCTTAGAAGAGTTAAAAGCAAGCTGGAGCCAAGAGAGACTCTCATCCCAGGTGTTCTGCTTCTCAGCATGGAAGGAAATAAGGGCAGACCGAAGATTGCGGTTGAACCGCTCTGCATGAGAAGGCTGTGGGTAATACGGAGAGGTAGTCACATGCCTGATACCATTGCCAAAACAGAACCTACGAAACTCGTGTGAGGTAAACTGGCTACCGTTGTCGGACACAAGAGTGGAAGGCACACCAAAGTGCTGGAAGAGTTGGGACTGGAGAGCACGGATGGTGAGCTTAGCCGTGGCACTCCGAAGTGGGAAAAGCCAAACGAACTTCGAGAAAGCATCCACACAAACAAGTAGGTAGGAGTTACCTGACTTGCTACGGGGCAAAGGACCCACGTAGTCGATGAACACCTTCTCAAAAGGACGCTCGGCCACCTCAGAAGATAACAACCCTAACCTTGCATTCTGACTAGGCTTGCTGAGAGAGCACAGGTGACAAGCCCGCACTCTGCCAGCAACATCCCGGTCCATGCCCTTCCAGATGAAGTACCTACGAATCTTAGCGATGGTCTTATGAATGCCAAGATGACCGCCCACAAGAGAAGAGTGATAATACTGAAAGACCATCGGTACTAGATGACCAGGCAGCACTACACGGGGTTCACCCCTCTGTCGAGGACGGCAACAGAAGACCCCTTTGGACAGAAAATAGGGAGGGTGGGCACCTCCCTCTTGAAGCTCACCTAAGATGACTGACAGCTCAGGATCTTTCTGCTGATGGGACAGTAGGTCGTCAAAAGCCAGAGGAAAATCCAGAAGGACAGCACCACACTGAGCAACAGCCTCAGTAGGTGGATCACTGGGTTCGTGATACATGCGGGTAAGAGCATCCGCGATGACATTCTGGGTACCCCTAAGATGTTGAACTCGGAACTTAAAGGCAGAAATTTTGACCACCCAGCGACCAATTTTCCCGAGCTGTCGGGGATGGGCAAGAAGCCAAGACAGTGCCTGATTGTCCGTCTCCAGCAAGAACTCAGCGTGTTCCAAGAAACGCCGAAACTTGTCCGTACCAAAGACAACCGCCAGACACTCTAACTCATAGATGGAAGAAGCTTTCTTTTCCTGGTGAGACAACGTCCTCGAAGCAAAAGCGATGGGCTGCCTGACCCCATCAAACTCCTGAGAAAGAACAGCAGCAATGGCGGAGGAGGAGGCATCAGTCTGAAGAACAAATTCTCTGCTGAAATCAGGCATACGCAGGACAGGAGGTTGCATGATAGCCTCCTTGAGAGCATCAAAGGCAGTCTGCTGAGCTTGGCCCCACACAAAAGGGACACCTTTCTTACGCAGCTCGTTCAACGGGGCAGCAAGCTCGGCCACGTTAGGGATGAAGCGACGGTAAAAATTCACCATCCCCACAAAACGGGCAATCCCCTTGGCATCTCTGGGAGGAGGAAAATCCCGAATGCCCTGGGTCCTCGCAGGATCTATGCAGACGCCTCGAGAAGAGATAAGATGACCCAGAAAAGAAATCTCAGGACGAGCAAAAGTGACTTTCTCTGGATTGACGGTAAGGCCAGCTGACTTAAGGCGACTAAGAACTTCCTCCAGATGTTGCATGTGTTCCCCGAAAGTCTCACTGTAGACAAGAAGATCGTCCAGGTAATTGAAAACAAACTTGAACTTCACATCATGGAAGATGGAATCAAGCAGACGAGTAAGAGTCTGGGCACCCACAGCAAGACCCATAGGAACCCTAGTGAACTGATAGAGATTCCAGGGAACACAGAAGCTAGTCATGGGCCGTGATTCCTTCTTCAATGGAATCTGATGGTAGGCCTGGTTCAAATCAAACACACTGAAAAACTTAGCCTTACCGAACCAATCAAACGCAGAATGCAAATCAGGCAGAGGTACCGAGTCAATAGCGACCTTAGCGTTGAGCCTCCGATAATCCATCACAAGCCTAGACTTACCATTAGGCTTGGGCACAAGAAAAGCTGGACTGGCATAAGCAGAACGAGACGGTTCAATCACACCCTTGCTCAGAAGATCCTCAATCATAGCCCTCATAACCTCCATCTTTGGGGGAGCAAGTTTGTACGGATGACTTCTAACTGGCTGAGAATCGGTGAGGTGGATCTCATACTCCAGAAGAGAAGTGACCCCAAGCTCGGCCGTAAGCACATCAGGAAACCGCAAACACAGCCTCCTAATGGCCTCCGCCTGCTCAGGGGGGAGATGACCAACTGGATCCACCTTGGGTTGTTCGGGCTCACAACCCACCTCTCTGACTGCAGGAGGGCAGTCAGAATCACCTACTAGAGGCACCAAAACTCGCCGATTAAACTTGAAAAATATCTGGCGCTTCTGGAGGTCAAGCACCATACCACTCTTAGAAATAAAGTCTGCCCCTAGGATACAAGAAACCGCCAGGTCCTTGGCAACAAGAAAACCCCACCTCCAGGAAAATCCTTCAATTTTAAAATGTAATGACGCCTTTAGAAGTATGGGTAGAGGAGTTTGGGATGCCGTCCAGCAAGTAATAGAAGAAGGCTCGGTGTGCCTGACAAGTCCTAAGGCGTCAAGGGACTCAAAAAGAGAAAGGCTGATGATACTGCATGCCGAACCAGAATCAAGAAGGGCTCGACACACCGTACCACCAAAAGATACAAAAACGCCAGGACACACCGAGGTGACCGCCCTAAGTCCCAGGGAAGCCATGCCAGCAAGGCCCGAAACATCCCCGACGCTCCTGCGATGGGCACGCGTCAGAGGCAAATGGCCACGGTCAGTCGCAACAACGCGGGGAGCTACTGTGGAGGCAACCCCCCGCGCTGAGCGTTTCCCGCCCCACGACCTCGAGCACGTGGACAGTCACGTCGAATGTGACCAGGTTGGCCACAAGCAAAACACATAACAGGAGGCCGAGAACCACGACCCTCCACTGGCTGACTCACACCTAAAGACATAGCCGGTCGACGGGTGGGGAGAGCACGATGACTCTCAGAATCCCTCCCTTGCTGGTCTGAGAACTGCACGCTGCGCGAAACAATGCACAGCTGATGCAGCTCCCGAAAAGTAGAAGGAACACCAGCAAAAACCAATCTGCACCGTTCTTCTGGAGAAATGCCATCCAGGATGACACGAACGGTGTCAGCTTCAGAAAGGGTGAGGCGCAACGCTTGACGAGCTTCCTTGACTGAAGAGACATAGGCTGCCAGAGACTCGCCCCTACCCTGCGACCGCTAAAATCTGTCCATTACCATCCTCTCCCTGAGTCGAATGGGAAGAAACGATGAAAGTAACTCTCGATGGAACGAGTCCACCGAGGCATCACTGGCCAAGACAGAACTCAGCAACTCCCCAACGGGACCTCTACAATAAGGGAAAACCAGACGAAGCAAGTCCCCAGCCTGCATGCCGGGCATCTCACTAAGTCTGAGAAAGGCCACCAGAAACTTAAGAAGCTCCTCAGGATCCATCCCATCGATCACAGGGAGATTCTGGATCATGGGCGTGAGAGGGTTAGGCAGCTTGTGGTAGCTCAGCTGCAGAAGAGCAGGTGAACCCAAAGAAGCAGTAGGAACGGCAGCTGGAGCCGAACCACAAGCAACCTCAACAGAAACGCCTGCAGGCTCAGAAGGAGCCTCAGGCACAGTGAAAGCCGTTGTCTCAGCCTGCGGCCTCGACACGTTAGGAGAAAGTGTGAAATTAGGCCGCTGACCCAGATCCGTAGGAGTCGTGGAACCGGAGAGTGCCTGAAAAATCTCTTCCAGCCTAGACAAACTCTCCAGGATCCACGTCCTATCCGACGGTTCCAATCCCGGCGCCCGGTTGACCAGCCTTAAACGGGCAAGCAGATGCCCCAAACGTGCAAGGCGGCAGGCCCGGTCACGACCTACTGGAGGTTCAAACTGCAAATCTTCCAACACCCCTTCCCAATCTTCCACCTTCCGTTTAAAAATCCCCAACTCATCACCAACCTCCAGCAGGTCAGACCAATCCACCGCCGTACCCGCGGACAACTGCTCCCGCAGCAACCTCCGGAGATTCAGAACATCACCCTCCGGAGTCACACCCCGCGACCTCAACTCGAAAATCAACTCCTCCTTGACTAGGAGCGCAACATTCTGCAGATAGGCCATCTCTAACGCAACAATTCTCAACAATATACACAAAAAACGACAACTCCAGGGTCCAAGACGAACTAAACCCTCAGCCTACCGAGCCACTGCCGACCACTCCAATCCACCCATGAAACCCATTCAACAAAGTAACCAAGCGGATTGCCTAAAAATTTTTTTTTTTTTTTGTTTTTTTTTTTCTTTTTTTCTTTTTTGTAAGTTAAATTATTTATTAGGATTTTCTAATTGTTTTGCTTTTTAAATAATTTCTATTTATTATTATTTTTTTTTTTTTTTTTTTTTTTTTATACAATACCAAGACACCTTGACGGTAGGTCGGCCAACCATGACCTACTAACAGGGAAACACCCACCGTCAACCACCAAGTGAGATTTTTTTTTTTTTTTTTTTTTTTTTTTTTTACGCAACCACGCTCTGCTACCAATTGAGACCCATCCCCCACCAAAGCTGGAAAGCGTGCCAACTGGGGGATGGCTCAAAACAAATCGAGCGATGGGATCACGGGTGGCAGTTGGAGGGTCAAAATAACACTCGGCAGCTGAGCAAAACTGATTTTATTTACAAATAATTCAACAAATAAGCAAAACTTGGCAGGCAGAAGGCCAAAACAAAATTAGGCAGAAGGCCACAATATTAACGGGCAGAAGGCCCCAATATAAATTAGCACTTAAATCAATAACCATAAACACTAAATTAACAAGATACAACACATAAACTACAGAAACAACAAACTCCACAAATACCAAAATTTAACAATCAATTTTTGTATGGCCTATCTGCAGTTTGGCCTGAGACTCCCAAAACGTAGGGAAAATTTATTAACAAAATTTAAAAGGTGACAAACTTAGAAACAAATTTAGATAACCCCAAATAAAAGTGAAAATTTAGAAAACGTCTGGAAAACAACAATTAAACCGGCAATTTATTCCACATATCCCTTGATTCCACCGAGGCCAGGGAGTAAGCCGGCATCCCTGGGCAGCTCCGAATTGAAGTTAAGCAAAAGCACAATAATCCCCTTTTGGTGAGTTTAAAAATTAAATAATTTAAAAGAAAATATAACCCGGTACCGTTCGAGTAAAAATTCCCTTCAGAACACCCCTAATACACTTAACAAAAAAAAATAAATAACAATGACTAGGCCTAAACATATAAATAAATAATAACAGGATTTAACAATGGGGACCTAACAAATATAAAAATCTAAACAAATGTAACAAGAAAATAAACTAATTAAACTAAATAACAATAAATATTAACATTAAAAGTTCTTGGTATATTTCAACAGTTTTTATTCCTTTAATAATAAAAAAAACATAAGTCCCCCATGGCTGTTTCATAAATCCACTGTAAAGTTTAAGTTTTAGGCCTAGGCCACATGAAAAGTTCTACAAACTTCTTTTTTTCTTTTTAATTGCACTTTTTTTTTTTCTATTTCACAAATCACCCTCAGCTCAGCCGCCGGGAAAAAAAGATGGAACGAACTGACCTGAGGACTGAAGAAAACACCCAGATGTAGGGAATGGCAGCTCAGTCGCAACATGTGCTCTACGACTTGGTCCTCAGGCCAGGCAGGCAGTGCAGAAGGTCGAACTTTGCCCGGACGACCGGCTGAGGGTTGAAACGTCCTACTCAAGGACCCTGGAGTTACAGTGTCTCTTAGCCACGCATAGTTAGTTGATCGGCAGACAGCACAAGACTAACCTCCGCAGACCCACTGAACAGCTCGAACCATCTAGAAGGCTGGCCAAGCGGACCGAAGCTTCTGGAACACGGAACTTAACGGAACCGGGCCAACGGCTACCAAAGTACGCGGAACGCAGAGCGTGAGCGAAATCAGGCAGCCTGGCAGACGACGAAAAAAGCGAAAAATGTACCGGTCAAAACGACCCGGTACAATATCTGCATTAAACTATGCACAATCTGTGTTAGGATTTCAAAATGTAATAAAAATAAAAAATAATCATTGCGGTCAATAAATTTAAAGCAATGTCCACGATATAGTATGAGTATTTAAAGATATGGAAAAGTCTCTATTAAAATGAAGACCACTTGGTATATTCTATTAAATGATACATAGCTGTTAGTACTTTTATTTAACGAATAAGGGTATTCAGAAAAAAATAGTCCATCATGTACTTTGCGGAGTACTTTACAACCTTAAACAAAAAAAGAGAGAACCCAAAATAAATACACAAATGCAATCGACAGGATAATACTCAAATAATGATTTAATTTTGTTAACATTACTTTTGGAAAACACTGTTTTTTCTTTTTGAGTAAATCTGGCTCTGTCAGCCTTCATTTAATTACAAATAATCCTGTCCAGGATTGAAAAACAGCGGCAAATGTCTTCAGGGAGGGAATAAATAAATTAAAAGTTACAATCGTATTACCAAGGCCAGCTGCCTGTAAAACAGTTCCGGGAAACAACAATTTATGTTCTTAAGTTTACTTTAAACAGTGGCCAATCTTTGGGGGTTTGTAAAAAATTAACATTTTGTAAAACGGAAAATGTGTTTGTATACGACTGCATAAATAGTACGAACAGCAACATATACTAAATTAAGGATTGTTTTTCGTGATAAAACTTCATACTTTGGTTCAACCGTGGGGGGTGGGTAGGGGGATGGAAACAGTGTTTTACTTATTTATTAATGTTGGCTTATTAATATGGTCTAAAATATTTTATTCAATTCACAATTCGTTCAGTATGCAAGTGAAATGCTATAGGTCACATGTTTGCCGACGTGGTGGCTCGTTGGTTAAGGTTTCGAAATATGAAGAGCAATCCCCAACTGAATTAACGGTCGGTACTTCACTCGTTGAATAAAGTTCACAGTTGGCCTATGTGAACTGGCGAGTGGAGTTAAGAAAAAAAAAAGAAAAAAAAAGAAAATAATCAAAGAAATATGTGTTGTTTTGCTAACATTTTTTTTACTCTAACTAAAGTTTACGGAACATTTCAAAATGTTAAAAAATTAACTAAACAAACGATTAAAATTTTCGAGGAGACATTTTTATCATATTGAAAATAATATTGTCTTAGTATAGTTTATCCCCTATTTGGATTTAGTCATTAATAAGTTGGTAATAATAAAATTGGTCGGTAGCGTATTTGGTTCAATCCCAGCTTCATGTGCTAAAGGTTGTCAGTTCGATCCCAATCAGAGTCAATACATTTTGAGAAGGATCAGCTGATAACCACCGGCTGTTAATTTGTCATTGGGCTATTAATTAATGATACTTTCTAAGGAATAGTCGGCCTTAGTTTGTAACAATGACAACAATCCGCTCATCTACACTCATCACACTCATTCGAAATCCACATTCGCCCATATCTTGACGATCGGCGTCTTATGAATAAATAAAATAAATAAGTTAAGAATGTTATTAATTATTACTAAACGATAGTTTGTTAAACCTAGTTTACCTGTTTAGTTCCATATTTGCGGAGGTAATAGTTTTCTATCAAGGCAAATATGCACGTTGATTCAGCCCCAGTCAAACAAAGGCCATCTGTTCATTAGTTAGACTATCAATTTGTATTACAATGACAAATGATAAGTGGGAAAACCAATTAGGAGCCAACGTGATCAATATCCAGCATGTACTTGAACTACAGCTACTGGCACTGGGATACAGGGAACGTTAGTACGTTTACGTTGTACAAAAACTAAGTTGACAGAAAACGGTTGTGATGGTTTTGTACTCGGTTAAAAAAGGAAGAATTTCAGATCTTCTTATTCGAAGGAAAACAGAATTTCATAAAAATAATATGGTTTCCGTTATAAATATATATTTATTTATTTATTGACATCCTGTGTAACGGTGACTACATACCCTATTTCGTACTATTTATACTTAGTGATAACATTTATTTTCATTCAAATTTTAAGTATAAAGATATAGTAAATGTTTTTTATATATATATATATATATATATATATATATATATATATATATATATATACAATGAAGAGAAAATGGAAACAACTTCGCTATGAAAAACGGATATTAATGGAATATTAAGATCGACTAAATTATGAAAAATAAAAGAAAATTAACAGTTATATTTATGAAGACGCAACAACAAATTCAATACTTTAAGTAACAAATATAAAAAATAAACAATAATGACAACCTTTACAAAAAATCAGGTATTTACAAAATTAAATGTACATACTGTGACAGATTCTACAGTTAACAAACAGGAAGACCATTTAAAACACGCTTTCAAGAACACAACAAGCTCATAACACTACAGTGAAATACACCTTCATTAAACTTTCTATTGATACTAGCTAAATACTATTAAAATTACCTACAAAACTATTTACCTAAAGTCATTGGATCTCTATGGAAGTAGTGCGTTGCATTTTAAAATAGAGTAGTTATATGTTTATTTTAGCAGATCTGCCATTTTAGGCACATAGTAAATAGTATCAAATATACTGTATGTTGAAATTGATCTTAAGCATATTGCAGACTATATAATTCCTGTTCTGTTCAATAACTTTAGTTTCGCACTGTAATTCGTAAGATTTAAAGTTTTAAGATACAAAACTAGACATGATATATTTAAAAAAAAATTGCAAAGCATTAATGTACAAAAGACCAAGATATTCTAAAGAGGGAGAAGAGTTGTATACAATGTAAACTTCAAACAATATCTAACCCATAGCCTCTTGTCGAAGACCCATTCTGTTGTTTGCTTGCAAGCCCTTCTCCAACCCCCCGCTCCACAGCTTCCATCACAGAAAGTACATAAGTAGGAAAATGTGGGAGGAGAAAATATTACCCCACAGAAAAAGCTGAACTGGACAAATGTTTATGCGGTTTCCTGCGCGCTTGTTTATTTTAGTTTACGGCATGGAATAGCTGGAAATTTGGCTCTTTAGATTTTGCATTTCCCCTTTCATTTTGATTATTACCGGGGGGGGGGGGGGGAATAAACGTGGATTATGTTTACTGCTCCCATAGATTTAATGATATTATTTTATTTTAAGAATCTATTGATTTATTTCCTTCAGTTTAAAGCAGGAGTATTAAAATAAAATAATAGCTAATGTACAACACTTTTTAAAATCTTAATCTTAGATATGAGAGGTTAGTCATTGTTTGACTAAAACTAATCCTGCATATTTATTAACAATATTACCTAATTTTATGTTTATTGATTTAATGTTGTATACTAATCTATACAAAAGACGTTCCTAAATGAGAAATAAGTTAGATAGATTTTTAATTAAAATCAACTATTATTCAGGTAGATTTACTACATTTTACAACATGCAGTAAATTTCTAAAACTCAATAATTTATATGTTTCCTAAAACTATTTCTACCTGCTGATAAAGTTAGAATATATTTCATTTAAGACCCCTCTTTAAATAAATGATCGCTTGTGGACGTTGTAGTGAATATGCTTTCTAGTTTTTGTAGATATGTCTTCACAAATAAGACCCAAGGACATAGTTCTACTGCACAGTTTCATTCTTGTTTCTTCTTTGGGAAATCGTTTGAAAATTAAAATAATGTGGGCGTTATAAATACAAATTAAAAAATATTTTACGAAAAATATTGATTTTAATAATATTATTTGATAGCATGTTGATTGGAAAAACAATCTCAGGTACTTTAACAAAAATATTTTAAGTATTAATTGTCAGTACGTGAAGGCATTAAAATAGCTAGTTCAATTTGGTGAGGCCTCTGAAACAAAGAAAAATTTATGTGGGGGGAGGATGAATTAATGACCTCCCCCCTTGTATGTTAAGGGGTTTATGTTTGGGGTCAGTGCTTTAATTACTGTTAGAAATTAGCTGTAGGGATTGAAGGATGAGAAATAGCCGGTCTGTCACATTCCAGACTATTTAATTAAAACTTAGATTTATTATCATTAGTACATAAAGAAAATTTCTTAACAGTGATATTAGCATTTACTAATCAATATAATCCGTATTAAATCTTTTGTATGGAAAAAATATAAAAAGTTTTTTAAATTAACTCCAAATTATGTTGAAGAAGGAAATTTGATACCAAGAAAATATATGTTCTTTTATATATTCTGAAACTGTAGTCTTCAAAGTTTTTGGGTAGTTTTTCCTTAATGTCTAAGTCATATATCTGAAGTATTTTCAAATTTCGAAGATGGTACTAGTTGCTTGGTACTGTACCTAGCTACTTGGGGACAGCGTGTTGTCCTTTTTAATGGGTGGGTGATACGTCAACACCATGGTACGTGAATAGGTGGGTGAGTGAGTGGCTCAGTGCATGTGGTGTGGGTGTTCTGTCGCAGTTCTAGTCTATTGGCCCACCCACCCGACCAACTATAGCAAAGCGTAAGCGACAAAAATGAGACTGTACCTACATTGCTGGTGTTGAACCGTACGTTCCAAATAGAAAATTACATTTTGGCCCACTGACGGTAAAATTGCATTGTTACTATCTCTTCTGGGGCTGTCGACTTTCTAGAGATGGCTTGGTAGTTTGGGAAATGGCTAACCGTATTCTTCAAATTAATGTCTTCTGGGAAAATATAAATATTCTAAATTGTTGCTTTTAGCTCATGTTATGTGTATCAAAGCGTCCACTCAATAGCTGCAGCGACGTGGACACTACTAAAGAAGTCTCGGGCGTCCGTATGGGTGGTAGTCAGGGTAAGTATGTTGTGTAGGAATGATTATCAGGATTGTCCGAAAATTAGTCCAATACTTCATGGTTCGAATTCCACGTTACGTTCTAGTCCCTCGGTTGCTCTGGATATTAATAAATGGGTCTTTCTAAGGAACTGTCGACCTTATATAGTAACATTGACTACACTAGTTCCATTAATAAAAATTAGAAATTTTCTTTCCACGACATGATACATATACGCATTGTTTCCTTAGTCATGAAGGCTTTGTCAGCTCCCCCCCCCCCTCATATCACATGTCTGTTATTATCTCATAAAATACTCGTGCCTGTATTAAAATGTCCACTTTTATGTGTTCAGTTTAGTTGAGTGATTCTTTAAGGTGCGTTACATTGATCGGTGATTCTGCGGTCGATTGATGTCTTTACAGCTAACCTGAGTGTGAGAGGGGGGAACCAATGAAGTGTAAGTGAAAGGGGATTGTAGTGTACAGTCTCGACCAAGAGGGTACGTATAGTCTCAACCATGATAGTACGCACAGTCTCACTAAGAGGGCACGGACAGTCTCAACTAAGAGAATACGTCCAATTTCATTCAAGAGGGTACGTACAGCCTCAACTCTTAACCAAGGAGTACGTACAGTTTCGACAAAGTAGTTACCTACCGCTTACAATAGTACAGCTTCGAAAAAGTAGGTACGCACAGTCCTCTACCAAGAGGGTACGTACAGTTATCATCCAAGAACTTACGTACAATCTCTATCAAGAGGGTATGAGATTTTTTTGAATTTGTAATTGTCAATAAAAAACTTGCGTACCTTATATCAATACCTTTTCCAAACTTCCAAATTCCTTAAATGTAAAAAAAACGAAAGAAAGTACTACCTTGTAAATCCATAAATCAATTAAGTTGTATAAATATTATTATTATATATTTTATTTATCCAGACAAGAAACCGTTAGTGAACAAGTTTTATCGAAATTGTTCTAAGAGTAAAAACAATGTGATGAAAGTTTGTACCAAACAGATCAGCAAACATGAACTTAGGCGTTGGAAAGTTTGTAAAAGTAGTGATGAGTCAGGAAGTGCTTTCGGATAATTAGCTCTACCGAACTTCATAATGAAATTACCATTATATAGTGCACATGAATTGTATTAAGCAAATTTTAGTTACACGTCGTTTCGATTTCTCAAATAGGTACGTTAGGTTTAAAGTTAAAAATCGTCTTATTTCACCAGTCCAAGTTGGGGCTAATAAGCCCTGTTTAACACTTAACCTGAGGTTCAAGGGCTTAAATTGCTGATCGGTCTGTATGCAAGTACAGTATCGCTCAGCCGCTCGATGTTGTTTGACGCCGTTATTTTGCGATGACGTCAGAACCCTCCGGACAATATCATCGACAAGTTAAGCAGTGTTTGGAATTTTGTAGTGCATATGTAAGTTTAACTATCAATATTTAAATAAGTGAATAAAACAACTTAATAGAGCATTCGTTACATTAAACAAGTACAGGATTATTAATCTGTAATGTAATACATAATGGCGCAGTAAGTATTTAAATACTTCTTATTATTAAATATTACAATAATGTACCAATAATATGTATCTATAGAATAATATTTATGTAAAATATTTTATAAAGTAGTAGATTCCAATTTTGAAAAAGTGTAATGCAGATATTTTAAACGTCAAAGTGTAAAAATCAATATATAAGAGTATTCATAATTTTTTTTGGTTTTTCTCGGAATTTAGTTGTATAATAGATTTGAACGTTCATTGCATTTTAATGTTTAAATACAGTATAATATATATTACAAAGAAAATTTTTAAACAATTTTGTTACTGAATTTCGTGTAAATAACGATGTTATCAGAACCATTGTTGTATATGGTTTTCAATCATATCATATTCAATATCATTTTCAATATCATATTCAGTAGTAAGTGCCAATAATTTAATTCAGTTAAAGTCGTCAACGATTGCTTTGGTAAATTTTGAACTAATAATTTGTAATATGTTTTGACCATCTCACGATTTTTTCATATACGAACTTTTACACCAGCATATGAATTAGCAATTGCCATCATAGTGAGATATACTGAGTGCGTCCATATCTTTACATTTTCTCTCACACAAAGAAAACAAAACACATTTTACACATGTTCGCAGTGAACCTTAGCTAAACACTTATGGTAATAAATTACAACTAACTTGTAATTTATTTCGTTTCAAGTTCTAATGACGAGAAAAGAAACTGCACTAGTAATAAGAGTTATTTGTTATAAACTTGAAAACTTTAGGAGTCTGTAAAGAATTTCTTGTTAATTTTGAACAATTTTTAGACCATTTTAGGTATTTTTAATTTGTCGTGTATGTTCTTATTGATTTCCTAAAAGTAAAGAGTCAATTTAGTTTTAGTATTGTTGTACTTCCCACCAGTAGTACCGTGCTTGAGTGACTTATCATATTCAAAACACATTAGTTAAATATAATTTGTTTTCCTTGAGTTAGTATGTGAGAAGTTGCTATTCATTAAAGGCACAATTATTTTTATGTATTAAATTAAATACAAAAAACCAATAAGGATATATAACGGTTTTGTACTATACATAAAATGTTTATTTTCATTTTAATGGTAAAATAACGAAGGTTATAATAGGTAACTGAGAGCTTGAAACCTTCCTTTATTTACTGCTCAGTTTCCGTTGAAGTAACTGTCAATTTTAACAATAGTCCTGTCTTAACTTGTTCCAGACTCCAGTCTTTCTGGTTCCAGTCCATTTATTTACTTCACTTGCTTGTTATTCTCCAGCAATTTTAATCTTGTTGGCTCATCAAACTGGGTTTCACAATTTGCTGATCTGCCTTCTCCTACAATTTACTTTTTATATGATTTTCCACCCACTATATTTCCAGATTTATTGATTTATTCTATCAACTTTCCGCCATTAACGTTTGATTAAAAACTTATGTAGTTCAAGTTTGTCAAAGTTTTTGAATTTATCCAAGTCAGTTTTAAACTTACAAAATATCTCTAGGTGAGATTTTCTTTTTACGGTTATATCTACAATGTTTATTTAAGTATTTAAATTACTCTCGAAGCCGAGTAATAAGTCTTACATTGACTACAATTAAAGGACATAACAAATTGATTAAATAAACTAAATATCTTTTTAATTAAATAAACATACAATGGAAAATTAAAGAATGGGATTTTATCTTGATAATCAATTAGGAAATGTAGATTATTCTCCATCATTGCGTAGTTTATGACAATTTTATTTCTATTTCGAAAAATTAAATTCTCATATCTACTTAAAATAAGCCGGTACTGTAAACTATGCCATTTTTTTAGAATTCACTTTAAATGTAACTTTTGAAAAAGAGTCAAATGACACTTTTTTGGATTTTTAGCAACAAGAAATTTTACCAAAATACTCTTGTCGTGATGAAATTAAATTTTACTTAAATTTAGTATGTAAGACAATATTCCAACGTTTTAAATTTTTCTAAAAGCTGTTGAATATTTTTTATGTATTTTGGTAAGTTATCAAATACACTAAACTTTATTTTATTGGCATTTTTATTATAATGAAAACTATCCTGTATTAATAAAATACAATAATGTGTAATAAATTGAGTTAATTTATAGTTGACGTCTATTAGAAGTTCACTACAATAATTAAATTTATACTCAGATATAATAACATTTTCAGTCACGAAGACTGTCTTACACATTATTGTCTTAAGTGATTCTACAGGAAATATGAAGTCTATATTTCATACAATCGCTCGAACATTTTAAAAACTATCATTTTGTCTAAATTTTTGTTAATGATTTTCTGTATAAACTTCATTATATTATTAATATCTTTGAAATTCAAAATTAGTTTTGTATATTTATTGTAGAGTAATTCTAAATGAATTTGTTTAAGAAGAAGTTAATCTTAATTTTAGCTGAATTTATAAATAAAAATGTTATTTTTATTAAAACTAAACATATATTGTATCTAGACATATATGGAAAAGTGCTTGATATATTAATATAGGTACAATATAAGTTATA
Source organism: Stictocephala bisonia (assembly GCA_035578905.1). Lineage (NCBI taxonomy): Eukaryota > Metazoa > Arthropoda > Insecta > Hemiptera > Membracidae > Stictocephala > Stictocephala bisonia. The sequence continues at coordinate 3,817,818 of JAQJVL010000010.1, read as the reverse complement.
TTTATATCTAAAAACGTTTTATACAATTTTGAAGAAACTCGCATCGACTAGAAGTAATTTCTATAGAGAAATTAAGTTATCTCTTACATTAAAACTTGAATTATGAACTCAGCGCGAATGACGTCACCTGCTAGAAAGTTAGGTGAAAGTATGTTAGCCGGCGAGGTAGGGGTAAATATAGTTTGAACAATACACCGTAAGAAGTTTGTCCCAAACAAGATCAGCCAAGGGTGAACTTTGCTACTGGGGAGTTTGTAAAAGTAGTGATGACTCGGGGAGTCGTTTCAACTAATTATGGGAATGAGAAGCATGACCATAGCAAAACTGACACTAGAAACTTTCAAAAAGATTCCACATTATTGTTTTATTTTATTTACTGCTGTATAGTGTATCTGCAGGTTTATAAATTAGTTTTTATTTTCTATAATTCAATAAGTATGTTTTTTTTTAATTTCAAACTTTTTCCAACCCCGATTGGGAGAATAGAGATTTTGGTTTTTAATATCAATTTATCATACTCATTTTTTAGTTAAAATTCCTTTTATTACTCACATTTTTTAGCTAGAACAAGCACTTATTAGGAATGCACTATTCATTCATTATTAAGACGCCGATCGTAGCTTATGACGAAATATAAGGGGCAATGAGTGTGATGAGTATAGAGAGATAGTATAGAACGTGGATAGTTACTAATTAAGGTCAACTAATCCTAAAAATAATTAACTTATTTATTTATTTATTCATAAGACGCCGATCGTCAAGATATGGGCGAATATGGATTTCGAATGAGTGTGATGAGTGTAGATGAGCGAATTTAGTCATTGTTACAAACTAAGGCCGACTATTCCTTAGAAATTGTCATTAATTAATAGCCCAAAGACAAATTAAAAGTAAAATAGAGATAGAGCAATTTAGATATGTACAGCTTTACGTGGAATCCGAACCATGTAGTATTTATCTAATTTTCAGCTAACTGACAAGCCTTATACTAAGTTCTTTAATTGTTCATCCATGTTCCTAATGTCACACAATATTTCGTAGTGTTTGATGCATCTCTGGTGAAAGTGTACCTATATGAAGACAGGTTTTTGTTTTTGAGTCTGTGATTCTTTTCAGTTCAAAATAGTTATTTAGTTAGCCTCACATAAACGTTTCAAAAGTGTCATTATCTAAGTAAGATGTAAAGTTAATATTAGGCGTGTTTGTTACAGAGCTTTTGATTGAACTAGTTGTGGGACTTTTTAAGCCTACTTCAGTTGGTTGTACAGGTGTAAGAAAGGGAGATGTAACAAAGCCCTTGTACTGAGATACAGTTCTTTTACTTCATACTGTATTCTTTTTCTTTTTCCAATTCGTCTTCATCTATAGTATTTCTTAAAATTTCGTCATATATTTTTAAATAAACTTTATATTTATGTGACTGACAACTCCCAGGAGAACCGTTGGCTGATGTACTTTTAATTTGTAAAACCTGTAGTGATCTTGTAGTATGCGCTTTGATTATTCCTCTCAGTTGTTTTTAAGTTTTAAAATCAATGTCTATTCTTTTACCACTCTCCGCCATTTTCATATCTTAAATTTTTTTAATAAATTAGTGTATAATTATAGTAAACTTGATTACTTTTTAATTTGAGCTCAACTTTAGAATACAAGAACAACAATCAGCTGTTTTCAACAGTATAGTGACTGAACATAAAAAACATAAAGATACGTCAGGTACATAAATAAAATAAATAGTTCCAAAGAATTGGCACAAAATTTACCCCCTATTAAAAATTAAAAAAAATAAAAATTTGAAAATTACCAGTTAGATTCCCAAATAGGTGTTTTTACCATATCTCAAAACCTAGTCAAGTTAGAGACATGAGGTTTTTACTGAAATTATTTTGAAGTGTAATTCACATCTTTCCTGAAAATGTAATCAACACTGTTAGAGCCGTTTTTGAAAAAATTACATTGTTGAGTGTTTTTTACCGATAAAAATTAAAAAAAAAAAAATCAAAAAGTGAAAAAAACGATCTGGAAATATTGGCTAAATAAAAAGTGAAAAAACGATCTGGAGATATTGGCTAAATACACCTTCATACCAAGTTTAATTACAGGAAATGGTATTTGGTATCATTCAATTAGTATTTGATTATACAATTTAACTCTCCAATAATTCAATGTTCAGCCCATTTTACACTTGTTTGCATATAAAAATTGTGGCATAATATTTTTATGAAAGTGACCATTTAAACTGTATGAAGTCCATTTTTATCAACAAAATAAAAGTACACTGGACTAAAAACATTCTGAACTTCCCAATTATTTTTAGCTGTTTCTAAAATAAAAGCTATTAAAAAAGTATGACAAAAACTTAATGCAACCAATAATTTATCTAATTCCGTTTACTGTCTGTCTATTTGTTTTGTGTTTTTTTTTACTATTTAAAAGTTTTAAACCCGAATTACAAAAAATTAATGGTTTTATGACATAATACTTCTTCCTCCTCACACATCATCTTAATTTTAAATTCTTAAAAGTATGTCAAGCACGTACTCGACACAAACCGTGTCAAAACACCGCAAACACTTTACAAAACCCCCCAAAATCTTATAATTGTAATTTTAAACGTATCCACAACTCTCAAGTATTAGCAAGACTACGAAATTAGATACAACTTCCGTGATGGCTAGCGTTCCATATTGACTTGTTCGAGTCAGTGAGCGGCCACGAACGAACGAGACGAGAGCCGACAGAACGGCGGTCTTGTCGCGTTCTGTTCTGTTCGAGTCAGTGTGCGGCCACCAACGAACGAGCGAGACGAGACGCGACAGAACGTCGGTCTTGTCGCGTTCTGTTCTGTTCGAGTCAGTGTGCGCCCGGCCTAAGCAGGCGAGGGGAACTGTGTCTGAACGGGACATATCTCTCCACTAAATGCAAAAAGATTTTTTTTGTGATGCATCTTACTTTATAAGCAAGTTCGCTGGAGATATAAATAGTTCGCTTTATAGAAAGATTTTTGCAGGATACATAATTGAAAAAGTCTATGTGTTATTACATAATCGTTGTATTAAAAAATAATTTGGGTTAAAGAAGTTTACTTTCCTTCTCCTCACACATTATACAGGCTATATTCTTCTTAAAGTTAAAAATGAATAAACAGAACAAAATTAAATTTGTATTTTCATACTGTTTGAGTAATTTCTTTGCTCTACAGAAAGTATATTTGAACAGCCAAGTAGTTAAGAACAGTTTCTGTTCCTTAGTTGGTAACTTGCACATAGTTTGTCTTAAGCATTACATTACATTATGAATTCGGTCGGGAACTGTTACACATGAGAGCGCTTAGTACATAGTTATTACATCAAGTTGGAAGGGTATATTAAATTCCTTTCTCTATATTAAGGAAATATTCCAGTACAGAATGTTATTTGATCAAACCATAATTTTAAAATTAAGCGCTTCCCCCAGAGAAATGGTTATAGAAGTGGACGTAGGTCTCAATATCAATGTCTATTGAGTACTACAATCACTGGGTATTATCTAAACAACAATGAATATTAATAATAGACTGTTCTAGTACATTCTCAGAGAAATACAAATGCGTTCAAAACTGTATTAGACCTACTGTTGGATTATAAAACTAAAAAGAATTCATATAAAACTAAAATTGTCTGTTCATTGTAATAATTAATATATTTATCATTTTACTTTTATTTTGAAAATATAGCTAAACACTTTCTTTTAATCTAACGAAAACAACTATTTAATTCGTTGGATGTAACATTTATGAATAGAGGAATTGATTTAAATTATAAAACAATATTTTAATTGCTTTTCTATATTTACAGAATATTTTAAAGTAGCAATAAAACAGACTGGCGAAACTAACCAAAAATGCAATAATTTCATGATTTAAAATAAAAAATATTATATACATGTATGCCAGTTCCCTACAGGCCTATTATTCATTAGTAAGGGGCGAATGGGTATGGTGAGTGTAGTCATTGTTACTAATGTCGTCTGTTCCTCAAGAGCTATTAATAATAACCCCATAGCCAGGGCAACTAACGTACCTACAGCTTAACATGGAATCCGAACCACGTAGTGTTGGTCTGATTTTCAAATGACTGATAACCCTGATTCTAATTTAGGTCCCCTTCACAGCATATGAAACTTGACTACCATCCAACATGGACTCTCCAAACTACTCTCGTAGTGTGCACGTCGATGGCAACCATTGATTGTACGCCGTGTTGGTATTAAGATCATATACAAAAGCAAAGCCAGCGTGTTTGTATGAGATTTTATGTCATGCTTTGAAGTAAGTATAAGTTTTAGAAAACTTCGTGGTCAACAGTTAATCAACTATTACCTTAAACTACAAATAAACTACGTTAAAATATAATAAATAATTGTGTATTTTTTGAACTAACCAAAAATGCATTAATTTCTTGATTTTGAACTATCAATAAATTATAATGTACGACTGAAGAGAACTGGCATGCATGTATATAATATTCTTAAAACAATGTACTCTCCAACAAACATAAAACACGGATAGGAGAAGATGATAAAATTATTTGCGCTTCACACGTCACTACATTACGTCATTTTCGTTCGCAGTGTTCTCCAGCCGTCCACTCCAGCTGGAAGGTGACCCTCACACCACTTGCTCCAGTCACCTGTTACTCCAGTTCACGATCATGATGACGTGGCACTCCTGCACTCACGATCCGCTATGCCAGGGCTTGGCCGAGGTCGGCCTGCTCACGTTCTACTCGCCTTCACCCATTGTCTCCCGGGTCACTGTTTTTCCTCGATCAGCCTGTCAAATGAGCTCTTTGTTTTACTCCGACAATGTCAAGGAAGTAAAACGTGATATGACCTTTTCGAAATGACTGGGGTAAATTTTCTTATGATTTGTTCACCTACTTTATGTTCATTAATCGTTGCAGTGTCCTTATTATAAGCATATTACGTATTTGTTAAATTTGGTATCGTTTTTTCTTTTATCTATCACAAATCAATGTGTTAACTTTCATTAAATTTGCAAAATGTTAGCAAACAAAATAAATCAACATCAATTTAACATTTACATATATTACAGGAGACCTATTACCCTACACAAACGGGGGGGGGGGGGGTAAGACACCTATCGTAGATCTCTAGACATATATGAGGGGTGAATAAGTGTGATGAACGAGTGTAGTAATTATTACTAAGATTGACTCTTCCTTAGAGAGACCTATATTGTAGTGTCCTTTTAGATGGCAATCATTGAGTGGACCTAATGTCAGTATTACGAGAACCGTGCATAGAATATATTGCATACAATCCCACAATACGTATCCCTAAAGTATCTGAGCTACTGCACTGTGCCACTAGAGATGGGGTAGTCCCAGTGGTTAAAGATTAAGCTGGACCTAGACTCTGTCACTATCCCCTTGACAAGGTTAACCCCGTAAGTATTGGAGAATGTCAAGGGTGTACGACAAAAAAAATCAGTTTTGACCTTTTTTTGAATAAAATGTAATCTTCTTATGAGCTATAAACTTGATCAAGGAAAAATTAAAACTAATTTATTTTTGAGATATGGTTATCTAAAGTGGTTAACTTGGCCTTTCTAAGTACGTAACTCATTAATAAACCGTGCGATTTATTTTATGAACAATTTTGAAACTAAACTGGGGGAAATGTGCTAATCCACCTAAATTAACACTTTAAACAAGTATCTTTTTTACAAGTGTAATCAATTCGTTATTAATTTGAGTTGAAATGTGTACAGTTATGTTTAGCTGTAAATGTAGATTAATAACACACTTAATTAATGGAGTTTATTATAAATAAATAAGTTATGTACTTTTGTTCAATTTGCTGGATTCGGAAGGTAGGGACATTGATGGAAAGAGAGAGAGGGGAGGGAAATATGTTGTATATGTGTTAATGAGGTAGAATGTTTGCTACTCTTACAAACAGATGCGATAACATTTAGAATTCAATTCCTTGGAGTGCTCAACCGCGTGGCCTGGATAATCACCCTTAATAAAAGGATACGCTTTCATTGAATTTCATCCCTGGCTCCATATTCAGGTGGATTGTTGGAACGAGTGATAAGGAGTGATAAGCATCACTTGAGAAGAGTGATCCGTGAACAATATCTCACCAATTAGGACTTGATCACTTTGGCAGCTCTAGTATAGACAATGTTGAATTTTTGTTAAAAAAAGGTCCTTATCAACATTTCCAATGAGCTCTGAACCAGAGCATTTTCTTATTGGTTGGCCACTCAGCATCCTATTTTACCGAATCATCTTTAACTCTGAAGACTTGTCCAGGCGTTTGCTGAACATTTATGGAAAAGGTGACACAAGGTAAAAATATAATCTCCAAGCACGGTGCAAATAGATAAACCACAGGACAAGAGAAAAGTTTCATCATTCATGAAGACAACGCTCCGTTGCTGTCTTGCAGGATTGTGGGGAAAGGACAACTCCGCTTGAGTTAAACATCTAAAGATGCCTGGTAGAACGTTAAGTAATCCTTCTTTAAGATACATTGTCCTTCCATTTATTAACCTATAAAACCTACCCTTATCTGCCAAGGTAGGTTTTATACTCCTCAAATTAATACTCATGTAGTTTAGTCGAACCAGGGTGTTCTAAAGGGGTGCTTTGTAAGGTAGTTTAATTGATATACGAAGCGTTTTATTGCAAAATAGTATACAACTTTAATTGCCAACGTATTTTATACTAAAATAATTATGTTCAGTGCAGACCTAATTAGCTGTACAAAGTCCTATACTTTATCGTGGTCACCGACATGTCAATATTTTTCAGTACACCTATTTCGTAATGTGAATTGTCCCCCTTTTCTCCTTCATTCCGTTACTGGTATCCCACTGACAATCAAAGTACAGCAAAATGTGTCCCTTTTTAGTTTAAATATATTTAGTTATTATTAAATGTTAACAGTATAATAAATCCAAACCAATACTGTAACAGTAAAACAGTTTGTATATGTATATATGTGTGTATATTCCTTTTTTCGATAATTTTCTTTGTACAAAGTACTTATCAGTGCAATTGTTGGCTCTGGCGCACCATCAGGAAACTTGATTATCTTGTACTGCCGTATTGTTTCCAGAAACGCTACAAGAAGTTTGTAATATAGAATCAAAAGAAATCATTTTGACGAATGATTTTTTATATTTTCGTATATGAATATGTTTGAAAACGTTACTAATAACGTTATTGTATTTACGTTAATTGATTTATTTTATTAGTTTTAGTAAAAAGTTTTATATTTTTTCTTTGTGATCATTCGTTGTATTTTCTTGAGTTGTGTATCTGTTGTATTTTCTAGCAATAACCTTTATTTTAATTTGAGATTGAAAATCGTCAAAAATGGGGTACTTCAGCCGGAATGATCACAAAATGATTACGCTCAGTATTGAGACGTAGACACCTTTGTACGTATTTCAATGCGAATATGAATATATGAGTGTACGTTAAGTGTCATTTGGTTAATAACTGAGTAACAAAGGAACCTAAATCTTTACGTGGAATCAGAACCACGTAGTATTGGTCTGTTTTACAGCTAACTGACAAGCCTGATACTCAGTTCTCTTCCTTACACAACATCTGGACACTGACTATCACCCAACATGGACAACCCAAATTTCTGTAGCAGTGTTCATGGCAATAGTAACCGTTCAGTAGTCACCATATGAAAATGAATACACATTGTTAGTGAATAGCCTATATTCAGTTCAATGTTCATTTTAACTGTATGGATTGAAAGTTTTTAAAATGTCATTATTAGAAAAATTATGACATATGTTAAATAATTAACATATATTAAATTAAAAAAGTAGGTAAAACAAATCAGATGAGTAACGATCGGTCAAACTTATCAGCTGCTCTGGAGCGAGGTCAGTTTAACAAGTTTATCGTTAAACCAAATATGTATAAACAACATAACATAGTCCCACAGTCCATGTTACATTTTATGTATAGCCATTGTACTGTTATCAACTTACAATTGTGACGGCCCGTTAATTTATTGAATAAATAAATGAAAATACCACCTTTGTGGGCCGTCTAAATAAAATAAAATAAATTACACCCTCTATTTGTTTTTGTGTTTTAATGTAACTTCAAATTTAATAATAATAATTAAATTTTGCCTCCCTTTAGTTTTTGTTACACCATTTTAAATTAATATGAGTGAATACTGGGTTCAGTGGGAAAGGCAAAAGTATTGATTTATCTATACTGGGCCAGTATGGAATGTGGTGGCGTGATGTCACGTGACTTCCAATTGCAGCCCAAGACTCGAAAACTGAGAGATATTGCAACGTTCCAGTAACCCTAACATACCAATGTTAGTTACTTGATGAATCGTTCAGGGCTGGAGTGCAGCACCATACGGCCTAGAAAGTCATACGATCAAACGTCCTTTCGCGTGATTGGTTGACAATATTTCTAATACTGGCTTGGGGATGAAGCCAGCCCTCTCGAGCTGTCTGCCTGCAACCGTGATCGCGAGTACATGTAGTAAGTAACGCGGTTTCCCCTTTGATTCCCGGGCTTGCCATGTCTGTTCAATTTATGTAAATTCGCGTATTAGTTTTCAGTAATCATATTTAATTTGTAACCGTAACTAAATTCATTTAGAGACAGCACAGACAATGGCAAGCGCCGTTAATTAATAATTGAAATTAGATTTGTTTGAATTTAAATTGTTGTATCTTAGAATAACCACGTTGTTAACTAACTACAAATTATATTAATTTTATATTGTTTATTTTAAAAGATTTCATACTAACTGTAAACTTGTAAATTAACTTGTGTCAAGGTTCTAAATTCACTAAAACTTAACAATTTTTATTAATAAAACACTCATATTACTTATAATTGTGTTGCTGTTTCAATAAAAAAAGCTCCCAACCGATCCATCTATTAGGCCAACCAGCACTACGTTTTAGGTAATATTGTGAATAATTTATTAAATTCAGTATACGGAATACACTCCGGTAAAGTCCGCGAACTCAGTCAGTGTGGTGAACCATCAGTTTTTGTGAGTTATTTCTCCAGCTGGTGTGTAACTCATCAAGGTGTCAGGTGTCACAAATGGTGTCAGGTGTGGGGTGTGTTTGCGAAAATAACACCAATAGGAGTTTACTGTGAGTATGTTCCAATTTAATTAATAGCATAAAGTGGAGTCACACCTTTAATAAGTAATGAGTAAGTAAGTGTACTCTAAGTGCACCAGTGTTGTATTCTGGAAAAGTAATTAAATTAAAACCTTAATTTGAAGATTGAAGTAATTACAAAGGAAATATAAGTTGTTTTCAAAATTTTAATTTTAATTATTTTTGAGGTGTTGACTGAATTTAAATTTAATTGTTAGAATTGTTATATTTTAAATTGTACACTAATGAGGTATAATCATAGCCTGTCTAGGTACCGGTAAATTGAGGGCACATGCTTATAAGGCTGGTGACAGTGAAATTATCTGGTTATAAGTAATTGTGAAATTGGTTGTAGTAACATTGTTGGTTAATTTATATTGTTTAACATTGAGTTGATTGTAAGTACTGTAGTGTGAAACCAGATACTGTCGTACTATAAGCATGCAGGTCGAATCAATTGAGAGATAAGGTGAAAGATTATACCCACTTTCAGCATAAATAAATATAAGTAAAATATTATTCTAAGATACAGTCCAAATTGATTAGGTACTAAACAGTGTTTTATAATTTTAAGGAATTATAGTAAAAGTGAGTGGGTGTGCTAATAAACCAGTAGCTTGAATAAAATAAGAGAACCGCTTTTTGTATTTCGAGAGCAAGCTACCCACTGCACTCTTAGGGCTTTGTGATCATACATTGAATGTCATATTAGAATATATTTGTTGTACTGCGCCATTTTATATTTGCATTATCTCGAGTAGATTTCTCAATAAATTACTATGGCCGGACGCGTGAGCCTTGGGGGACGGGATATGGAGATCCAGGATGCAATAAACGAACTGCATCAACAATTAGCTACTGTAGCTTCGGCAGCTGAGGAAGTACCACCTTTTGTGGATCAGCTGGACCGAACTATGAGGGGAATAGTCGAAACGGCAGGAACGAAGCCGGACTTTTCATTAGTGGGGACAATAGTAGAGTTCGATGGAGATAAGCCGGACGAAGTTTATCATTTCCTCCAAAGTATCGGGGATGTTGGAGAATTAAGTAATATGGGAGACTCCAAGAAACTAAAAATAGCCAAACTAAAGTTGAAGGGGAACGCGCAGAAATTCATAACGGGAGAAGATCAGGCTAAATTAGGTAACTATGAGGCGTTCCGAGAATCTTTGATTCAGCGTTTTAGCGACAAAGCACCAAAACAGTCATACTACCAGCAACTCTCGGTCGTACAACAGCGACGAGGCGAAACAATTGAGGCTTTTGCCGACCGTGTTAAATGTCTTAATGAAAAGACAGTGCGGGTGACCGCGAATGCTGAAGTGAATAAGGCGTTGCGTGAGGAAGGAGATAGGCGGGCGCTTGACTCGTTCGTGAGAGGTTTGGTGGGCCAAGTAGGCGAACAAACGCGGCTAAAATTCCCAACCACCATACGGGATGCCATTACCACCGCCGTGGCAATTGAATATCTACTAAAAGGGGGTCAGTCTACTGCGGAGAAGAAAGTTTTCCAGACAGAGATGACATGTTTTAAATGCCATCAGAAAGGGCACGTATCGCGGGACTGTAGAAGTCGAGGTGGTGGATCGCCGCGAAATAGTGTGTCATGTTGGCGATGTGGGAGAGTCGGACATAGACAACGCGACTGTTGCGTGCGCTTGAGCGCAGACCACCAGCGTTCGGGAAACGAATCAGGGGCCAGTGTGAACGCCGACACGACCCCCCGAGACTAGGAAGCGCTGTATATCAGCGACCCAAACAGGCGGTGACCAGACAAATTATCGGGGAAAAACATGTACGAATTGTGCCAGAAATTAAAAATTTAATTGAGGAACTAGTAGCAATAGGACAAATTGAAGGGGCTGAGGGTAAGGTTCTGATTGATACTGGGGCACAAGTATCTCTAATAAAAAGGGGAGCTTCTTCTGCCAAGTTGAGCGAACCTGATGTCATTATCCGGGGAATATCAGGGCAAACTTTAAAGATTTATGGCCGACAAAAAATCACACTAAATTTAAAACCAGGGGTTAAAGTACCGGGGAATTTTGTTGTTGGAAATCTACCTAAGGGTTATCTAGCTGTAATAGGGTGTGACATCTTGCGTGAGGGGAACGGTAGTATTCATTTGGAACAGGGCGTGCTTAAGCTTTTCGGGCAGGAGGTTTGGTTGAACCAACTGTCGAAGGGGGAAGCGGTACCCGACCCGCATCGTTCCATTAGAACGAAGTACAACAATACCGTGTCCCAAGGGATTAATAAACCGACCCATTATTCAGTAGAGAGTTCCGCATACTGTGTGGCTAACAATACCGTGCCAGCGCGAAGCGAGAAGTTAGTTCGCGTGAAACTAAGTAAGAATAAAGCAGTACTGGGAAACCTAGAGGGACATGAAGTCATAGTAGAGCCTGTTGACTTAACTACACACGGGGTATACTTAGCTAGGACTCTCACCAAAGTTGTGAAGAATTGTTGTTGGGCAAAATTGGTTAATGTAAGTAACGAGGAAGTGGTTGTACCAGTGAATTTAAAATTAGGATTAGTCGAGACAGTAGCTAGATTGACCAAAGTAGAACCACAACCTGTAGAAAAATTTAAAGTTTACATTGTAGCGGATAGTCATGGTAGAGGTATCCTTGAATTGTTGGAGGAAAGACTTCCAAGTAATTTTGAATTAAAAGTGGAATTCGTGCCGAATGGAAAACTACAACACCTTGTATCTAAATTAGCGGGCGAATGCCAACACATGAATGAACGTGATATTGTAATTGTAATGGGGGGGACCAATGATGTAGACACACGCGCACAATACCAATCAACCATGCGGCGAGCTATGGAGATGCTACCTAACCAGTGCAAGCCTAAACTATTTTTTTGTACCATTCCAGATAGACATGATGTAGATTTACAGAAGCACATAGCAACAGCAAACAACTTGTTGAGAAAATTAATAAACACCACTTCCAAACACAATACAAAGAATATCTGTTTGATCAACCTTAAAACTCAGTTCAAACGAAAACATTACACCAAACAGGGCTTACACTTGAATGCAGGGGGAAAGATAAATCTTGCTCAGATATTTAAATCAGCCATATTGAAACACCATTCAGAAGTAGGGCGGAAAGTGAACCGTATAGTGCTTTGTGATAAACAAGAGTTTGAGTCAAGTTTAACTGAAAAGCTAAAGCACCTCGATAGTAGTGTCCAGGGTCAAATGCACGCTGTTTTAAGTAAATATAAAAACATTTTATCGTACAATGAGGACCAGCCTCTCGGTTGCACATCGGCAGTAAAACACACAATAAATACGGGCAATGCCCCGCCATCGTATAAAAAAGCGTACAGGGTGCCATTCCACCAGAAACCCATTTTAGACAAATTAATACAGGATCAGTTAGATCAGGGAATAATAGTACCTAGTCACAGCCCATGGGCATCACCCGTAGTCATCGTACCAAAAAAGTCAGCAGATGGTACCCCTAAGTGGCGTTTTTGTGTGGACTTCCGGGGTGTAAATGCATTAACAGTGCCGGATGTGTATCCACTTCCGAATATCACCGAAACACTCGACAGTTTAGGCGGATGTCGATATTTTACCACCTTAGACTTAAGGAGCGGTTACCATCAGATTCCTATGGATGAGAATAGTAAAGCCAAGACAGGTTTCAATGTTCCCGGAGGTCACTACGAGTACTCAGTTATGCCCTTTGGGTTATGCTCTGCACCAGCGACCTTCCAAAGGTTGATGGACTCCGTTTTAATGGGTTTAAAGGGTGAAAAATGCCTAGTTTATCTTGACGACATAATTTTGTTCTCCAGGGATATCAAATCACACATTCAGTCGCTGGACGAAGTATTAGGAAAATTGCAGGCCGTAAACCTTTGTGTGCAGTTGAATAAATGTAAATTTGCAGTGGGGGAAGTAGATTATTTGGGGCATAAGATTTCAAGTAGAGGTGTCGAGCCAGACAATGCCAAAGTGCGAGCGGTGAGAGAGTTCCCAGTGCCCAAAACCGTGAAAGATGTGAGGTCTTTCCTGGGTTTGGCCGGATACTATCGCCGTTTCATTGAAAGTTTTGCAGAGATTGGTAGACCATTGTTTGACCTTACGCGCCAGGGTACTGAGTTCAACTGGACAGAGAATTGCCAAATTGCTTTTGACCAATTAAAACAAAAATTAATGACTGCTCCAGTGTTAGTGTTCCCTTCGTTTGATAAGCCGTTCATTTTATCTACCGACGCCAGTAAACAAGCTTTAGGAGCCGTGCTATCTCAAGAAATAGACGGGCAAGAACATCCGGTCGCGTACGCGTCACGAACTTTATTTCCAGCCGAGAAAAATTACTCTACCACCGAGTTAGAATTGTTGGGTCTTGTTTGGAGCACCAAATATTTCAGGTGTTATTTGCTAGGGCGACCATTCAAAGTCATTACTGACCATGCAGCTTTAAAATGGATGCTGTCATTAAAAGACCCGAGTAGCCGGTTAATGCGGTGGGCATTAAGACTAGCCGAGTTCGACTACACTGTAGAACACAAAGCGGGCAAGCGACACACCAACGCTGACGGGCTCAGCCGCGCCGTGAATGTAGTCAGGCAAGAAATTAGACCCATTATCGACCTGGAAAGGATCCGACAACATCAGCGAGATGACCCGCACATTCAAGACCTTAGACAAGGCAAAAGTTTTAGGATGAGCCCTGAGAAAATATTGTACAGGCAAAGTGGTGGATCGAATAGGATAGTTGTACCCGCGACATTGGTGGCCGAGGTAATTCGCCTGAATCACGACCTGCCTACCGCTGGGCATGCAGCCGTTGCTAAAACACTAGAGCGAGTTAGAGATAAGTTTTGGTGGAAGGGCATGGAAAAGGACGTGCTAGATTATGTAAGATCGTGTCGCAGCTGCAGTCAACGTACCAATCACGGAAAGACGAAGGCACCATTAGGCAACATCTTCAATGAGCCTACTAGTCCTTTCGAAGTAATCGCAACGGACATTGTGGGGCCGTTACCCATCAGCGAGTCACGTAACATATTTATTTTGAGTGTTATGGACCACTTCACGAGGTACTGCGAATTCATCCCATTACCAGATCAAACAGCCGAAAATGTAGCGCGTGCTTTAGTCCAACGCGTGATTACTAAATTTGGAGTGCCAAAATCGTTAGTTACGGACCAGGGTTCAAATTTTACATCTGAATTGATACGACAGCTATGTAAATTTTTGCACGTGAGGAAAATTCAAACCACCGGATTTCATCCACAGAGTAACGGTCGACTGGAACGTGTTCATGCCACCATCTCTAAAATGCTTAGCCATTTCGTTAACAGACAACAGACGGACTGGGACGAATATTTACCATATATAACTATGGCCTACAACTCGCAAGTACATGAGAGCACAGGTTACTCTCCTCATGAGTTAGTTTTTGGAAGGAAGATGGCGGTTCCATTAGAAGCGGATTTGACAATTACAGATAGCACCCTATTGTATGACAATCACGTTGAAGCCCTCCGGGACAAGCTTAAGCAAGCGTATGAATTTGCCACGAGTTGGAAATCGCGTGCCAGAGGCCGCAACGAGCGTCAGTACAATAAAAAGGTCAAACAATCAATGTACCACGAGGGACAGTTAGTGTTGCTACATACCCCAAGTCTTGGTCGCCACCGGGTCAAAAAGTTAGCCAGATTGTGGAAAGGGCCGTATAAGGTCGTGGAAGTAATATCACCATTGAACGTGAAGCTCCGAATCGGTAAGCGAGAAGTGATAATCCATGTGAATCGGATTAAGCCATATATCACACGGAAGCAGGATAGAGACGAGGGATGCTCGAGACCGTGTGAAGAGGAGCGTGAGGAACGAATGACAGTTGAGGACGACTCGAATAGCAAGCGAGACGATAGTCCGAGTGTGCCCAGAATGGCTCCATTAGCCCCAAGTAGGGTAGGTGAGCACTCTGGCACACAAAGAAACCAGCGAGAGCGCCGGAGGCCCGCAAAATTTGATGATTACGATTTAAATGGAGGTACTGATTAGAAGGATCAATTAAAGTATGCTCGCCATTGCCTAGCAATGAATTTGCTAGCCTTGCGACATAGTGTATAAAGTTAGAGTAATGTTTTTGCTTAATTAATGTGTAGACTGATGTGTATATTAATAGTAAACTAGTGGAGGTAAGAATATATTTTAGACTTAAGAGTAATCCTTGTTCTCTTATGTAAGGGCATGAGGCAGCTCCAGCAGACCAGGGTGCGAGACCGGGCCGTGAGAGGTGACCAGGAGAGAGAGGGACAGAGGGGGCGTCAACCACTGCCTCGGCCAGACGCAACCAAGGGCGGGTCGAGCCTTGTTGGCCCTTCCTAACCCACTGGCCACCAGCTGATTTATGCAGCCGCTGCCTGATCAACATTCTTGGCCTGGTCAATGGACTGCAGTCCCTTGAGTATTAACGAGAAGTATTAAGAAGTAACGTTACAAAGTAATTAGGTTTTCCGGGTCCGCGTGTCATTTATCTAATGTGAACATTATATTGACTATTTTGTTAGTAACAAACCGAGTACTTTTGTGTCGTTTGTCAAGAAGAAAGACTTCGTCAGTGGAAGAAAATTCTGATCAGAACTGGACTGTGTAGTTATTAATGGAATTATTATTAGGTAAGTCATATAGTTGGTAGCTGTGTCTACCCTGATATTAATGTAAGTTGCTAATAAGTATAATGAATATAATGAGTAGAATGTATCATTTAATTAATTGATGTTTGGGTACCCAACTTTAATATTTGTTTAGGCATTAATGATTTTCTTTTGTTGTTGTACTTTTTAAATGTTAAAAGGAATGGGGAATAATTTATTGTTTTGTTAAAAATAAAACTATTGTAAAATTAAATTGTAATATATATAATGATGCACTTTGGCTGGGTACTACGAGAAGGTAAGCGCGCAATCCAAACACTCCTTTTACCTAATCCTATCACTTCCCTCCGCTGGATCGTATCATACCCTTCACCAAAGGACATTGTATTTTAAGAATAAAATGTTAAATGAAATGAATTAGCCCAAAATAAGTCTCGTTTGAGTGAAAATGCTGGCGTCATTCAACCGTGACTACTTTTATTTACTCCATTCAATACTGCGTAGTAGTTATGTGTAAATTATTTAACAATGCTTAGTATTAACAAATGTAGCAGCTTGAATATATTTCTTACTATATGAAATAGATAACATAGTTGGTGATTGGAATTATGGTAGAATCGTTTAATACAAATGTTGTCTTCACAGTGTCTTTGGTTTAATTTAGGTGTGTTATTGTTAGTGTATATGAATATTATTATGTATTACTGCTGGTATATGAATAACATTGTGTGTTATTGATGGTATTTGAATATTATTATGTATTACTGCTGGTATATGAATAACATTGTGTGTTATTGATGGTATTTGAATGTTATTATGTGTTATTGTTATTATAAGAATAGTATTATGTATTATGGTTAGTATATGAATAGGGTGTTTTAGGCAGATAGGGTTTCACTAGTTTGTGAAATGTGTTTTATGAATTATATTGCTGTTATATTATTGTCTGACATTGACATATTACAAATGTTAATTTTTTAATTGATTTGCTTAAACAAGGATGAAAGGGGAACCGATTGTTGTTTTTTTTAAGTATAAAATCTCGTTTTCGAAAGTGAAAAATCTCGATGAATTGAATAACATGAATTAACAATGCGGCATCGTAATGAGAGGTATCGAAACAAAAAGTGTATTAATAAATTAACGATTGCTCTCCAAACTTAAATGCATTTGCTTTTGTCTCGCCCATTGACTATCAAGTGGAATCGTGAGTAAATTCAATTTTTATTGGTGACAAAAGGGAGAAGACCACTCTGTCGGTACAGAGGGGTTTTGCTATTAGAGGATGACGGTCTATAGTCACCTCAATAGGTGCCAAGGGACTGGCACCAACTAAAGGTGGGGAGGGTGTGACGGCCCGTTAATTTATTGAATAAATAAATGAAAATACCACCTTTGTGGGCCGTCTAAATAAAATAAAATAAATTACACCCTCTATTTGTTTTTGTGTTTTAATGTAACTTAAAATTTAATAATAATAATTAAATTTTGCCTCCCTTTAGTTTTTGTTACACCATTTTAAATTAATATGAGTGAATACTGGGTTCAGTGGGAAAGGCAAAAGTATTGATTTATCTATACTGGGCCAGTATGGAATGTGGTGGCGTGATGTCACGTGACTTCCAATTGCAGCCCAAGACTCGAAAACTGAGAGATATTGCAACGTTCCAGTAACCCTAACATACCAATGTTAGTTACTTGATGAATCGTTCAGGGCTGGAGTGCAGCACCATACGGCCTAGAAAGTCATACGATCAAACGTCCTTTCGCGTGATTGGTTGACAATATTTCTAATACTGGCTTGGGGATGAAGCCAGCCCTCTCGAGCTGTCTGCCTGCAACCGTGATCGCGAGTACATGTAGTAAGTAACGCGGTTTCCCCTTTGATTCCCGGGCTTGCCATGTCTGTTCAATTTATGTAAATTCGCGTATTAGTTTTCAGTAATCATATTTAATTTGTAACCGTAACTAAATTCATTTAGAGACAGCACAGACAATGGCAAGCGCCGTTAATTAATAATTGAAATTAGATTTGTTTGAATTTAAATTGTTGTATCTTAGAATAACCACGTTGTTAACTAACTACAAATTATATTAATTTTATATTGTTTATTTTAAAAGATTTCATACTAACTGTAAACTTGTAAATTAACTTGTGTCAAGGTTCTAAATTCACTAAAACTTAACAATTTTTATTAATAAAACACTCATATTACTTATAATTGTGTTGCTGTTTCAATAAAAAAAGCTCCCAACCGATCCATCTATTAGGCCAACCAGCACTACGTTTTAGGTAATATTGTGAATAATTTATTAAATTCAGTATACGGAATACACTCCGGTAAAGTCCGCGAACTCAGTCAGTGTGGTGAACCATCAGTTTTTGTGAGTTATTTCTCCAGCTGGTGTGTAACTCATCAAGGTGTCAGGTGTCACACAATGCAGTATACGTTGTTTGTATAGGTTTGCATACATTTCTTGTTGACAAATTTATCTCTCGTGAACACGTTACAAAATGTTCGGTGTTTTAGTTCTGATAGAAACGTATTTAAAATGAAAAAATTAAAATTGAGCGTTACGTCAGGTACTGTAAATTACATTGCAGTCGGCTAATAATATAATATAATTGGTCGGTACCGTAGTTGGTTCAATCCCAGCTTCATGCGCTAAAGGTTCTCAGTTCGATCCCAATCAGAGTCAGTACATTTTGAGAAGGATCAGCTGATAATCACCGGCTGTTCATTTGTCATTGGGCTATTAATTAATGACACTTTCTAAGGAATAGTCGACCTTAGTTTGTAACAATGACTGCATTCGCTCATCTACACTCATTCGAAATCCATATTCGCCCATATCTTGACGATTGGCGTCTTATGAATAAATAAATAAAAAAAAAAATATTACTGTGGGAAAAAAATTAAATAGTCATTTTTCTATAGTGTTAAATCGCTGATAGTTTATGACGAGAAAAGTACTAGACCTATATTAAAAAGCATTTTTCCTCTACCAATGTAGTTAAATAACATTTAACTGTAGAAAAAAATTATTGGTATACCTAGGTTTATAAATACACATGTATTTTTAATTTAGTAGTAAAATAGTTATATGTACAAAGAAAAGAGTCCAAATAATAATTGAAAACAGTTCTGCTTGATAATTGGTTTTTTAACACGTCGTTTAGCGTACTTTAATCCTATTTCTAAAAACAAAAATTATGAAATTTTACTTTTAGAGGACTTATCATACTTAAATCTTACTTATATCAGGTGTAAATATACGTTTAATCTATTTTATTTGTGATATGCACGATTATTTATACTTTTAGGCCCACCTTTAAGATTCATAAGGAGACTTGTTTTATCATATTCATGAGAAAAACTTACGTATAATTTATCGGTATAAGATATTTTTATAATTAAGTCACTATTATAATTCAAAATTTTAACTTCGGAGTTCATTTACTACGTCGTAAAATTAGGAAATTAACTAGCGTATTGTAAGTTTTTTTAAAAGAAGTTTCCAAAAATATTTTCACGAAATTTTAAATTTTTTCTATAATGAAAGTAGGCCTATAATTGGTTTATAAACTTACGTTACCAAGTGGGTAATGGTAAACGAATTATTATGACGAGTTGGTGTTTTTAAGAGTTGAAATATTTAACTTAATTATTAATATGTTACGAAAACATTTATTTAAAACACTATTTTTATTAATAATTGTGGAGTATGTATGTTATTTTTCTGATAAACCTCTAAACTTAATTAAAGTGCTGGTAAAATATATTTAATATTAGAAATATACATATTACACGATCCCTTAACAGCTACATAAAAATCCCTTAAAAAGTGTCCTATTTTTATGTTCATTCTTCCAAATAAACAAACGTTCATTTGAGCTTGGAATTCAATTGTCATTTAGCCACATCCATAATCGCTTAGTAAAGCAAGTAAAGCAACTGAGAGTAGTTAAAACTGTCTCATCCTCTGTTAAGCACTATCACTTTACTGGCTCCACCCTTATGATTCAAAGATATACCGGACGTTCAAAAAAAGTCTGGAAAACCCTCAATATTTATTATATAATAACAATAAACACAAAACAACGAAACTCTAGTACTACCTCCTCACTGTAGTTACTGACTTTTCGCCCATTTTAACTATCCTTTTTCACTTTGGGGGGGGGGGGGTCCTGTCGAAGAAGTCTAAAAAATCTTAGTGTAAGCACAGGTCGTGTTGTAACTTATTCTAAAGGTAATCGTTAGAGGAACACATCGCCACAACCCCGACTGAAAAAGGACTATTAGTTTAGACGTTTGGAAAAGCCTCTCTAAGGTCCGTTGAGGCCAAACATTGAGAGACTGTAATTTCCAAATTAATAGTCCTTTTTTCAGTCAGACTTGTGGCGATGTGTTCCACTAACATTAAACTTTAAAATGAGGTATGACTCAATCTATACTTACATTTAATATTTTTTTAGATTTCCTTCACAAAACGTCCTCCCAAAGCAAAAAAGGATAGTTAAATGGCCAAAAATTCACTAACTACATTGAGGACGTAAACCTAGAATCATTGTTTTTTGTTTATTTTTATAATAAATATTAAAGGGTTTCCAAACTTTTTGAACGCCTGGCATATTTTTCATTTCATTGGACACGAAGTAAATACCGACATGACAATTCCCTGGTATTTTGATACCTGGATCTACCTTCTCAAATACTTTTCTCCGTATGGTCGGTTTTCCAGCGTTATTTACGTTTTTGTTAAATTCTCTGCCACTAATTTTATCGGTGGTCAGGTGGCTTAGTGACCAAGGCTTTAGCCTGCTTAGTCCGAGGTTCAATCACCATTTGAACTCGGGTCTGGGAACTACGATGAATATACCTCACACTCAGTCATGTGCCAATTAGAATTAATTGGCAAGTAATCAAACATTACCTTTGTGAAAATATCTTATATAATAACCCTACACTGGTATTCATATTAAACCATACTGCTTAATTTTAGTTCAGGAAAATCGTACTTGGAACAAAATCCTTTCTTTTCCATATTTACTTATAATCTTTTAATGCTTTATGTAGTTCAGATGTATTTGGTAAATATTACTTTATTCATTTCATTTGTTATTGAATGCTTATTTTTGCAAATATCAATATGTACTTTATATTCATGTTGTAAGAATATAATTTATCAAATAAAATATGATAATTATTATAGCCCATTGGAAGGCTCTCTTATTGATCACCCTGTGTTTAACACGATAGTAACCATAAATATCACGGGGGTGGGGTGAGGGGGTGGAATGGAACGATGTGTCATTTTTATTGTTGCTATCGTCCTGAATGTAGATGACCGTGATCAAATTGCTGATCGGTTTCGAAGTTTATTTGAAACTGTGTATCGTCCGATTAGGCCTAAATATCGTTGAAACGTTTACTTAATGTATGCCCTTTACAATTATATTCACTGTATATGTAACTCATTTACGATATTTTTCATCGAACAATGTATAATATCCTAATGATTCAATATTCAAAGTTTTCCCAGTACATTTTATCAAAACTATGAAAATGGCATTAATATGCCCGTTTAGGATCCATAAAATAAGAAGAAATTTAAATAGAAATTACATAGTGGACCTGTAGAAGAGTAAAAAAAAACAATAATATGTCTTAAAGTATATTAACAATGTATTACAGTAGCCATGCAAAACCCTTCTAAAGTTATGAAAAATCCTTGTAAAAACACTTATTTAAATAAAGTTTCAGTCTTCTGTTAAGGAAATAGGTCGGTAATTGTTACCTCCGATTTACTACCTTGATTGTCTAGCGTAAAGATTTTATTTATTGATTAGCCTATATATTACTTAATAAATTGAATAACACCTGTTTTTCGTTGAATGCTTATGAATGCAGTATATCTTTCAACATACAAACCATTTAAAAGTATAAAAATTCAATAAAAAATCTATTTTAATTTTAGAAAACTCAATTCAAATTTGGCACATCATATAAAAATTAAATTCATATATAATTATAAAACAGTTCCATAGAACATAAAACCCATTTTAACGTTGTCAAAATTAAAATAATTATTTCTTTTGAACTTACATGTAATAACTTGAAAAGCTGTATCTTTAATTTAAATACACATAAGAAATCGTAAAACGTTTAGGGTTGGAATTACTTGGAATAAAATAAAATGTTAATATATACCTTAGGGGCACTATTTATTGACCAGTGGAAATCGTGCTAAATATTTTTCTAATTACTTTCATAACAATATCATAAATTACATACCAGAAAGTAAGTGAGAATTCGTTATGTTAAAAGGGAGGGCGTAAAGCTATTTCGATCACTATACCATAAAAAGTTTGTTCTAAACAAGATCAGCCACGGGTGAACTTCGCTTCTTGAGAAATTGTAAAAGTAGAGATGACTCAGAGAGGGTTTTTTGGCTAATTTGTATTTCTGAGAAAGTTACTAAATAAAATTTATGCTGGAAAATTGTGAAGTTTATTGAGCAGCTGTTACAAAATATGTACTAAGTAATTTATTAAAGGTTTCATGCATTCATTTTTAGTTTAGTTTATTTTTTTTTATTTTTTATTTTAAATTCGTATTATAATACTGTTGTTAAAGTGAAATATAAGCTTTAATATTTTTAAAACATGCCCCATATAATATTGACCGTTGGTTTTTTAGTACTTAAATGTTTTCTAATAAATTTATTACCATGTTTTATTACTCAACGTATTTGGAGGTAACATAAGAAATAGCATATTTTTTAGCAAAATAAAAAGAACTCTTTGTAGTTCATTAATGAAATGTGTATAAGATCGTATTTTAATTACTTCCTTTTTATTTAAGATTCTTATGAATGAGTGAGTTTGGAATTTGTGAGTAATCTGGAGGGTTTGGAAGGTATAAGTTGGAAGGAGACAGAGGATGCTTTGAAAAGAGTGAAAAATGGGAAGTCTGCAGGACCGGATGAGATATCAATAGACATGATCAAAACATTGGGTCCTATAGGAATACATTGGCTGCAGAGGGTGTTTGGATGTGTATGGAGGAGTAGAAGAGTACCGGACGATTGGGGAAAGGGAGAAATTATAACACTGCACAAGAAGGGGAGCAGAAGAGAGTGTAAAAACTATAGAGGAATAACTTTGACGAGCCAGGTGACCAAGGTGTTTGAGAGAATATTGTTAAACAGGATAGAAGGAACAGTGGAGGAACAGATGGGTGAGGAACAACATGGGTTCAGGAAAGGAAGAAGCACCATAGATCTGATTTTTGCAGTGCGGCAAATGATCGAGAAGTATTGGGAATATGACAAGAAGTTGTTCATGGTGTTCATAGATGTGGAAAAAGCATATGATACTGTTAACAGAAGTAGTATATGGGAGAGCTTGAGGAGGATAGGAATAGATGAAAGAATGATTGGATGGATGAAGGAGTTATATAGGACACATAGATGTAGGGTTAGAACTAGTATGGGGAATACTGAGTGGTTTGAAGTAAAAAAGGGGCTGAAGCAAGGGAGTGTTTTATCACCAGTTTTGTTCAATGTAATAATGGAGGTGATGCTGAGGGAAATTAAGGAGGATGTAGGAGGAGGGGTGAATGCGATGTTGTTTGCGGACGACATTATGTTGTGGGGGGAAAGTATAGAAGAAGTGCAGGAGGTATTGAATAAGTGGAGTGTAAAGATGATGGAGAGAGGTCTGAAGGTGAGCATGGAGAAGAGTGAGGTGATGGTGGTGGGTAGAGATACGGACCTGGGAGGGGTCGTGGAGTTGAATGGGGAGAGCTTGAAGAAGGTGGAGGAGTTTAAGTATTTGGGAACAGTGTTATCGAGCAATGGGAAAATGGAGCAAGAAATAAGTAACAGATTGGAAGTGGGTGGTAGGTTTTTTGGAAGCGTGAAACACCTGGTATGGGATGGAAGTGTACCACAAAGGGCCAAGGTAGCAATGTTTAAAACTTATTATAAACCCATGGTGACGTATGGAGCTGAGACGTGGAGATTATCGGAAAGGGAGTGGAGTAGGATACAAGCGGGGGAGATGAGATTTCTAAGAGCCATCAAAGGCAAAACACGAAGAGATAGGATCCAGAATGACGAGATAAGAAGAGGTTTAACTGAAGAGAGTTTGAGAATGGGGGTGGAGAGGTCACGGTTAAGATGGTACGGGCATGTGAAGAGGATGAGACAAGAAAGAATACCTAGAAGAATGGAGGAGATGGAAGTGGTGGGCAGAAGACCCAGAGGAAGACCTAGGAGAAGATGGTTGGATGGCGTGAAAGTCGATGTGGAGAAGAGGGGGGTTGTGTGGGGGGAGGTGATGAGAAGAGAGATGTGGAATAACAAACAGGAATGGAGAGGCTTGGTGAACACCCGAACCCAGGAGTGAACTGGAGCGGGTTTCCGGATATGTATGTATGAATGAGTGAATGTTGAATGTCAAAATAAAAAGTAGGCTGGACTAATTTTAAATCGCACATCATATAATCTTGATTTTCGGTATTTCATTCTTTTTGTCTTTATGAAAATGTAATAGTATTACTCTCCTTTTTATAAATGACATTAAAAGAAGCATACATTGAACAAACAAATAAAGAAAAAATACTGAGTAATTTAAGTTATAAATTACTCAGTATTTTTTCTTAGTTATTTATTTTTATTTTAAATACGTGCAAATAAATAAGTGCTATTAAAATAAAATATAAGCTTTAATTTTTTTACTTCTTACAAAATCGTAGTCTTTGGTTTTTTAAACATTCAATATTTGTAAAATTTTAAATACAATAATTACTCCTCCATTTTGGAAATGACATAACGAATGGAAAATATTTAAGAAAAATAACAGTAAAAAAACAATTACGCTGGATCAAAGAGATATAATTTGTGAAAATAATAAAAATAAATGAATTGTGTATTGTAAAGAGAGAATTGGTAAATGACGTCAATGACAAATTGGTAAAGCTGATCAGCCAATGTAAATCCAAGTTGAGTTTAATATTAGTAATCCAAACATATGTAGACCAATCACATAGTTCTGCAGTCGATGTTATTCATAACATAATGCCATTGTACATTGTACTCTTGATGATGCTACATTTAGGTTTAAATAAATCCTCTTTATGTAGCTCTTTTACCAATGTTTCTATTATTTTTTAGCCTAGCAATACTTTGAAAACTGCCTATTAAGGTTTTTGGTGTTTTAAAAGTTTTACATCATACTAATTCAAATAACTTGTTGCAAGGTGCAGTTTAATCGAACATCAGCAGTTTTACAAAACGAAAAAATAATTTTTTTAACACTGTGGTTTATTTGGTTTTTGTAGACATTCTTGAAATATGATTATTGCTAAATGATTTATATGTATTTTGCGGAGTAATAAATATGTATTAAATGAACAATACAATAGTTGATTCAGATTAATAATCATGGTATGAAAACCTTGAAAAATAAGTAAACAAACATTGTATTACATCTAGGTACAACAAATTATATCGTTTGGTGTATGTATAATAATTATTGTACACATTTTCTTGTCCCTTACTCGTACGTAGGTAGTTGCAGGAACGTAACTGCACACGATAAATGTATATATGTCATGTAACACGTAAACAACATTACATATTTAATAGTTTAGATTCACTCTTCACAGAGTTCAAGCATTAAGCTTTTCTGCTAAGTGCTACTATTAATTATGTCATTCAGTCAAAATCAGAAACAATCTTTTTACGTACATCAGTTTTAAAAATTGGAGAAAAAATGCTTATTAAATTTTAATATAGATCAAACGTATTTCATTTGATGTTTTCTGTTTGGTTCAACGAAGTTGAAAGAGAAGGGCGGTGTTGATAGAAAAGTTTAATGTGTTTTAAATTCAGCCGTTTTTTAAGTTGAGCTCTGTTTAGACCTACGCTAGGTAATATGAAATGTACTAGTGTTTTCCATAAGATAACAGCGCGATATAAATTAGTTCTTGGGTGGAGCGCTGTATGTAATTCAATTACTAAATGTTCTGAAAATCCTTAATTGGTCAAATATGTTTATTTTTTGAACGTGTACTACTGTACGAATTACGGTGAATATGTTTAGGATAGACTAAATCAATCTTCTCGTAGAAAGTTATAATTTATATAAGAATTGCATATTGGAGAAATCTCTAAAATATGTTACAAACGCCAACTTAATAAGACTGCATTATATTTTTACTTTTAATAAATATTATTGGACAAAGTGAAAACCCTTTTTCAAATTAAATTCATAAATCATTTCTAAGACGCCGATCGTCAAAGATATGGGCAAATATGAGGGGCGAATGAGTGTAATGATTGTAGATAACCGAGTGTAGTCATTTTTACAATCTCAGTTCGACTTAGCTCAGAAAGGACTATTTATTATTAACCCAGAAGTCAGGGTAACTATGGGGCATACAGCTTTACGTGGAATCCGAACCACGTAGTGTTGGTCTGATTTTCAAATATTGGGGTTTGAGTTTAATTATTATAATGTTTGCCTGCTTATCCTAAAAAGAAAATGGTCTGCCGCTCATTACACTCTGAACGCATTTTTCGTCATTCTGTTTGTTTATTTGTAGAATGTAATTTTGGAGTATAGTGTGGCTTAGTATACACACTACAACGAAGACACTGTTTTGTAGAAATCCTTTTTCTTCATGAGATTACCGAGTCAATAAATTACGTGCATTATACACAGGATCAGCAAACGTTTCGGACTCAGTTAGTGGGGTTAGCAGTTAATTACAGTGTGTCGCCTTGATGATGGCCTCTCTATCGAGGCCAAAACGTTGGCTGATTCTTTGTATAGTGCACGTAATGTATTGACCCGGTCATCTCCTTAAGACCAAGAATGTCTGCAAACTAGTTTTGAACACGTAAGTCCATCTAGAACTATACACAGTTTACTAAATCAGTACAGAAATGAAGCCAGATTGTGTTTAGGGTAAATTGTTACGCAATGTATTGTTACGATACTATATTAGGGTAACACGGGCAACACATGATGTGAGGGAGAGGGGTGTGGGTGAAGACATTATACTAGGTAACCTAAAGAATGCTAGGTAAAACAGTTTATTATTAGGTTTTAGATAATATATTTAAGTAACGGAACATTTCATGGAATTAACAGAAATTTAAAGAACTTGATGAACCCAAGTAACAGATAAGGATAAGGGTTCATAATTTTATAGATTGACGCCAGGAGGAAAGGAGAAGTATACAAAATATATTTCTTTTTAAGGAGATACCGACATAATATTTAATCTTACTTTAACTGTCCCCATCGACTGTTGTTCTATGCGGGGAAGGAGGAAAACCAGTGCAGTAAAAAGTTAATACTGTTGATGAAATAAAAACAAGGACAGGTTTCGAATAAAATAGAACAGAACACTTCTTTACAGAAATAAAAATTACTTAAAGGTGAATTTAGGGTCCCACGACCCTTCCTAACACTTAACCGCAGGATTAGAACCTCCGTTATCTGTAAACCAAGCACAAGTCTTCGCACCTTAAGCCGTTCGGCTACTGGCTCTCCCAATAGTATATAATATAATAGGCCTATTCGATGGTAGAGTAAGATAGGAAAAATCGATGTGATAATTTTAGTATACTGTCACAGAAAATATACCCTTCAACATAAATAATGAGGATTGATATAGTAAAAGAATATTTGATCCAAGAATACGTATGTAGCTTGGAAGAACCCTTGAGACGTCTACAGCTATGTCTGGAGCCTAAGTAAACAAACTATAACCATAAACAGTAATAGGGTTATGACTGAAGATCAGTTGTTGGTTGTGGTCCATCTTTATAAACAATGTGTTCTCATTCAAACCCCTGTATTTTCAAAACAATTGTTGAGAAAAATCAGCTGGTGTTTAACGGTATTTACCATTTAAGCATATTTCTGTCACCTTAGCAGATAGTTTGTTCCATTGAACAAAGTTTACGCAATTCCATTGCAATCTTCAAGTTTCATTTGGACGTTTTATTCGCTTACAAAAGATTCTTTAAATAATAAAATAGCAAAATAATAAATGGAAAGACTGAAAAAAAACAGTTTTTCATTTCTAAGAAGACGATCGTAAAGTATGGGTGAATATGAAGGGTGAATGAGAGTGTAGATGAACGAGTGTAGTCACTTTTACTCTCTGAGTTCGCCTTAGCTCAGATAGGACTATTTATTAATAGTCCAATAGCCAGGGTAGCTATGGGACCTACAGCTTTACGTAGAATCCAAACCACGTAGTGTTGGTCTGATTTTCAGCTACCTTACAAGTCGTCTGACACTCAAAGTGTACTTGTAAGGTGGGGTGGACGGTTTAGTACCACCGTACGTGTAAGGGTGAGCGTGTGAGAATTTTCTTGAAAGGTGATTATATTAACCCACCCACCCATACACGTATAGTGGTATTGCCCCATTACCCACTCATACACGTATAGTGGTATTGACCCACCCACCCACCCATACACGTATAGTGGTATTAATATTTTATTTTTCCCGAGAAATGCACTCTGCTTTCCTGAGAAATGCAGACACTTCGCGAAGCCCACCCACCCACCCATACACGCACAGTGGTATTGACCCACCCGCCCACCCATACACGTACATTGGTATTGACCCACCTTCCCACCCATACACGTACAGTGGTATTATATGTAATATACGTACTAACCCACCCACCCATACACGTACAATGGAATTGACCCACCCACCCAACTATACACGAACAGTGGTATTGACCCACCAGACCACCCATACACGTACAGTGGTATTGACCCACCCACCCACCATACACGTACAGTGGTATTGTGGGCGGGCAATAGATTGTTCGTAAGGTTTGACCATATTAACCTTTGAACAGGCCGGACTATTAAGAATGTAACAAGTACTGACCAAATACGAATGGTGGCCTCAACATTAGTTTATGTACAATACAACTTTTAAAGTTGATGTTATGTGTGTTATTCTTTCTTGCATCTCGAAACAGATTTTTATTATAGATAAGAAATATTTTCTTTTTCTAATCAGTGATAATGTTTTTTGTTTAAACTATATTTTACTGCTTTTCGAATGTTTATGGTTCATTTATACATATCTTAAATCCTTTTAATGATACAATTATATCCTGTTTGTTTAGAAACATGAACGTTCGTAGAATTTATTTTTACAGCTAAACATTCAATATTTCTTGAGCATATACACAGGAGGAAATTAATAGTTCTTGCGTGAAATTGATCATGTATGAATTATTAATTGAAAATAATATTTAAATATGAATTTTGATCAATTAAACAATCAATAATTTAACTAAACAAAATATTGTGTTTGTTTAAGTGAAAGTCATTCAAATAATAATTGAACAGTAATTCATCTATCGAACACACCGGTGCCTATTCTGTGTTTTTAATCAACACCTAAATACGTGTAATTTAGATCCTTTAACGATTTACTACTCTTATGGACGTTATCTAGAATTATATCGTCCAAAATATAGAAATGTTGAATAGTACAATATTCGTTGTGTCTTGTCTGGCTAGGAATGTTTTAAGTGTTGAAATGTTGGGTGAGTTAATTTTAATTGTATTCATTTTGGCAAGATTTGCAAACTTATAAAACATATTACGATTCATGCTTTATTTAAGTATCCAATGTTTACTACATTAAAAATTCCTCGAGAGTAAATCGAACGTGCCAACGATAATGTAGATCAGAGGAAATAAACATTACAAGGATACTGTAAAGACCTCTCAAATCCTTTACCAGGATCAGTCCTTGTTCCTTCATGATCCTTACTGGCTATTAATCTAACAGCCTGAATTCACTTTAGTCTGGTTTAATCAGAGATTAGAACCACCAGGCGTTCTGCATTAAACTGTTCGCTTAAAAAAGACATTTTACGTCAAATTCCCATGTACAGAATACCTTGCATTTTCGTTATTGTTGCCTGGTTATATTTTAGAATAATTCGATAAATTACTTTTAGATAAAAAAATACTTATTATATTTAACTGATTAATTTACTATTTACATACTGTATTTACTATATATATATATATATATATATATATATATATATATATATATATATATATATATAATTCTTGAGTTTGAGGGTAAAATATTTCGGTTGACATTTTATCTGGTCATAGATCTTTAAGGACTGCTTAAAATTATGAAAAAGTCTTTAGAACAGATTTAAATTAAAAATATTTTAATCTGTTCGACTGCTGTTGTAATAGGTGTATTTAGTTCATGATACTAACGTAAATGAATCTTTATAGTTAATTCAATTATATTATTAATCTATTGTAGTTACTTTAATACTGGAAGCCATTAACTCAAAGGATCAGTTCGTGGAACAGAAGTTATATAGTGATCAGAAGCCAGTTACACTTAAAGCTCCCTGTAATAAAGTCCGTTAAAAGTAAGACAAACAGTTGTAGGGATACCTCGGTATAAGGAAATGTCTTTCGCCTGGACTAGACAAATTAGCTAGATTTCTCTGTAGTATTTATTTTTAATTACTTTATTTTATAGACTCAGTCCTTTTGTTCAGATATCACTTGGTTTATCTTAAAGATTACTTTCCTCATTTCTTTTCTCATTAAATAGGGATGTTCATCTCTCTGTATATTTTCTCGTGTTTGTCTTCTTCTTGTGCAAAACTGATATTACTGAGTGTTCTTTTTAAAACATATTAATAATGAAACACTTCAAACAATGAAGATCTGCTTTGAGGCTTTTGTCTTGTGTGTTTTGGCTTATGCTGTGTTCGAAAACGTAATCCTCTTTGCTAAAATAATGCTCATTACACCACAGTCTATAAAATTAATGTTAGGAATAATTATGATTATTCCTATATGAATGAACTAAAAAATATTCCTACCACCCTACATTTATTTAAAAATGAATAATATAGTTTTTTAGTTTTGTTATCAATAATCTTTTTTACTTATAATGATAATAATTACTTAAGCTTTCAGTAACTTTTAAAATCATACGTATTTTAAAAGTTTATGGTAAATATAATGTTGCACGAAACTAAAAAATTTAAATTGCAATAAAATTTTTTTACTGTAGATTTGTAGTTCAGTTATTTACATAATCGTTATGTTCCAGATATGCAGTATAAATTTCCTTATGTTCATGTTTGAAAATTCAGTTCACACATAGATCTAGTGCTACAACACCCCTCTGTAAATATTATTTTAAAATGTGTGTTTATCTCTACTCTCGTGATTTAAATGGTATTTTATGTATATTCTTTGTTGAACGTGTCCATGTAATTTTTACAGCCACCCAAAATGTAATTTATCAAATCAGTAAACTTTTATTCACAAAAATAGTTATAGTGTACAACGATTGAGGGCCTATTGTTGAATAATATCTATGTACATGTTTTTGTATCTATAATAATTATCTGGTACATGTAACACAGAGTGAAATAATTATATAGTTATTTCAGAAGTCATAGTAAAATTACTTACCATTCCATATAATTTTTCTATTGTTTATCTAAGCTAAGTACTAAATTTACTAAATTTAGTGATAAAACAGTATTTAAGCTCAGATATTATATTATTGTCTCTTATTTTACTTCTTGATTAAATTTCTTTGAGACACATATATTTAATGTATTATTAAACTACGTAATAAAAACTATTCAAAACTATAAATGCTATGAATATGTCGTAAACCGTAATTGATTGACCATTGAATTTACAAAACAATAAAAATACTTTCTGTTTTATATGACAATGATTTAAAACAAAAGGTTAATATTGTTCTTTTAAAATGAACTCTTAGACTAATATTTCTTTTTGTCTGTCATATTAATACCTTGATATTACAAGTTCCATATTTCCGAAAGTAAATTAGTTTTTCTTCCACTCACTTGAATACAGAATTTTCATTTATAACAAATTATTTTATGACTTTTATTATGTAATATTTACATTTTGTGAAAGGACATGAAATATCAAAGCCTGTTACAATATTTATAACCAATGCCTCAGTGAGCAGAGTTTATATTTTTATTGTACTTTTTTTGCAACTTTAACTGTTAGTGTAGGGTTTAAATCTTCTAACGTATATGATAAAGTGGTATTTATTTAGGTCTCTTAATACATTGCTTGCAAACAGAACTTTTAACCAGTTTTTTTACGGTTGAAAATAGTATTTATTTATTTTTTGCAATGCTTCAAAACAGCAAACAATGCCAATAACATTGTAGCACTTATTAAAAATAGTACATTTTGCATGCAAAAAGAATATATGTAGAGTATATATTTTGCAGCCAGCGTCATCTAGGTTTTATATCAGTCATACATCATATGACTGATATAAAACCTTGGTTTTATATACATCATAGGTTTTATATCAGTCGTCTAAAGCAAATATAGCAATAAATGTAATCCAAAATAATTTAACTAAATTAAATTTTAATAACAAGCATTTTTAGCTTTATTTTAACTTTTTACATATTTGAAAATAAATGATCAACAATAATACTAACAACAATAAGAAACAACTAATACAATAATTTTAATAACAATAAGAAAAAAACTAAATTTATTCGGAAAACAACCAACAATTAAAACATGTTTCATAATATTTGGAAGAAATATGTGGCCTATATTACTATTCATCAACAAACGTGAAAAAGAAACTTTCGAAATATATGTTTAACTTTAAAGATGCAAATATATATTTGACAGAAGGTAGTAAATTTGTCCTGTACTTCTCCAATGAACAATTGAAAATACAATAATTAACTAAAAAATTTAAAAATATGAGATATTCTGCCGTCTTACATTATATCATTGCAACAAAAATAGCTCAGTAGTTCGATTTGAGTGACATTTCCTATTTATTACTATTTATTTAAGTTATGGAGACAACAAATATGAATATACCATACAATAGTATCATTTATCAAACATAAATTTGAAAATAAAAACAGTGTATATAGATGAAGTTAACCTCATGTGTATATATGTAACAATGTATATAGAAGATTGTACATTTTCTAAAATATATTTGCCTAGATCAAATCCAACATTAATTGCACCTTTAAAACACTCATTGTATACAAATGCCAAGCTCCTTATAATTGGACTGTCAAGAGATATGTTTTAGCAATAAATGCCATGCTGGTATGAATATCGCGCATATAGTCAGTTACATTCATTCATTACTAAAGTAGATAATACAGTTTAATAATTCTGTGTCAAACGTCAGGGTAGTAGTTCTAATTGTGTATGTGATTGGGTTCTCTGTACCTCCAGGGAGAAGATTGTAACTCAATATATCATGATGGGGAGGATTGGGGAGAATTAGGGTCAGGGGAAGGTAATAGTCGCTCGTCAGTTCTTGCACCATTTTTTCCCTCCAAGATTTGTAGGTTAGGTTTATAATAGCAATTTTGAGCCGTGTGGTTTTATATACATACCTTTTTAGGTTTACGTTAAATGAAGCAATGTATTATGTATGTCACTCAACTTTGTACGTTTTAGCTATTTACTTTTATTTTTAATATCACTTATTTTAAGTAGTAAAATGTATGAGAAGATGCAGTATACTTTCATAGTTTATTTTTCAGTAGATTAATAACTATAAATGCCGGAACGTACTATGCGTGAGGTATTCTTAGGCCAATATTCAACTTGGCAATGCCTTATTTTGTGTTTCAAGTTATTGAAGTTCATTTTACATGTTCATTGAAGTTTCAACTTGAACGTAATGTGTATCTTTTTACATCGTTAATAAAATTCTTATTCACATAAAAACAGTCAGATGTATGACTTAATATAGGGTATAAACTTACAACTTTGATGTATGTAGCAAATGTTGTAAATTTTCATAGTAAAACAGTAAATATTTATTTTACTCGTTTTTTACGGTACGTGAGTAAATTAGTAAAATATTTCTATTTAAATAAGTCGTAAATATTTACTCTTATTAACTTTAAATTTTATAAATGTTATTTAGTTACTTTTTGATGTTGTACACTCTTAGATTCTATTATTTTATTAATTTTCTACCACTGATAGTTACGTATTTTATTATATAAATTTGATGAATCGGTGTAAATTATTGTAATGATAAAACAATTTATATTTTATTTAACGATTTGGTTATCTATCAGCATAACGAAATAATCTCCAAAACATAAACGTCTACATAACCATTACATGAAAGAAGCACAAGATACAATCAAAAAATTAAGATAAAAACTGTCTTCTGTCTGCTTGAAGCTATTCCTTATTTCATATTTGAGACACCTACTCAATTATTCGTTATTTAAGGTAAATATTAATGAATATACGAGTGTATTATGTGTAGGGATGACCTGTGTCCCCTAACTGAGTTTGACTTTTACTCAAAAAGGGCCTTTTATTAGTAGTCCAATAGCCACTGACTAAGGTAACTAAGGGACTACAGCTTTACGTGGAATACGATCCACTTATAATTTTCCTAATTTTCAGTTAACTGACAAGCCAAATACTCGATTCTCTACTCTATACAACATTCAGACACTGACTACAGTCCAACATGAACACCCCAGACTTCTCTTGTAGTTTCCACATTGATGGCAACCATTGATTGATTGATAGACGCCTTATCAGTATTAGAGGACCAAGTATAGAACCTGTCTACATTCTCCATACCACTTTGTTGTCTCCATGTAGCTGGGTTACAGCACTGCTCCACTAGTGCCACATATATAGATAAGCAGTATCTCTTGTGACGTAGAAGTTACCTGATCCCACCTAAGTGGCATATTAGCTTATTAGAATGTTCAAATATTTAAGTAACAGTATAACTTTCTAATTACTAGTTACATGAAATGGTGCAAACATTTTTATACAAAAACGTATTTTGGTTAGTCGTTGTTAACGTGCTGTTATAATGGTACGACACTTTAACAATGTGTTTGCTTCAAGTTTGCTTCAAACGAGATCAGCCACGAGCGAACTTAACTCATGGAAAGTTTTTAAGAGTAAAGATGGCTCAGCGAAGTGCTTTTGGATAATTAGCTGAGCTGAACTTCACAAATAAAATTACTGTTGGAGAATACCCAAGTTGTTTTCTGATGAACTTTTGTCGATAGATTATTAGCAGTTGGTTGTTTGTGTGTTACGATTAACCGGAGCTTTAAAAAAAACACCAAGAATGACCAGGTTTTTAGTACAAGGGGACCCCCTAAGTGCTTCGCGTGCTAATCCCGTCACTCGCTGCGGTTTAATAAAAGAGGAGCAAAAACAGAGCCTTGTTGCAGTCCATCGTTCATGTGTCCTAAAGAACTTTTCTGCGCCACAGGCACACTTTAATTAACCTCTTGCTGATGGTAGAGAAGCAGATGTTGAATGGTTAAGAAATTTAGATTTATCTCTGTGACGGGAGATCAATATTTAAACACTAAGACACGAGTACTTTGTACTGTAGTTTATTGTTTAAATCATATTTATATGTGTGATTTTTTTAATGTTTCGTTTGTTTGGTAGCTGGCCTGTGAAACCACACGATATTTAATACAGTAATAAAATATTAACCATCTGAGTAACAACTCGTTTATAACCGACACTTAAAGTTTAAGGCGAAAATTTTAGTTCCTATCCACAGTAACAAATATTAGAGTGCAATGACGTAATACAAATGACGTCACCAACACAAAGTCCGGCTTATCGGGACCGAGTGGAGTTTAGTACCGGCAATCCGAACATGTTTGGACCACACACAACAGTCCCGCAGTCCATGTTACATTTGATGTATTACCCTCGTACATTGCACTGTTATCAGCTTACATAGTCCGGCCTCCCTTTATGGCTTTAGGTTATATTTTTATTTCGGATGTATTGCTTGCTATTGAATATATATTTTTTATATTACTTTTTTAAGTACTCAATTTTACATAAATTACAGATAAGTACCAAAAATATATTCATCAGATAAATTGTAGTTAACATATTAGGTAACTAATTTAGTGCAATTCAACACGTCGTATTATAAACACCTAATACATTGATAAGTACTTAAAATGTATCAGTAAATTTCTTATAAAATTAATAAATATACAACTAAAATCATTTCATCTAATAAAACTCTTGATTATATTACTTATAAATATATATATATTCTTTAATATAAATATTTGTGCCTGTGTTTTTGTTTCTTAATGAGGTCTGCTACTACAGCTAGTATAAAATGCATTACATTTACATGGGATTACACTATCGTTCTACAGATGCCACTCGAAAAAGCTGATAATTTGATACACAACTTTTAACATTGAATGAGATATCTATGTGTGTTTGTAAAATAAAAGCTAAAACCTGATCAATAATATTAAAATGTTAATAGCAAAAAGAAGAAAAAATAATTGAATATTACCACGTACCATTTTATTTTTTTATTAAGGCCTAATTTAACACTTAAAGGTCAGTTCCCTTGACGAAAGGGTTCCAGCGTTATTGTAAGATAACGCCGTCGAACAACATCGTGCGTGGTTGTTCCTTGGATGGGTGATCGTCTGAGCGGTCCCGTCCTTACAGGCTGCCCGCCTGCCCGGTCACTTTTGGTCGTTCGGAGGTCACCATTAAGCCGTTGGTCCCCAGGTTAAGTGTTTGAGACGGATCCTTTTGCCTAACTTCGTCTGGTAAAATATGACATCCTTTATAATGTTTTTTAAAACATTTAATAAATGTGACACAAAAAAAGAAAAATGCAATCCAATGCCTTTAAAAGCTTAGCATAGACTCTCTGAAATATAGGCAACGTTTTTTACTCATAGTTTGCTAACTACGACAAACTAAACTACGAATTACAATCAAGAATATGTTTGCCCAAATCCAGAAACTAAACAAAGTTTGGTACAATTTATTGCTAATATGTATTTCATTATTCATTATTAAGACGCCGAGTCTAGAGATAAAGGTGAATTAGAGGGGAGAATGTGTGTAATAAATGTAGATAACGAGTGTAGTCACTATTACTGACTAAGGTCGACTTTTCCTTTATTAACAGCCAGTGCAACTAAGGGACTCGCATATTTACATGGAATCCGAACCTCGTGATATTAGTCTGATTTTTTTTTTTTTTTTATTTACAAACCAGATATCTAGTTATCTTGCCTGCACAACAACCGGACAAGATTACCAACCGACATGGACACCGCTGACCTATCTAGCACTGTTCAGGTCGAAGGAAACTATTGAGCGGACGCAATATCAGTCATGAGAGGACTGAGCATAGATCCTTTCGCCTACAATTCTCACAACATGCTGTCCCTAAGTAGCTGGGTTACAGCACTGCGCCACTAGTGCTTACAATCAATTTCACGTTCACATATTGGGAAGTGTTGTTTCTCATACTGAATTAAATTGTTGAATGGCTAATACATGTTAAATTATTTTCAAATTAAGTTCTATTCTACTTAATGTTAAAATATTAAATATTAGTTTTGAAATTATTGAAGGTTTCCATATTAGAGCTATTTGCTAGTGATGTATTGTTGTTGTTATTAATACCGTTCTATGAATTGTAAACAATTTTCCCTTTCATTAGCGTTATTTTACGGTATAAATCTTTCTAAATTTGAATAAAATACTTTAATTTTTCAAACAGTTCAACGTTTCCTTTGTAAATATTTTAAGTGAAACAGGTTTCAGTAAGTTTCAATATATCTGTGTGAAGAGGCGTTTCGTTGAGTATTTTCTACTAATGTTAAATAAAGAGGGATTTTGTTGTGGTGTGTATTTGTATCTAGTCAGCAATACAAACCAAACATTTATATCACGTGAATAAACAGAGTGAAAATTTTTAAAACAATTAAATAGTCTCTCGTTTGCACGATATACAGGAGATCTGGAGAGAATACGTGACAAAGTGTCGTTTGATAAGAGACATAATTTCTCAAATCCATTACCAATCTGTGATCTCGTTTCTGCCTGACTGACCGATTGTTATTATTATTAGTATTCCTCGCCGCATGAATTAATTTTAATTCAATATTGACAACAATTGTCCCCAGAGCATTGTGACTAAATAATAAACTGCTTTTTCAATATTCTGATTCCTATAAACTGTAATTTAATTGAGTTTCTTTGTTTTCAGCAAATGCCTTTAGTCCTAATTTTGACGCAATACAATGAATATTTAAATCATAATTTAGGTTTTTATTAATAATTTTTACTAGTTAAACTATTAAATAAATATTATGATAAACCTACTTGTTTTTTGTCTAATTCTATTGTATTGTTTTGTGTGATTATATTAAATGCTGAGTAATTATGTTCCTATTATTTTTTGTTATTCCATTCCAATTCTTCCTCGTCCAATTAACTTTTCTTACAAATCTAATCACCATTAAAAATATTGCTCGTATTATTTCAGTCATTTGCTTTGTTTAGGACAAAACCATAACTGGTGTTCACTATGGTTCACCATAGATTTTGACTGTTTATTCAAACCACTAGACTCTTTATATGACCAGTGAGTACCAAACATAAAAACTTACTGTGTTGTTAATTAATATTTGTTTAAACATATGTTGAAACCATATGTATGATAATTGTTATATTGTTTTGTTTTGGGAGTTTTGAGATAGAGATTAAAGGTGTGGTTATATTTGTTTGTCAGGACTTATTTTATTAATATAATTAAGATGCCCACACGGCATCAATCCACTTACACAATCATAATATGTTCTGATGAACATAATATATTTTAAATTATAAACGGCTACAAGTGCCTTAGGCATAGCCTTAACACTCCCTGAGTCCTGTTTTTATATTTAAATACGTAATAGCAAATTTCAATATCTTTTTCAGGCATATCCACGTGTTTGTATTACATTCCCAAAACTTAAATTTACTTTTTTTTACCTGCAAAATACCTAGCTTTATGGTACAGTATACACTTTATTATTTTATCTGTATTTCCTGTAGCGAGTAGCAAGTAAACAGAACGTGCTAAGAAAAGCTATTGTTATATTAGCAAGGTTCAGTGTGAAACACGAAATTATTGTACACCACGCAGTGTAGTTGGTTATGTTGTGAGTATTTAGTTAATTAATAAAATTATTTTTACAAAAATTACTTACATTCTACAAATTGCTATCACACTTTTACTTAGCGTTTGTGTTGATGTTTCATTTACTAATTTACGCTGAAATGTACAATTATTTCGATCGATTGAGCATATTTTTCCCTCGTTAAGGTTATGTAAATAGTCAATAGTCATGTTTTTCCCTCAGATTTCAAGCGAAATTCAATATCTCATGATCAAATTAAATATAGATAGGAAATTTAGGAAAAATTTTATTATTTAAAACTTATCAAAATCTGTAGTCTAATAATGATCTCAAAAGCAGTTCCTAACTTGAACACTCGGTAAATTCCACGTTTAACATCTTAGAAAGTTACAGTTGTCATACAAGAGTAAAAACTCGATAAAATTCCGTTGCAAAATATCCAGTGAAATAAATGTCGTGAAGTAAGAGAAAACTTCCACAAAGTTAGGACAGATCTGGGCGGAAAAAACTCCATTTGTCAAAGGAAGTTCAAACACATCCCGTGACTGCGACGTGCAGAAAACAACTTTGAAATAATCAAATATATTACTTACGGAATTAATTTTTTCGTACTCTTCAGGAATTATACAGGTTTTAAATTTTACTAAGAATAATTTTACAGGTTTAAAGTGAACTTGGTTGTGAAGTAAATTTATTTTAGCATGATAAAATAGGTCATTTGTTTATAAAGTAAAATTTAGATTGCACTACTGCGTATGTGTAAATTACCAATGTACAGCATTACGTCGAGTGTTGGATTATTACTAAGGCTAGAACTTTATTTATAATCAATTATATGTTTTATACTTATTGATTAAATTATGATAGACTATTATATTATGATAAACTAAATAATAGTCCTCTTATATCAGAGAGTTATCAAAGAGTAAAAAAAGTAAAAGTTGTCTTATTTTACCTTTGAAATTAGGGCTAATAATAAGTTCACCAACGGCTTAAAGGTGATTTCCGAACCACCACCAGTTATCGGGCAGGTGGGCTGCGTGCAAGGACGGGAACACTTAGACGGTCACCCACCCAAAGAACAGCCACGCTCGATGTTGCTTGGCATCGTTATATTGCGATAACGTCGGAACCCTTTGGCAAAGGCCACTGGCTAAGTAATACTATGCTGAAAAACTACTCAATCCATAGAAATACTTACTAGTAAATATATCGTTACTAATAAATCATGGATTTCAAAAGAAAAGTGTCTCATCCCACATAGAACATGTTGGCTTATAATCTAGTATAGGAAATGAGGTGCTAATCATATAATGATATACAATCTGCATTTAGCATTAAGATTTTTATCTTGTGGAAGTTAAGATAAAGTAGGTTATCTATAGACTTTATAGAAAAAAAACTTACAACAACACACAATAAGAAGTTCGTCCCAAACAAGATCAGCCACAAGCGAACTTTACTCCTGGAGAGTTTGTAAGAGAAGAGATGACTCAGAGAGATACTTTCAGATAATTAGTCTTTTCGAGAAACTTCACTAATTAAATTTTTGCTGGATATTATTCAAGTTACTTTGTTATAGAATCTGTCAATAATCTTGAAGTAGTTTCAAGTCCGTTATATTTATTATTCTGTTACTTTGTTTGACGCAGATTCTGGATTGAAAACATTTGGTTTTTATAAATCAACACATTTTTAAATATTCCATAAGTACGGTTTCCCCGGTTAAGACATAATGAGTTTTGTATGTAAACAGAAAAACGTAAGTTAAAAACAACACGAAAAAAATGTGATCAAAATATAGCTATTTTTAAAGAATTTTAAACTTAAAAGGATTATTAAATAATTATTTCAAAATAACTAAATTAGAAAATGGAATTTAGAATTGATAATTTTATGTTCAGTTTCTTCTTAAACTAATGATAAGTATAATTATTAAAATTTACATAAGTTTCTGAGATGCATTACTCTTTTATGACAGATATACAGAAACTTGTAATTTGATTCCTTTTGGTCCATATTTTTTTGTAAAATTTGAGGAATATTAAAAAAATGTAGGTTCTTTTAATATTTTAGGTTGAAATCTTCAATAAACTGGGTCGCAAAAAAAGTTTAATTCAGTTAATTTTAGTTTTTACAAGTAACACCATATCCAGTTAATTGTAGTTCACTAAATATATGTTTTATTTTTCAGTTGAAATTATTTGTTGTAAATGTATTCTACACAGTATGGCAATTTTAGGCAAAGCATACTTTCTATCACCAATGGTGTAAACAAAGTTTGGAATCAGAACATATAACTGCCGTAGGTAGAGTGGACGCGCATTGAAGGATTAGACTGTGTTAGGTCAGTTTCGCACAGGTAGGCAAAATATTGAATAGAAGTCTGTTGAGTGGCTTTGAACATTGGACTTTATAACAAGCTCTCTATCGGAAGATCACTATTTATTTTGAAATTATGTTGTATTATAATTTTTAATTGACTGACTCCTTTTTTAATTTTGCCCAGCTGACAATTTTTTCTACCGATAACTTTATTGATACAGAGAGATAAGTTTATTAAAGCTGTACAAACATAATATAATCCAAATCCTCGCTACTGTTCTGCCAACAGTGGGCTAATGACCAACAACGATTTGTCTTGCTTATTACCAAGTTCGGTTTAGTACATGTAATCCCTACATGTCGATACCAAATATACTAGTCCAGAAGTCATGCTGTACTTGATACACTTCCACTGTACCATGTACATTACCGATTTAGTATTTTATTCACTGTTCATTACAAATACACCGATCGTAGGGGTATGGGTGAATATGAGGGTAGTCATTGTTACTTACTAAGGTCGAATGTTTTCTAAAAAAAGAAATGTATTAATTGTCCAATAACCAGGGAAACTAAGATACCAACAGCTTTATGTGTAGTCCAAAACGCGTAAAATTGCTCTCTATTTCAGCTAGTTGATAAGCCCGCTACTCTATATTTTGTCTAAAAAACACCTGGATCCTGACTACCAACCAACGTGGACACCCCAAACTATTATGATATCAGCCATTGTTGCGAACGTCATGTCAGTGTTATGAGAACCGAGTATAGAACTTATCGCTTACAATCTCTACTACGTTGTCCCATAGTATCTGGATTACAGCACTGCGCCATTAGTGCATATAAATATTTATCCTTTCATTAAAACACATATAAACATTTTTATTTTTATTTTTTCTTCCCTCAAACTCAATTTCAATACTAAAAGGTTTACATGAGTATTTATGATACTTAAAACCCAATAGTTGTACGAAGGTTTCTAAAGTACACTGTTGAAACCAACAAGTAAGCAAAAGTAAATAAATTTTGAATTTGCTGTTGTTTTAACACAAGACCACATTCTACACTCTTAATTTGAACATTATAAGTACCTGTTGCTCAAACTATATTGTACGCATCAGAGCTTAAAAGGAACCTTTTGGTGTGTAGCCTATTTATTGGAGATTAATTTCCTCTGATTTCCAAACCTTTGTCCAACTGCACAAATCATTCCTGAACACTCAAAGTATCCTATTATTACGAAAGGCTCCATTAAACCAAATTGTATTCTTTTTATGTTCCAAACTTAATGTGAATTCACTTAGTTGGTTTGTAAATTGAACGTGTGTAGAAAATTATTTGATTTTTAATGAACAAATTTTTATTTCTATCGATTTAAATAGTTTTTGATATTTTACAAACTATCGTTTTGATCCAGTAAAGTTTTATGTAATATCTATGTTAACATCTGAAAGGACCATCCTATAATTTTATGGTCAGCTCTCAAAGTAAACAACCTAAAAACATTAGCTAGTAACATAGTCAATATAGCTAATACATGAACGTAACATCACATTGATCAATCTTATTGAATGTAGCATTTTTAATTTATAAAATAGATAAAATACATTTCCAGATATATTTATGACTGTTACTTTAAACGTATGTTTGCAATTTTTAATAGATTATATTTCAAGAGGTTTAATATAGTTACAATGTATTCACTGTAAGTGTTATTGCGTTGTATTGATTCAAGTTATAGGGAATAATAACTGTTCGGTCATGCAGAAATACGAATTGAGTTATTCTGGTAATGGATTTGGGAGGCTTCTATTTTACAATATCCCTAGCAGTGCCTCTGTTGTTTCTAATCCAAGCGACCAACCCCGTCTTCTAGTAGATATTAAAACGGATCGAAAATATGTGCGTCTGTGATTTTAAATGAAGGGTCAATATACCGATGTAACTATAATAAATATTTTGTTAACATAATTAAAATGTTACGCTTCTGTTAAAATTGCAAGGAAAATATGTTTCCTAGTTATTTTTATTTACACAATTTTAATCTTTAAGTTAAATTACTCATGATTTAGGAATTTCATTTTTAGCATTGAAAAAACTAATAAAAAATTAATTAAGCACCTTATGTATCTAGGTGGATAACTCTTACCTAATTACTTTCATATAGTTTGTAAATACTTTATACGGGTCATAAATGAATGTATCCACAAAGAATACATATTAATCGTTAAAATAAATATAAAATTCATCGCTTTATTTCGTTATTCTTACATTCTTCTTACATTCTTACATATGAGACGCCTACACAACGTTGTTGGTATTTTAAGGCGAATATGAATAGTATTATATTAGTGTAGGATGAGTGTGGATGAGTGTAGTCTGGTTACTAACTGAGTTCAACTGTTCCTCAGAAAGGGCAATTTATTAATAGCCCAACAGCCAGGGCAACTAAGGGACCTACAACTTTACGTGGAATCCGAACCACGTAGTGCTGGTCTGATTTTCATCTAATTGACAAGCCTGATACTCGGTTATCTCCCCCACACAACATCCGCACAATGATTACAACCCATCATGGACACCCCAGACTTCTCTAGTATTGTCCACGCCGATAGCAACCATCAAGCGGACGCCATGTCGGTATTAAGAGGACCGAGCATGCAACCTATCGCCTACAATCTCCCAAACACTTTGTCCCCATGTAGCTAGGTTACAGCACTGCGCCACCAGTGCCGACATGATTAATAGTTCATTAGTAAGACACCGATCACAGAGATATGAGATAATATGAGAGGTGAATAAGTGTAATGAGTGTTGATGAAGGAGTATAATCATTTTTACTAAGGTTAACTGTTCCTCAGAAAGAGCTATTTCCTTCTTCATAGCAACATAGAAGAAGGAAAAAGAGGTCACATCCAAAAGGACTCTAAATATGTGTCAAATAGTTATTTCTCCACTCTTTTCCATGCGATGACAGAACTCGTATCTTGTCAGTCTCTCCGTCAACACTATCATCATCATCACCCAAAGATAACGGAGTA
Organism: Stictocephala bisonia; assembly: GCA_035578905.1. Taxonomy (NCBI): domain Eukaryota; kingdom Metazoa; phylum Arthropoda; class Insecta; order Hemiptera; family Membracidae; genus Stictocephala; species Stictocephala bisonia. The sequence goes on along the minus strand of JAQJVL010000010.1, from coordinate 3,773,563 downwards.
ATTAACTAAATCTTAGAGCTACAGATTTATAAATGTGTACATCAGTTGTTATATTTGAATATTTCCTACGAATATTCTAGTTTCAATCTGGCAACCATTTAAACAATTAAAATAGTAGGAATATTGGGGGTTGTTTTCATGTAATTTTTCGTAAATTCAATAATGGATCAGCTACACTTGCCCACTTACTATTCTCACTGAAAGTGTGAAATCTTTTGTAGGCATGACATATATCTTTAAATGTTCTTTTAACCTAGTCCATTTAATAATTTTGTTGTTGCTCCAAAAGTCATTTATAACCTCATAAGGCAGAGTTACGTTGCCTCTATTTCCTTTCCTTGACCCCAATCTTCCCAATCCACCCCGACGTAATGTACTAAACTACGATTTCTCTGTAGTTTAGTCCAACACTGACCTAACCATAGACAATTAGAGCGGCCACTCGCCCATCACCCGTCTCGCCCAAGATCACGTTCCCAGTGAAAGTAACGAGTTCACACGCAACCTTGGCATTAACTTTATGACTGGAGACAGTACCTGTCTGCTGGAAAGGAGCTGACCTTTGGTCTTGGTGATTATTTAAAGAAACATGCACGTTGTTTGTTACCTCTAATCATGTCTGATAGATATCGATAACAAATTAGTATCGATTGTCTTACTATCACCCTGAACTATAAAAATTACAAAACTATCCTCTCATATGGATTACGTGAAACCACTTTTTTTATCCTTCTAAATTAGTTCTTGTTTTAATCTCATATACACCAGTGGTCCCTTTCTTTCTACTACTTTTCATCCCTATCTGTGTCTCACTCCACCACACGCTGAAGTAACTAACGTATGAGTTAACTGTATGCCAAATAGTCGTCCGAGCACTGATTAGAAACAAATCACCGTTAGATAACAGCATAGCCACACATATACAGCAAATACATTGCTTTCATTTGTTTGTTTCCTAAACACAAATGTTAAGAATGCACGTGTAAGTATGAACGTATTACATAGGTTATTAAGTACTATATTTATAACATACTTTTAAGTTTGTAGTTATTATTAAAATAGTTCTCTATCAATGGTTTGTAAATGAAATATAAGAGAGTATTGATTTAACGGTTTATAAAATCGCTTTTCTGTTCTGTTCCTTTTTTTGAGCAATATTTTATGGTAACAAAGTAAAATACCAATATTAAGGAGGCCAATAAGTAATAATAAATTACAAAATTGTTCCTCAAAGGCATTTCTTTATGTTATGTTGGTCATGAGATTATGTAAATTAGATTACGTTGTGAGATTAGATTAGGTTAGGTTAAGTTAAGTTAGCTTAGCCATGTTTAACGGGTATTTTCAATTTAAACAAACTTATTTTATTTTGTCCCCATAGACAAGCGTCAAAAAGTGCTTACAAATAATGGACAAGTTATTATAATCCTATTGTAGGTTCCAACTTGAGGAAAATAAAACACAAGTGAAACATGTCATCTTTCAAAACGTCTTTTACGTAATAATCAACATAAAATAAACGTTAGTTTTGCATTATTTAAATCTAAAAAACTTTCTTCGGTTTAATATTAAAAAATTATATTTATTAAGATAGTCAATTTAATAGTAAAAGATTAAGTCAGAATGTACACACTTTACAAAGTTTACAGTCTGGAGTAGAGAAACTTAACACTAAACTTAATAATGAAATGGATTACCTTGCAATTTAAAAGTTGCGACGCTTTGTAAGTTGTTGCCTATCACGACCGTTTGTACTATAAATTATACGGCAGACCGTCCAATGGCACAGTGCTGTAACTCAGCTATTTGAGACAAAATGTTTAAGGAGATTGTAGACGTTACGTTATCATATCAATACCAAAACGGCGTCCGCTCAATGGTTGTCATCGACGTAGACAGTACTAAAGAAGTATGTAATGTCATGTTCGAGGGTAATCAAGGTTCAGATGTTGTGTAGGGAAGATAACTGAGTGTCAGGCTTGTCAGTTAGCTGAAAATCAGAGCAACACTGGTCCAGGTTCGTATTTCACGTAAAGGTGTAGGTCCCATAGTTTCCCTGGCTATTGGGCTATTAATACATGGCCCTTTCTAAAGATCAGTCGACCTTAGTTAGTAACAATGAGTATACTCGTTCATCTACACTCGTCACATTCATTTGCCAATAGCTTGATGATAGGTGTCTTACAAATGAATAAAGAGTTACCAACTTTGATAGCTTGTTCATAGTAACCAAAAAGATTCGTTCATAAATAGCTATCAAAATTGATCATCGTTGGCTATCAAAGTTAATCACTGGCTACCCAAGCTACATGTACACAAGCCACGGGAGGCTACCCAAAGTGCTCTGGGTAGCCGTTAGATCACGAGTTGCTACACAAGTATATCCCAGGATGCTACTCCATTATTGTTCGGAATGCCTAAGTAGGTCAGTAGCTATCCAAATAAATCAAGGGTGGCTACCTAAGATGGTTATTTGTGGCTATCCAAGCAAATAACCATAATACCTCAGGTGGTTGCCCAAGTTGATCGTAACAGGCACCCAAGTACATCACAAGTGGTAATTCAAATTGATCACAGGAAGCAACCAAAATAGGTCACGGGTAGCTACTAAAAATAATCAATTATGGTTACCCACGTAGATTATGGGTGGCTACCCAAGTTAAGTGCGGTTGGCTACTTAAGTAATACACGGGTGGATATCCGATATGATCACTGATTGATTGACTCAGTAGATAATAGGTGTAGGTGGCCAGAAGTGCCTATATATCGTGATTGTAGGAGTGCCACGTCACCGTTTTCGTGAACTGAAGTAACAGGTGATTGAACATGTAACTGATTGAGTGACTGAGGAGACAATGGGAGAAGGTAGCCAGAACGTGGTGTGCGTGGCCTTGGCCAACTCCGACTTAGCGGATCGTGAAAGTGGGAGTGCCACGTTGTTGTGTACTGGAGTAAAAGGTGACGGACAGGAGTGGGACGTAAGAGTCATGTTGGAGTAAAGACTTGATGGTTAATTAGAGAATGAGGGATTTCAATATTGGTAGTTATGTACCTTTGTCTTTGTTGGCTGTGTAGTTATATTTGTTATTATTATTTCTAATCCCAAGTTTATCAAATCAGACCAAAGAAAGTAAAGTCAAAGTTGTTTTCTTGAGTTAGTCTATATCTGTGGCCACATGTTACTGCATCAATTAAGGAGAAAAATGAAGTATACCTACAAGTTGGAAATATGTATATTCCTTTCTATATATTTATTTTCAATGAGGAGGCTGGTATTCTTTTAAAGCTTCCATTGCCCATTCCCCATATCCAATAATCCCCATTCCCCCATTGATCTTTGTGAGGATCGTATGTGTACATTGTAAGGCTGTAAGGGGTTGAACCAGTACAGTATGAGGCGAATATTACCGACAAAAACATACAGTAAATGTCAGAATTCGAACCGCCATATCTCTAATTCAGGCTCAATTTTCTGACGCCTTAGACCATTCGGTAACCAGAAATCATAAGGCACCAAGCTGGGTGTCATAATCTGTTTAAGACTTATTATTTACATTACAGATTTTGATTTACAGCAGTAACCTGACTAACCATAGATTACCAGCTAAGCTAAATAACAATATGGCCTACTAACTTTCTTAAATCAAGGTAAAAAAATTACTAGGACCTTAACCAGAGATTATTAAAGGTGTGGAGGGGAGAGAGACTTTTAGAAAGTTTTGAAGTTGATCATTTACCCACCCAGACAACGCTGAAATAAAATGTAAACTTCTTTTTGTAAAAGTTCAATTAATATACATTATTTTAGGAATTATTTCGATTACATTGTCATCACTCATTGTGCTTTATCTTTTCCTGGGTTCAAAATATTCAAATTGAATCTCATCTATTGATAAATCCCAATCAGAGGGGTGGATTTCTTCCATAATTTAAATATACGTTACGTCTTATTGTTAAATTTACATTTAATAATAAAATAAGTTTCAAGTTCAACTCTTAGATGACGAATCTGTCGGTTTGAAACGCGTCGTCTTGTTCTCCCTTGGCTGATTAACATTCGTAATTAACTATCGATCGTCTGTTCGAGGCTAAAATGTCTAATTTTAATATCGAAGGATGCCAAAGAATATTCTGTAATATAGATAGAAGGTTTTACATTATATACTTGAAGGATAGGTGAGAGAGACATGACTTTGACGAACCATCTAGGTCTACATGAAACTTTCAACAGCTGTGGATACATGATTCACATCTGTCATTCCTTATCCACTTTCATCTTGTCTGACGTTTCTGACGTAAGTGTCGGATTTTTCCCTAACCGAAATTATTTGCCATTCGGTACCAAACCACAATAATTATTTGCATCAATTAAATATAAAACTGACGTTAAAATGAAATCTTCAATAACAGTTGTATTATCGTAGTAATTACTTCAATAACACTAGTATTATTGTAATAATTACTTCAATAACATTTGTATTATTGTAATAAATACTTCAATAACACCTGTATTATTGCAACAATTACTTCAATAACACTTGTATTATTGTAATAATTACTTCAATAACATTTATATTATTGTAGTAATTACTTCAATAACACTTATATTATTGTAATAATTATTTCAATAACACTGGTATTATCGTAGTAATTACTTTATTATTTCTGTTCGAATGAATCTGAAATATTATTATCGAGTTCTATTTTTATTAAATTACGATGTTCATTCTTAGGCAAGTCTTGTAATGTTTCATTTATTTATTTGTAAAGAAAGGACGATATTCTTTTCAACCTTAATCTACCCATTCCCCATAGACAAATGTTCTCTGTGTAAAATTTATCAGATAAATTAAGGGGATGAACTAGTACAGTACAACGTGAATACTACTAATAACACCAACAGTCAAGGCCAGATTGGAACCATCGCTTTCTCTAACCCAACTTGAAAGTCCTTACACCTTAGACCTTTCGGCCACCCAATGTTTATTCTGTTAACCAAATCGAATAGAACAATTAAGATGCCTCACAGGGCAACATACTGTTTTTGGATATTGATTATTTGTAACTTAATCTGTCTAGTGTTTACTTTTTTTACTTTATACTAGAATTATATATGGTATTTAACCACGAAAATGTTGAATTGTATTTTTAATAATGGTAGGAATGTCATTATTCGCAACAAGCAATACTAAAGTTCTTCTCTTAACTTGAGTGAAATATTAGAAAAACATTATTATATTTTTATATTATTAACGAATGCTGTTAGTTTGATTCTTATTTAAAATAAAATGTTAAATATTGCGCTAATGTTGTAGTATTGAACCATTTTGCCAAGGGCATATCTTATATTTCAATAACATGAAAGTTTTCTAAAGCTGTTTTGCTTGTATTTCTTGGTTGCCATTATTCTTATTATTTATAAAAATTAACGAATAACTCTAAATATGGTGCAGTGAAAATGTTGTTATATATCTCATTCAGCCATAAAGAAATCAATATTTACTTTCTCCCATATACGTTAGCATAGAGAAAGTATGGTGATCGTCCAATTATTTTTACGATTTGGTCTAAAATCCATTTTAGGGTCCCACTGAACCCAAACAAGTGGTTTTTTCGAAAGAAGTATGTGATGTCTTTCCGTAGGTGTGTATGTGCAACTTCGCTGGAGACCAAATGGATGGATCAATTTTTGTGAAATTACGCATGAAGGTGTATTTAGCCAATATCTCCAGACCTTTTTTTTAACTTTTTGGAAATTTTAGTTTATTTTACTTTTTATAGGCAAAAAACATTTCAAAAATAAAATTCTCAATAATGGCTGTAACGATTTTTATTAAACTTCAAGAAAAGATGTTAATTGCAATACAAAATATTTTAATAATAACCACATGTCTCTAATGGATTCGTTTAGGAAGCAAACAAAGATATTTGGAAATCAATCTGGTAATTTCCAAGTTTTAATTTTTTAGTGTTTAATATGGGGGAAAGTTTGTACCAATACTTACGAACAATTTATTATGGGGTGTGATGCAAATCATTCAGTATGGTAACTCAGCGGCTGCTTTAAATTGACGAGAATAAGGTCCAAAGTTCGAGTCCTCAACTGAACATACGGTTAAAAGTTAATTCGCCAAATTTAGATGGAGCCCATGCCTGCAGCCACTTAATTATATATATATATATATATATATATATATATATATATATATATATATATATATATATATATATGTGTGTGTGTGTGTGTGTGTGTGTGTGTGTGTGTGTGTGTGTGTGTGTGTGTGTGTGTGTGTGTGTGTGTGTGTGTGTGTGTGTGTGTGTGTGTGCGCGCGCGTGCGCGCGTGCGTGCGTGCGTGCGTGCGTGCGTGCGTGCGTGCGTATATCTCCAATTTTTCATCACAATCAATATATAAATGCAATCCGCTTCTTAATACATACAAATATGTTATAAATAAACCCAAATAGGCCTATACGTTACACCCTTAAATCCAATCGATTGGGCGCTGAAATGTCATACACCCCAGGGAGAAAGGGATAAAGCAGTGAAAGGAATAACAGAATTTCCTACCTCGAATTAAATCCCTTCAATGTTTTTGAATTTCCTTTCTCAAAGGTCATTTCACGATATTGGACAAAGTTGTTTTTTATTTTAAGATTATATCTGTACCATCACAGAACTTTTCAATTCAGATTGTAGTGTATTTTCTTTCAGTTAAGATTTTATAACAGTCAACAAAGCTGTATTTCAGATAGGTACATTGGAAGTACAAAGTGGGGTCTATATTGTGTACATGAAACACTCACACCCTCTCATATTCCAAATGGTTTTAATGCAGTACAAATTACTGCTTCTAATGTTGTCTTATTCACTAGACTTTACTTTGACTGGCTTACCATATCTACAGTCGATCGTCATTAATGAAAAAGTGCAAAAAGAAAATCATAAAATACTCATAGTTTTACTCATAGGTTAGGTTAGGTTAGTTTACTTTAATTAATTAATTTTATTTCTTTATGCAAAACAATTATTTTCATACAATATTGTTATATGTTCTTTGAACGAACATGTATTTGATTAATAACCGCTTTTAAAACCAACTAAAATATGTAAATAATTTATTGAATACTTAAACCAAAGCATTTTGAGTATATATAAACAAGAATTTATAAATTTACTATAGAAAGGAATTTAAAACGTATTATAAAAAATATTTTAAACTAATTAATTTTTATTCTAAATCAATATTTTTGTGGAATTCTGATACTCAAATAGGAAAGGAACTCATAAAATAGGTTTTTCATGAATTATTTTACCACTGCACTTACTGGTACGTCTTGAAGTCAATTGAAATGAAATGAAAAATGCATTTGGTGTAACAATTTTATAACAATTGAAGAGGTAAGCACTAAAAAGACTTCTCTTACACTTAACCATCCTAATTTTTTATTTGATAATGTATAGAAAAAAAATATAATTAATGTAAAAATAATACGTAGTCGGAGTACGCATTCTACCCCCACGCCAAGAAACTTGTCGACATCCCTAAAGAACACCCGGGACATGGGACTTTATGAATCATTCATGTCAGGAGTGCGAAGACAGCTTGCTCTATTTGTTCTCATAGTCTGTAAGGCTTGTAATAGTTTTAGGCTATTAAAAATATAGCATATTGTCAGACTTCTTTTGTGAACATTTTATGAAAATTTTATTTTTAAGTTATGTCCTTTTTTAAGGCCTCGTAAGAGACGAAAAGTGGAATAATTAAACTAATAGGCCCGTAGATTTATGAAAACTGATAGTGGTTCTTTTATTATATATTAAGAGTAGTAACTGTAATAAAATAATTTTGACTCAAATTATTGTGCCAAATGAACAAAGACCTAAAAAATACTAAATTTTTAAATTTGTTTTAATAAATATAAACCAGAATTGTATATGCTTACAGAAGTTATAATAGTTGACTGCTTATTTACTTAAACTCAATTGAACATTTTCAAATTATTAGAAGATCGATCTGTTTGTTTTTGTTGGAGATTACGAGAGATTGATCACACACACAACAGAAGGGACATTAATGAGGCAATCCCAAACAATCCAATTGAAACACAAACATCTAACAATGGAGCACTTAAGTGGCTTGGACTTGGATCCGGTCTAGTAAATGGACTTAGGACGCTCTCTGTAGAACTCTGTCTTAGTTAGAACCTTAATAATTAAGGCCACAGTTTTATAAAATGGACTGGACTTGTAACAAATCACCACTGTAATTTGAAGGGAATACATCCAATGTTGAATAGCATTGATATCACAAATCTAAGTGTGGCTATTTTACAGATTGTTACAGAACACTGGACTGTAAGTTGTCTGCAACTGTAACCCTACATGTTCTACCCCAAAGAATTTAAGGGAATTATTTTTAACCCTCTTACTTTCCCCAAAATGGCACTTTATAGGGTGGTGGGAGTTTGGTTTTGGAAAAATTTCAAATGTTACACCTCATTTTAAAATTACTTAAGTCTTATCTTTTCCCCATACAAATGTTCTAATTATTCTTATTCCTACGATAAAGGTGAACTCCTTTGAGAAAGGTAGCCCAAAATGTAAAGTATCATGGTTTTTGTAGTATACGTTATTGTAACGCTTATGTTCATCAGATGGATGTCAAATTTTTACGCAATGCTACTAATGGCATGACTTTACATAAAATAATAGGGATGTCATTTAACTTTCTATTTTTAATTATGAAAAGTCATCAAACATGTATACAATGAAAACAAGTATAAATTAAAGATTTTAAATAGTAACATATGACATTTTTCAAATTAAATTAAAGTTCGTTGAAAAATATAAAATCTTTTTATTTATTGTCTTGCCGTATCTCGGAATGTTTTGAAATGGCTGACGGAAAACCATTTTATACCATCAAAATTCTATAGGTAAAGATTATTTAACATCAAACAACGGCATGTTGCATATCAAATTAAGGATATCTAAAAAAATATGTACAAAGTGTTTTAATTGTTTATTACGGTTTTTAAATCGTAGATGAAAAACTAAGGGAACGTAAAACATTATTTTCCCAATCGTTCTATGGTTTAGCAATTAAAAAATATCAAGTAATATACTAGTAAAAAATAATAAATCATGTTTACCTTTATTTATATTGTAATCTAATTTTACATAACCTTGCATATTTATTTAAAAATAATAATACGAATATTTATTAATAAGACACCGATCTTGACGATGGGTTAGTATGGATTTCGAATTAGTATGATGAGTGTTTATGAGCGAGTGTAGTCATTGTTACGAACTAAAGGTGACTATTACTTATAAAGTGTTGTTAATTAATAACCCAATTAATCGGCGATTATCAGCTGTTCCCTTTCAAAATTCGTAAATACTCTGATTGGGTTCCAACTGAGAACCTTTAACTTATGAAACCGGGCTTTAACCAACTACGCAACCTAACAATTATGATATTGAAATATAATTCAAAAAAATTAAAATCTGTAGACATTAATGTCAGTAAGTAATATGTAACCATTATCGTTGATGATGAAATCAAAATATTGACTTGAGAATAAAATGACCTAACAAGTTTAAGTAAATTCAAGCAGCAGTGATTTAAATTATCATTAGTGTTATATTTTTCCACACGTTTTTACTGCACTTGTATTTTCATTGTGAAAAAAATCATCACCAAATACAATGTCAAGAAAAATAAATAACAAAATACTAACATTATTTTGTGATATAAAAACACGGGTGATTCTGAATAAACGAGTCCTACTTTCGTCGAAAGTTGGTACAAATGCTGTTGACGTAACCAAATTGTTGGAAGTTTGTTGGGAAGGTCCTTGAAAATAAGTTGGAGACAATATAAATGCGGAATAACTTGGTAAAGTTCCGCATTTCTCCGCAAGTCCTTATAAAAGTGAAGAACAGAAGTCAAGAATGTCTAGTTTATGCAAACACTGTATCTAGTGTATTTAAAATACGTAAAAACACTTGATGCCTTGCCAATAATTCTCTCTAAGTACTTTTATACTAAATTAAATAAAAAATAGTATTTTGTACTTCAATAAAGCAATAAACTATTTTGCTTAAGATTACATTTAGTTTGTTTGATTAATAAAATAACATCATAATTTAGAATTGGCTCAGACTGAATCGTCAAGCACCTTGCTCAATGTATTGACGGGCTAATCGAGTAAAAAGAATCGATTGTTAAACACTATTTTCGATATTTGGTTATTAATCGGCTACATGAGTTCATTCGTGTACTGTTTCATTTCAATAGAATATAAGTCCATCAAGTAATACAACTACACCACTTCTTTGAGTAATAAACATTTTATAAGTTTATTGAACATATAAACTGAAACAGATTTCAAACAATTGTATAAACAGAAAAATGTAGATAATAATTTATAAAAGAACATTTTATTGTATAAATGTACACGGTAGGGGAGAAGGACTAAGAGTTGTTCCAGAAATTGCTATGACAATCAGTAGTTTGTTTTCATTTCCAAGCAAAATTTGTTGTAACTTTAAAAAATGTTATTTCACTTTGGAATTGAAGTCAACAACATTCATACATATTATCCTCAATATTATTTGAATCCAGTAATTAAAAAAATAAAATGGGATAAAAATTATGATGTTAATTATAGTTTTAGAGATATTCCCCAACTAACTCAATGTTACAAATTGACATTGATTTGTCCCATACCGTATAAGACGTTTTACTGAAGTGTTAGACTAAATACAAATGTGTTCATTAGGTTATTTTAAATATTTTAATTTTTGTTATTGTTAACGTGTCCAAATGTGAATGTTTCATACTTCCAAAAATACCACAAAGCCGATATCTCGTACAACCAGGTACGAAATGTAATCAAAATTGCCAGTATAACGTTGATTTGTTTGCCAGTATAACGTTGATTTGTTTGCCAGTATAAAACATTTATAAAACTAAGTGTTAAAAATGTGTTTATTCAAAGTATAATATACGGTTATCGAAATTGAAAATAATTTCTTTAAGCTGCAAAATATCGTGTATTTCTAAACCAAACAAGGCTTCCAAGAACGGTTTGTAAGAAAATACAAATAGTAAAAGTGTATACTTCGGTATGGTTGCTTTGTTCTAAACAAACTTTACAAGTGCTTTAGCCTGTCATTTTCTCACACTCTCATTCTTCATGCTCTTTGTGACCTTCCATTATAGTGGAGTCCTTACATATTCAATATAGCGCAGTCATGTTGCTATAAAACATTTTATGTTTTGCAATAATATTATAAAAAGTTCTGTAAAAATGTGAGACGCATCTATATAGGTACATATTTAGTATATATATGTCACTCGTACAAATATTTTACTATATTATTACTTGACAAAATTGAAAATAATAAATTATTTATATTTTATATACTTTTAACTTGCAAGGTATACAATAAGTAATGGGTAATGCATGCCATAATTCATTAGTAAGACGCCGAGCGTCAAGATTTGGGAAATTATGAGGGGCAAATGAGTGCGATGAGTGTAGATGAACGAGTGTAGTGATTGCTACTAAATAAGGCGACTATTACTCAGAAATAGCTATTTATTAACATCCTAATAGCCAGGGAAACTAAGGAATTTCGTAGAATCCTCACCACGATGTGTTGGTCTGATTTTCAGCTAACTGACAAGTCTGACACTCAGTTCTCTTCTCTACACAGCATCTGAAAAAAAAACCTTTACTAGTCTAGTAGTGTCCACGTCGATGGCAACCATTGAGTGGACGCCCTGTTGGTATCAAAAAGACCGAGCATAGAACCTATCGGCTATAATCTCCTCAACACTTTGTCCCCAAGTAGCTGGGTTACAGCACTACGCCACTAGTGCCGACTAGTATTGGTAGTGTGGCTAAATAACCAGGCGCAAAGGTATTTATAAGAAAACACTACTCTGAACGCATTTTAAAAGAAATTTTGTAAAAATAACATAATTTACAATAATTTGCGTGATTCCACCTGTAGCTCATCAGCTTCAAGTGGGATATTTTACACCTAAAACATGATATACCAAAAATATTTATCACTACACTTTAAAAGATGTTTGCAAAAAGCACTATTCATCGTCTTCAAAACAAATTATTTTAATGACAATCAATTTAAACTGAAAGCAGATTGATTAAGAAACTAAGTGTAGAAGAAATGTAACAATTGAAAAATATGATAACTTTAATTTCAACGTCTTATCATTGTTAGAGTTATTTTCGTCAGATTGGCAAAGCGCTTTGGGTTATTCGACCCATGGGTAAAAAGATGAATTGGTTTGAAGTGAAGCAGGTCGAAGTCGGAACTAACTGTGTTGGTAATTGTTTTATGACTCGAGTCTGGTAGCGTTGTTGGTTAGTGCTCCATTTACTTATAGTTAGGTTTGTATTCAAGCAGATATAATAAAAAAATTATTATTGTTATGTCCATATGTTATCGCAAGATAACGGCGTCAAGCAACGTCGAGCGTGGCTGTTCCTTGGATGGGTACCGTCTGAGTGATCTCATCCTTGCACAGTGCCCACCTGACCGGCCACTATAGTGGTTCGGAAGTCGCCCTTAATCTGTTGGTCATGCTTTTCGTTTTTAACTGTATTGAACTGTCTTGAGAAAACGCAGAATTTAGTTTTGCATCATACTTAATTTTTTAAAGAAAGTGAAACAATTCAAGTACAGCCTACTTATTTTTAATTAATTTATATATCTTGACACACAGCATCTTAGTAATATATAATAATTATAAAATAGTGTAGTGATTTTAAGTGTGAGGAACCACTAAACTATTTATATTCCGCCTAAAATATAGTTTTATTGATTTTAATTTCATGGTCAGCCCTTTTTAGGCATTTATGACAGTTATTTTTAACAATGATTATAAGTAAGCAAGATTTTAAAATTATATCACTCTACATTTAAAATAAAAGCAGTATAGTAAAATATATTTTACAAATTACACTGATATGCTTTTGTATTGATAAAAAAATATTATAACATGATGAATATTCTACCCGATTTAAAAATACGTTCAGGAGCTATTTAGAAAATTTGTTTTAGTAACGCACGTGTATTATTTTATGTTTGTATGTATATATATATATATATATATATATATATATATATACATATATATATATATATATTTATAAAATAAGTGTAATTGCAATTTTATAGAATAAAAATATCATTCACTTGCACTGGCGTCTTTTTCAAAAGTATATTTTTTAATCAGGAAAAACTAAGATACTGTCTTGTTATATATAAAAACAAAAATTAATGAATTTATAATTCTGAAAATAATTATATCTAAACATATGTTTACGAAAAAAGTATGATAGAATGTGGAGATACTTTTTCTTTTTGCAAATAAGTTTTCATATAATTTATAGCTAATTCCATTGTTCAATTATAGTTTTAATAACGGTTAAAAAACTGTATGTATACTTTACGTGTGATTAACTGAGTTTTGATATTTAAAAACCGAGTCTTTTTCGGATTAAGTTAACAGATAACAGGAAACATAAACGTAATGGCCTTGACTTTATTGAAAAAAATCCAGACCGGGTCATTAAACGGCGATACATGTCCCAAGGGATACTTAACTGAATTAAAAGTAATGTTGCTATTACTCCACACTTCTCTTAGGCCTTTCCAGGGAAACACTGTTGGTAGTCAGTTTAGCGATAAGAAATTCTGTTTAGTGAAGGTTTTCTGGAAGAAACTTAATTTAGGGAAGGGTTCAGTAACCAACTTTATTGAGTGAAGGTGTTATAGAGGATTTATTGGTAATTATGCACTTTCTTGCCACCAAACAAATTTGGAACATTTTGCTTGATATGGGTCTAGAATTGGCTGTATTTTCACGAGATATGCTTTTTATTCCGCGGAAATAACGTATTTTACCGAAAAATTCGAAAAAACCAATGTCACAACTTTTAGTATTTTTGTCATATTTCCGTTAATTTAAATGGTATTTTAATCATCTTTTTTTATTTTGATGTGTTTTTTTGCGCTGAATACAAATTTGAAAACTATTTTGGTCTATTACAAATATTTCTCGAGAAATAACGGAAAAACTACTGTCGTGGCGGATCGCGATTAGCGGCCACTACGCGATCATTATATACAACAACTATTAATCACAAAAACCGAATTCTCATATATTCCCGCCGGAGTGACGGCCGGCAGGCCGTCACGGAGGCCAAACGCCCGAATTTAACGCAAATTACGAATTTTTGTTGAGAAAATAAGACAATTAGGATAAGTTAGGTTATGTTTGGTTATGTCATCAAAAATGCATTTTTCGAGCTGAAAAAATAATTTTACTACAAAACCAGTTATATATTTGTGTTCAGCATAAAAAAACACGAGAAATGAAAAAAAATTTGTTGAAAAATAACGATTTTTAAAAAAGTCGGTTTTTTCATTATTAGATAAAAATCTAGTTTTTCGATTTTTCGGTAAAAAACGAGTTTTCCGCGGACGAAATCAAACTCCTCAAGAGATATAAACTCATTTTTCACCACTTTATTAACATGAAATCGTATTTTCAGAGGTGGCAAGAAAGTGCATAATTACCGATTTATTATTATTTATTTATTTGAGGGTTTATATAGTGAAAGTGTTTTTAGCACGATCTTTATAAATCTGTTTTTTTTTTTTAGTTTTTTTTCATAAATACGCGTTCTTTAGTGAAGGAATTTTAGTTAGTAAAGATTTAATAAAGAATTTACAATGAGTTTATTAAAAAGATACGTTATTTAATTAGCGTTTTCAATAAGAAAAGTTGATTAAGGTCAAGAAATAAGGCTGATAAATATTATTTATATGAATTCGGTTAAGTGAAACTACAAAACGTCTCTATTAGGGTTTTCATAAAATGAAACATCAGTCGGTGGGTTTTTCACTAAGGAAATTAATTGAAAGGCTTCTTCATAGAAAAGTGATTTATTAAGGTAATAACGATTTCCAACGGAGGCATTATTAGAGCTAATTAATATACTCAACAAGTATAAATATTGTTTTCGATATTTCAAATACTTAAAAATTTATTATTTTCTCGTTATTTTTTCTGCTATCTAAATAAAATATATAACATGCAATCAATGTATAACAAAAACGTTCCATGATGGATGGAATGCAATGTTCACTGACTGTATTATTCTTATAGTCAGAACTTAACACCGAAACGTGGTCCGCTGAATGGTTACTATCGACGTGGACATTACTCTATGAGTCTGTAGTGTCCTAAGACTATACTCGTTCATCTACACTCATCACGCTCATTTGCCCCTCATATTCACCCACTTCTCTACGCTATACAGCTTACTAATTAATTGAGAATTGACGAAAAATGAATATGTGTCATGAATAATGCAGGAATCATTAGTTAACTGTAATTGGTTGGGAGGTTCATGAGGGAAACTAAACTCTAATGACTTGCCGAACTAATCATTTTAAACTTTCATTAGCACTTCTGAATAATTACTTCCTAAAATTTTATTCAATAAAATCCTTTACTGTTAAGCTTAAAAATATGTAAACTGGTAATTAATTAAGTTCTTAATCTAACATAACTGCTAAGGTCGGAACTAAGACATGGTTGTATAGAAACCGTATTTTAACAGAAGCAAGTACATTTACTAGAATGGATCTAAGTCCAAACTCCCTAAGTCCTGCATTGTGAGCTGTTATGTTCAATTGAGCAGGTGAGGATTAGTAGCCCAAGGTCACTTCTGTTGTATATCTGCTTAATCTCTTGTAATTCTCTACTTAAGATACATAACTACCCTCCAGTATTTAACATATCCAGTTGCATTTGTATGTTTTTTAAATGCTTCGGCGTTTTTTTGTTTCTCAAAAATTCGTAACATGTCTTCTTTTATACTTAATTGATAATGAACATGATTTTCAAACGTCAAAAACTTATTTATTGTATAATTTCTTACGTACGTAAAACACTTAAAAAATAAAATTCATTTCCTAATTCTATAACAGGTGACTCTAAAAATTGTAATAGTTTAAATTATCTAAAAGCCTTATTACTGTGTAAAATATTATTGAAATAACGTTATTTAAGGGTAAAATAAAGTAGAAAAATATCTCTATTGTACAACATTTGTAATTATTGGCGATTTTAGGACTAAAATGTCTTACACCTAACCATTTTTAATTTAACTCATACAAAAATAAATAACAAATTATAATAGCTTACGTAAATGTTACATACGTACGAAATAAAACAACTGCAAATGTTAACATTTATCATCTCATACATAACAGGTCGTCAGCATATACCTAGTACCGCACAATTAAATACAGGCGGTAATATTCTGTCTCATATCTTTCTATAATTTTTTGTTGGAACTGTGGCATAAATCTGTGACGCACAAGTTTACATATTAGGTTTAGTGATTTTTGCAGTTTAATTCATATGGATATACCTAACAAATAAGCCAATTTAAACAGCCAATTTATAATAGATGATAAGCAAACATATTCCTTATTTTGAATTTGTATTGTTCGCAATAGGTATCTACTAGTTGTTGGTACATTTTTGCCATTAACAATAACAGGGAATAACATTTCATAAATACTTACAATATCAAATTAAAGTCATTATTTCGATTCTTATTATGGTGTAAAGTTGTCGTTATTGCAATGTACGAGTTGTATTGGACAGGAGTTACTGTGTTCCTGCTGATGTACGACCGTCCTTCACGTCTGAGCGGATGTTGTGGATAGACGGGATGAGAAAGGTTGTGTTACGTCAGTAGTTACTACTACTGTACTCAGTAGTTTGTAGTAGAAGTATCCACCACAGTACACAAATGTACGAGTTGTATTGGACAGGAGTTACTGTGTTCCTGCTGATGTACGACCATCCTTCACGTCTGAGCGGATGTTGTGGATAGAGGGGATGAGAAAGGTTGTGTTACGTCAGTAGTAGTACAGTAGTTTGTAGTAGAAGTATCCACCACAGTACACAAATGTACGAGTTGTATTGGACAGGAGTTACTGTGTTCCTGATGATGTACGACCGCCCTTCATATCTGAGCGGATGTTGTGGCTGGAAGGATGACAAAATTCGTTTCAACCCTGAAAATTAATGGAATTTCTGTCAGTCACTCGCAACATTCATTGTACTGGATGTAAATGAGTTTCTGTAAGGGTGGAAGTTAAAGAATCTATATAACTATTTATATAATATTGTCATTTTACAAGTGCTGAAGGGCTCTTATAGCAAGTATTGAGCCTATCGTAAAAAATTCAGGTTTCAACAGCGTACGAGATTGTATTCCATTATACAAGTCTTGGCTTGACTTCAAAGCACTCCTACAGCAAATGCTGAAACTACCAGGAGATTCAAAATGCTATGACCAATGATGTGATGATATTAGCCAGCCGTAACCATACTAACGCCTTAACGCTTTGCATGGTTGTCACATTTCAGTACTTTATCTGCACTTGTCTCATAATATAGTTATGAGGAATATGTAAACTTGTTTTCAAGTAAACATTTTAAGACTTTGCATTTTCATATTGTTATATTTCTATATAGATTTTTGTTTTTAACACGTTGTTTTAAACTGTCATATTCATTGTGCTTTTGGTAAGAATGCGTGTCTGAGTTTCACACAAGATTGCTTATATCAAGTCAAGAGATTCACTAAATTGATTATACTTATTGAATTGAAAAGTTATTCAATATATGTCATTGTATATTTTAATCATCAATATTTTCGTTTACTGATTTAACACTCATTAATACTGTTATTGTTTTTAATTGAGAGTTTTTTAACGTTCCCTATTCAAAAAGTCGAGATTTGAAACTTTGATCTTTAGACTTTCCATAAAAAGCTAAAATATATCAATAGCGCAATAATTGAAATTTTTTAATTATGAGTCAGTAAACTATTCAGTACTGAGATGGGGCATAATTATTTTTAATTTTAGTAAAATATCTATGTAATTGTTGTTCTTTTTAACTACAAAATTATATGTTAATCTTGATAATATTGATATAGATAAGCTAAACTAGCTGAGTTGGAATCCATACTAAACTTATAGTGGTTTTCTATCATTAAAGTCATGTAAGCGTTTATATTTATATACTTTTTTTAAATGTTAGTACTGGTTGAACAAGTTTTGTGAAGAAAATTTTTAAAGCGTTTAATATTTAAGGTATGGATTTAAATCGTATATTAAACTGTTTAAACTCATATCTTCGTAGATAATTTATGTTGCCAAATTGTTTAAAATTCTAATTTAACTGCCTTGACTTCATCACATAGGAACCATACCGCGATGAAACATGGTTATACAATTCCCTAGGGAGACGTAACAGGATTGAAAGTAAAGTTAAGATTAATCCACACAGTTTCCTTCGGCCATTCCTGGGAAAACGTTGTTGGTAGTCTGTTAAAAGTCAAAGAAATGTTATTTAGTGAGGTTTTTGGATAAAGAGAAATATTTGCTTTTTTTTTTTTTAATTATTCAGTAAGCGTTGGTATAGGCACAGATTTAGTGAAGCGTTTGCCAAAAAAACTTTAATCAGCGAGTGTTTTAATAAATAAAAGTTACTTGTAATGTGTTTTGAAAAGAAATGTTACTTAGGAATTAGTGAGTAATCGGATAAAGAAACGCTATTTGAGACTCTTTTGATAGGGAAATGTTATTTTATCAGTGGTTTGTCAAAGGAACTGTATTTAGTTAGGGTTAATGAAAAATGTTTAGTAAGGTTAAAAAAGTACCTGATATTAGTTTGGCTTCTGATAAAGGGAGGTAATTTAGTAACTAAATTGTAAAGAACATTTATTGTGTTTGATAATATCTTTGGACACACTATGTTATTTTTGTATTATTAAAAACAATATTTTCATAGTAGACGTTGTTTACTTGTCCGCCACTTGCTGGTGTATAGCAAATATTCAAATTTGTACACTCTTGAAAGTTTTGACAATATAACCACCGATGGTAAACCAGAAGATCTCCATGTTCGGTCCTGCACATAATTATGTGTCCGGTTTAGCACCGGAATCATCAATTAACAACTTGTAATTAGTTGGCGAGTGTAGTGTGGGAAACTGCAAACTTTGATGACGTGCTGGACTAATTTTAAAACTTTGGTTCACCATTATTAATGGTCTCAGTTGATTGCCCTCACTTAAATTCATTACAGTATATATTTTTGTTTTTGAGCTTAAACGTACTCAAACTAGTTTAAAATATGAACCATAACAACAAATATTATAAACATTGGTTGTAATTAGTCCATAAGTGCAATACTTAACATTTTATAAGTACTTCAACTTATTTAATACATTTTTACTTTTGAAATTATAAAAGAATAAATACTAAAAAGTCAAGCAATATTATATGTTAGGAGGTAGTTTAATCTTTACAAAATATAAAGATAAGTCATGTATAGTAATAATAGCAAATTTTTCGTTAAAGGGGCTCCAATCAACACCTAACCACGCCGATATACTACCACTGGCCGATGAAATCGGCAAGTTGAACTCACAACTGTCCGGCCTTGAGGACCAAACATTTAACACTCGATAAATTGGGCTAAGTTTGTTATGTATTAGTTTGATCACTCAGTCAAAAACCATATGCTTCTTTCGGTATCGTTAAGCCACTGCAGAGATTGTCAGCCATGTTGGTTTTAATCCCATAAGAACAATGTTATTTGCATATCTATATTTGTTCGTTATTTATTGACAGAAATTTGTATATGAGGTGTCATTTTAAACGTCGTCATATTGTGCACTGTGTTTGCTTATGATATTTGTAGTGTTTACTTGAGTTCAGATATAGTCATATTTCATGTGATATTTAATAACTTATTTATCGTAGGAATTTAAAGTTTTTTTAAAATTTTTTATAGATAAAGAACAAAAGTTTTCACCAATCAGTTTCTGTTAGTCCTTGACTGAGTGGAAAGTTCATGAGCAACTTAATATGAAAGCTTCTTATAGTAAAAAAAATGAAGATAAGAATATAGATTCCTTATATGACTATACTCATAATTTCATTTCAGAATTAGTTCCAAGCAATTCAACAAAGCAGGTGTTCCCCTCCCTTCCCCTCCTTGTAAAACTTCCACGGTCGCCAGGTATAAGGCTTCTTGAGTCCCCTGCTTTGTATCTATTTCCGTGCCGCAACTGTCAACCACCTGTCCCTAATCAAATTTAGGGCTGTTTTATCTTTCCCTTTACCAGTGGGTAGTGATAACCACCTCTTGCATCTTTGGGGGTGTATATTACGTCAATATAGTACTGTAGTTTTTTTCCCAAGATTTATTTCCATCCCGCAGTTTTCTCCATGATACGTTAGTGGAAAACCTCAAAATTTTTCCAATAGTTTTTATAGTTTTCCTAATAGTTTCTCACTTCGGTGTGTGAAAATAATGTTGTACAATGTGACAAGTGGTCGTAGTTAGTTGTTCTGTTGTGGTGTTTTTTAACAAGCCAGTATATTTCAAGATCCTCTCAAAATCGTTTTAGAACTAGATTAGTGTGCAGGGTCCTATCTGGAAGTATCAGTAAACAATCCTCAATCAAATATGTTATTGTAATATTTGTTAGTACTATTTTAATGGGTTGGCCAGAACATCTCGTATATAGTTTTAGCCATATTGCAAGTTCTAATTATATAAACAAAGTGTTAAATAGTCCCAAAATAAGTAACGATGATTATTAACTTTAGATAAGTTCTTAATTTCTTAACTTAAAACAAAGATAATCATAAAATTTACTTCCTTTCTATGGACATATGTTTACACCTCTTTTATTGTTCCCACAGCTCGTACAGTTTTTATTCTATTTGTAATATATGAACTTCTTACCTACTAAAACATCAAATTATTGTTAATTATTCATTTTAATTTACAAAATCAATAAAATACGTTAGGTAAATCAAATGTTATCAGATCATTATCTAAACATTAATTATGTACGTATTTTATTGGTGGTAACTCTTTTTTATAAAACTATTTTGGTTTTATATACTTTTACAAACTACTTCCTTAAAAAACCTTAACATATGCAATATCACGTTACTTACGTACTAAAGTTTTCAGTTTAACTATACTAACAGCCAAACTAATTGTAACATGAAGTGGGACGGGAAACTAGTTTAAGTACATAATAGTTGATCTGAAAGTATCATCAGTATTATCCTGGAAAAACGTTATTAACAAGTTTTTTTTACAGCTAATTACGGGAAAGAACCTCCTCAAGTTAAACCTACTTTTACAAACTCCTCAGGAGCAAAGTTCATCCCTACCTGATCTTGTTTGACAACAACTTCTAACTACACATTGTTCCATATATCTTGTTCAACCCCCCTACACGACCTCCCTGAATTTTTCTTATAATGCAATGTATAAATTTTCAATGGCTTTAATTACTGTTTAAAAGTTCTGTCCGGATTTAATATCATTATTTAGGCTTAGGTACCAGAAGGTAATAGAGACTTTTGGTTCCCCTTGTTTTTGTTATCTTGTCGTCCCTGTGTTTGATTCCTAGCTGGGTTTCGGTCTTCTGTGGTGCTGGAAGGGAGACTCCTGTGGTTGAAGTTTCGCTCTCTTTTTGGGGGGAGGGGGGGGTTGTGCCGTAGCTCATTACGTATTTTCATTTCTTGGATCGTATCCTCTTTTTTGTATTTAGTGTGCCTTCACTTTGTTGTTTGTTATAAGTAGTGCGTACAACTGCAGCGTTCACGTGATATAAAAGTGAGAAATATGTTCAAGAGAAATTTGTGTACTACAATGGTGGGATAAATAACAAATCAAAACATGTATAAATTTCAAGTTTTAGTTATTCTGCGAAAATTGGTAAGCATTATACTCACAATATTACAGTCCTTCGTATTATTTGACTGCTATACATCGTTTAGTTACTTATATACAGGGTTTTACATAAAGTTGTCCTGGCCAGTAATTTTCGAATTGAACAACTAAGTAGAACAAATAATAAAGAAATACAGGTTTTTAACACTACTTTGTTTAGTTTATAGTTGTATTTTTGTGTGTGTTTTTTTTTTTTTTTTTTTTTTTTTTTTTTTTTTTTTTTTTTTTTTTTTTATATATATCAATTAAAATCTCAAGAGTTATTTGACCGATTTACATGTCATTTTGCAAACTTTTTAACAAAAACATTATCAAACAGCAACAAATAATCATTACGGTATTTTGGGCCATTTCAAAATTGTGGTCATTTGAGTATTGTAGATCCACAAATCTAGTAAATCAAAAATCGTTTGGAAAATTAAATGTCCAAATTTTTAATTGACACAAGATACCTGTTTGCCTGCCAATTTATTGTTATTAGTGCTTATGTAAATATGTGTGCAACTGACAAAAGTCGGTCGGTCAATCCGTTTTTGAGTTGTTATCTTATTTGTAAAAAAAAAAAAAAACACACACACAATTGTTAGGAATTTTTTTAATTTGTATTCTTCATGTTTTGCTCAACATTAGGTGTACAATCGAACATTTACAGCCAGATACCCTCTATAAATACCTAGTCGATATTTCAGTATTCTTGTAAAAAACGTTGAATCAGATTATTTTCCATTGAATGTTCAGGAATTGGAATATTTTATTTTATTGGATAAAGCACTATAAATTTATTGATAAGGCAAAAGTTTTTCAAAAAGGAAAGAGTATTATAATTATCAAGAGCTATGTTTTGGCAAGACGTGAAATATTTTTAGCAACATGACTGCAATATATTGAATATGCATGGCACTCTACCATGATGGAAGTGTGCATAGAGCATGAATTACGAATGCGAGAAAAAATAACGAGGCTACAGGTCTTATAAAATGTATTTTATTGGTGTGCAAACAGTCTTGAATTGCATATCTCTTGTAGATGGAGGGAAAAAGTACACCAAATAAATTTAGTTTTTCTATAAGTTTTTTTTATTAATTATTGCTTTTACGTAATAAAGAAAGACATGTGCCGTTCCACAGTTGGTAATATGTTGTCTTTATTTTGTAACACAAATTGATTGCAAATTTTCTCTGGAAACAATGTTGAATGGAATATGCAATTATATGAATACCTTCAACTGAAGTTTGTTTTATTACACTTTCCTAAAATGCTAAATCAAAAAAATTTGTATTCACTTATGAAGAAATGTCCCGAACTACTGTACAGGTTATGAAAATTGTGGAGATGTCAGGTTTTGTATCATAAATACCCACTAATAAAGGGTTGATGGGAAATTCATTTCTAAATGGTAGGATCGTTCTTCAACGTTTCCTTCATTCATAAAAGTAAAATTGGCATTAATTTAATTATTTATTTAAAACAATTTATACAAAAAATATAAAAATCTCAAAAAGTCTTGGCTAATTTGTTTTCATTGTGATTTAGGTCATTTCAACTCTTACATGATTGTACTAATGTTCATCTGCATATTTATAACCCATTGGGGTTTTATAGGTTGTAAAATTTAGTTTTCTTTTAGAATTACAGCAGGTTGAGCAGGCAAGCTTAGAGAACCACCCCGTAACGAAGCAAGGAATTTCAGCTAGTACTGTGGATAAAATTACAAATATATCCAGCCTTTTAGTTATTTTTGTCACTACAACTGACTCATAACGCCTTTCGATTCAATTCGTTCTTTATAACGGATATTAATATCTCGTAAAAATCTTTGTAAAAACAGTCGTATTTTAATAGTAAACGGGAAATAATAAGATTATTTTTGCAGGTACTTAACAAAAAACTGTTATCTTTTTTTGTAAAAATAATATTAAAATGTTTAATATATTTTACTTTGGATTTCCTATTTTCTCATGAATGATACAAGAATGTCTTCATAAATTTAGCTTTAGCTAGTACACGACTGACAATATTACACTATTAAATAAATAACTTTTAAACAGTTCTTCATTGATTTAAGTATTTAATATATAGTTTAGCTGATAGTGTAGTAAAAACCTGTGTTAATAATATTATATGTATGCCTATTACATATTTGTAACAATTTAAAATTCCCGTTTCGAAAGGTATACATTCAGTAATTAGAAATAGTTCTAACATTTATTTTCATATTTGTTGTAAATTACGTATAACGCAATAGCTTTATTGAAAAGGTAAAATTTTTTTCGAAATTATAATCGTTTTCTCTTTATTCAGAGCCATAGTTATTATTTTATTTTGTCCATTGCTTTTAAAAGAATATTTATACAAACTGTAACTTACAAATAATTATGTTTGGTATTAAAAAAAATGTTCTTATAAGCTAGGGCTTAGTTACCCTCTCCCCACCCATACACGTACAAGTGGTATTGACCCTCCATCTTGCCCATACACTTACTGTAATATTGAACCTTCCATCCACGTACGGTAGTATTGACCCTCCTACCCACCCGTATGCCTACAATATTTCACAAACAGTCTAGTTAAGAAGTGAAATCACCTTTTCCTAAATAACAAACAGAAGTGAGTTTTGTTTTAAAATTGGAAGAAACAAAAAACGGATTATCATAGTGATTTATAATTAATTTATTTTGTGGTCATTCACAAAATATCCTCAATTTGTAGATTTTTAAATTTTCTTGTATTTCAAACCTAATTTTTTTTAAACATAATAGTTTTCTGTTAAAGTTTATATATTATCGGTTTCTGATCAAAATCATTTGATATAACTTCTTTCAATTATCACACTTTATAGTAATGATAGTCAGTGAGCTGTGTAACATTACAAAGAGGAAAACGAATAATGAAACTGCGCTTCCATTTATCTCTGTAATGAACAGTTGACGAAAGAACTTGTGTTGTTACATATTTATAATGAACTACTTGCAGAATTTTCATAAACTTGACATCCCTGACGTGTGTTCTTTATTTTCACAAGACTTGTAAAGTACTTTTAAACTTTACCAAGTTATTCCACATTTTACTGTCTGCAGAGTATATTTAAGGACTTTTCCAACTATTTTGTAACGTTGGCACATAGCAAATGTTCAACCACTTTAGTTCAAGTTTATTAAAAAGCTAACTGTTTTTAAGTAACAAAGAAAAATTTTATTATTTTATAGTGTACTTGAATTTTTTCTGGCTATATCGTCTTCGATGCTCGTTTGAAAAATAAATGTTGACTAGTTTTCTGATACCTATTATATTTAAGATTTAGTAATATGTCGATCTCTATCCAGTAAAATATTGAGCAAAAATAATCTTATAATGATTATGAAAGATTACCAAGATCATTATATACTTATCATTATAGTTGACACTGGTGGCGCAGTGCTGAAACCCACAGCTACTTGAGGACAAAGAGTTGTGGAGATTGTAGGCGATAGTTTCTGTAATGGGTCATCTTAATACCAACATGGCGTCCGCTCAGTGGTTGCCATCGACAGCCACTACTAGAAAAATTTGGGATGCAGTTGGGGTCCGGATGTTGTGTGGGGGAGAGAACTGAATATCAGGCTTGTCAATTAGCTGAAAATCAAACCAATACTGTATCTGTAAGTGCCATAGTTGTCTTGGCTAGTACGCTATCAATAAATTACCCTTTCTGAAGAACAGTTGAACTCAGTTAGTAACCAGACTGCATAGGACGTCGAGAATCATCCTACACTAATGTATTATTCGCCTTTAAAATATGCACAAAGTTGTGCCGGCGTCTCATATCTAAGAATTGAATTAATAATTTATTGTAATTTAAAATTAATTGTTACTATTTAAATAATTCAAAGAATTAAATTATCATTTAAAACCTTATCGTACTATTATATTTTGAAAATTTCTCTTTGGTGCTGTTAAATAATACTTTTTTTCTACAAATAGTTGTGGAAAAATTAATTGTATTCATGTGTATTATTGTATAACACCTACTACTTGTGTTTATTATATTAACTTTCTAAAGTTATGGCTTTCTAAATAGTTAAGAACTGTAGTAGATATCAATATGAAAAGAGCAAGTTCCTCAAGGCTCAACTTCGGACTTGAATTATTCATGCAGTTCTGCTGTTCTTTGAGGATGTCAACGTGTTTTTGGGGTGGGCGTAGATTGCGTACTTCCACAGCATATTACTCATGTGTGACTTTGTGTACTACTTCACTAGAAAAGTAAAAACTCATTTTTGCGTAATTTTTCAACCACACCCATTCTTACAGTCATGGTTCGACCTTCATTAGCGTTATTTTTTTAATATTAATGCATTAAATACCATAATACCAAGTATAGAATAGGTGGAGTAAAGAGAGATGCCAATTTCTGTAATCTGCATAAATAAGCTAATTTTATTACTATTATTATTTATTTGTTTATTTATTTTATTTATTTATTTATTTATTTATTTTTGAGATTGGTGGATCAACATCTTGCGAACAAGTGACTTGCAAACAACTGGAGTGGCAGAGGGTAAAACTTCTCAGCCCCAGGGGTATTGAACGACGGCTGGCTGTGTAGCAACGCTTTAGCTAATGTCGCTCTGAATATACAAATGAAATATCAATTAGCCTATGTTTATTTTGGTTGCAACAACTTTTTAAAATATTTGTTTCATAATATACCTTAAAACTCACTATATAATTTGTATGTTTTTTAACTTCGTTTGCAAATTCTATTCCAAATTATATACTCAAATCACGTCAGTTTGTATAATTTATCGACCATGTACACATTATTTGTAAAAGGTTGATAAGAGAGCAACAAATTTTCTTTCATAGGAAATATGTTTGGTTGTTTATATCCACAATATCTAAATAACTACTAGTATGTAAACAGATATCTAAAAAAAAAATTATTCATTAAACCTTAAGTAATTTTTAAAAATCTATACTCATTTTCTAATTTTTTTAATTTTTTTATTTTTATTAAGTATATTATTATTATTTTGTTTGGTGGTTATTATTATTAAAAAAACAACATCGTAGCTGAATTAGAAATAGATAGTTATCTAAATTTTACTAATCTATTCCAATATTTAAATAATAATAATTTACATGTAAATCCAAATAAAACAAGTTGTATATATTCTACAAACCACAGGAGTGTTGCTGATAATCCATTAATCGTGATGAATGACTTTGAGCTTCCATTTCAAACTGAAATGAAATATCATGGCCTAACGTTCGATCAAAATTTCAGGTGGACTACTTACATTGACAGCATTTGTTCAAAATTATCGTCGGAATTATTTTTATTGAGTAGATTTCCTAAATTAAATAACATTTTTATTGCGAGACTTATATACAGCTCACTTATTGAATCTAGATTGAGATACGGTATAATACTATGGGGTTCTGCATCCCGTACTGCTTTATTGAGAGATTTTCGTTTACAGAAGAGTGTAATCCGTATAATGGCTAATGTGAATAGAAGAACTTCATGTAAAGAAATTTTCAAATCATTTCAGATTTTAACTTTATCATCTCTGTATAAATATGAAATCTTAATATTCTACAAATTTTAATCGGCAAATTTTCAAACCGGCTCAAACACACATAAATATAATAAAATATATTGTGCTCAACACAGTCAAACGTCCCATAGATTAGAACTAACAGATTCCCTTCCCCCCCAAAATATGGGGCCAAAATTATTTAATAAACTGCCAATTAATATAAAATTACAACAAAACTTTATGATATTCAAAACCTCCCTTCAACACTTTTTATTGGATGGAGCTTTTTACTCTGTAGAGGAATTCTTAATAGGTGAATAATAAGGATTAAGAATAAAGACGACATTTATTATTTTAGCCATGTACATAAATATTTGCTATTGTAATTAGAATAACTTAAATTTATATTAACAGTTACTTTAAATATATATACTTTATAATTATATATACTTCAATTATATATATAGTTGACCTTTGTAATAAAATTGTAAAAATTGTCTAATACAAATAAATATTTTTGAATTTTGGTTGGTTTGAATGCAGACAGTAAAGATCCTATGGTTAGTATTAGGTATATTAGATATGGTTCCTTAATAATACTAAAGTTTATGAAAGCAGCACGATATATTGGATCAAATCTATTGGAATTTGTGTATATTTTCCTTCTCACATATACATAATTATACTTTTCCACAAAGTCTTTGTGGACGCCACTTAGACGTAAATTATTTCAAATAAAATTTAATTAAATGTCATAAACTGTACATAGGAAATATACTTTATACAATATCAAATAAACTTGTTCATTTAACTTTCAGTAACAGTCGTTACTAATTTGTCACATTCGTTCATAAAAACTAAGCCATTTTAACATGAAAAAAAATGCCTTTAGGCAATGTATTTTACTATTAGTTTTCTTCATCTAACATCAATATGATACTAACATAATTAAAAAAGTTAAAGTAGTAATAAAAGTTTAAATTATTGTACAACACCTTCATACCCAGTTAAATCGGATGAAGGTGTTGTACAACACTTTCATCCCCAGTTAAATTGGATGAAGGTTTTGTACAACACTTTCATCCCCAGTTAAATTGGATGAAGGTTTTGTACAACACTTTCGTCCCCAGTTAAATTGGATGAAGGTTTTGTACAACACTTTCATCCCCAGTTAAATTGGATGAAGGTTTTGTACAACACTTTCATCCCCAGTTAAATTGGATGAAGGTTTTGTACAACACTTTCATCCCCAGTTAAATTGGATGAAGGTTTTGTACAACACTTTCGTCCCCAGTTAAATTGGATGAAGGTTTTGTACAACACTTTCATCCCCAGTTAAATTGGATGAAGGTTTTGTACAACACTTTCATCCCCAGTTAAATTGGATGAAGGTTTTGTACAACACTTTCATCCGCAGTTAAATTGGATGAAGGTTTTGTACAACACTTTCATCCCCAGTTAAATTGGATGAAGGTTTTGTACAACACTTTCATCCCCAGTTAAATTGGATGAAGGTTTTGTACAACACTTTCATCCCCAGTTAAATTGGATGAAGGTTTTGTACAACACTTTCATCCCCAGTTAAATTGGATGAAGGTGTTGTACAACACTTTCATCCCCAGTTAAATTGGATGAAGATTTTGTACAACACTTTCATCCCCAGTTAAATTGGATGAAGGTGTTGTACAACACTTTCATCCCCAGTTAAATTGGATGAAGGTTTTGTACAACACTTTCATCCCCAGTTAAATTGGAATAAATTCTCTGATGGAACATCAGAGACTAGGCAAGCGAGCTGCGTGCAAGTACGGGATCTCTCAGAGGTCATCCATCCAAGGAACAGCCACGATTGATGTTGTTTAAT
Organism: Stictocephala bisonia; assembly: GCA_035578905.1. Classification (NCBI taxonomy): domain Eukaryota; kingdom Metazoa; phylum Arthropoda; class Insecta; order Hemiptera; family Membracidae; genus Stictocephala; species Stictocephala bisonia. Next base: position 3,744,275 of record JAQJVL010000010.1, on the reverse strand, counting down.
GCCGTTTCCTTCCGATAACGATGGAACCCTCCGGTCAAGGCAACCTGTCGTAGACTCAAAAACACTTTTTGAAACCCCTTAAACAGAATAAACACTGTAAACCACCATGAATTCTTTTCTTCAAATTCACACATAATATGTTATGTGAGGTTAAATGGAATATAGTACTTTGAACAGTTACCGACATCCCATTTAAATATGGTAACTCGTCTATCAATTTCATCGTTTACTTATGTATATACTTAAGTACATTAGTAGACTTATGTAAAAAAACTCAAAAAAAGCTCCAGCACAACGATGATGCCATTCATAGATCTAATAAACACACAAGCATTCCATTTGTCCAAATAGCTCCACCGTCTGACCACTAGAGTTGAATCAGAAGGAAATATTTTTTTTTAACTATGCGGTTATTTTGCACGACAAACCAGAACTAATATACAAAACATACAAAAATATACTGTAGGGTGGTTATTTAAAATTAAATACTATTCAATTGTTACATACATATGCTGTAATTATCTATACAATACAATATATTCATGCTTATCACAGTTGGAAATTTAGTACGATACGAAAACGCTAAACGTATTCCATATGTTATAAAAGATTGTGTAGACGTTCTTAACGCCTTTTTACCATTACCTTTAATTTATCTTTGAAACTTGGACAGTCTCCCAACGTTAGAAATCAACTCAAGTTTGCTCGATTTTTCAAATTTACCAAAAAAAAAAAAAAAAAAAAACAAAGTAGTAGGATTTTATATTTATATTCATATGAATTAACTGTCAGAAATTTACGATTTTTCTCCATATTTCTTAACGAAAATGGTAAGCATCATTTACATTCATATTACACTTTTATTTTATTTTATATTTTTATTATTATTTTTTCAGCTGTAATGATGTTCTTTAAAGAAACCTATTTTCCTTTCTAGTACGATTCTTACCTCAGAAATATGACGTCAGACAAGAAGAAAGTGGATAAGGAATGACAGATGTGAATCATGTATCCATAGCTGTTGAAAGTTTCATTTAGACCTAGATAGTTCGTCAAAGTCATGTCTCTCTCGCCTCTCCTTGAAGTATATAATGTAATACATTATCTCTATACTTCAGAATATTGTTTGGCACCCCATAACAGATTGTAAAGTTGATTATAAAAATTTACTTGACATATATTTAGGAAAAACTGTCAATGTATTTGATAAAAACATTATAAATGTGCCTGGACATTTCATGGTAAGAGATTTACATGAAAGATATTTAACACTTAAAAAAATAGATTAAAAAATTTACTTATTATTATGTCGTTCAATTGGCCAGTTGTCAGTTACGATTTGAAAACCATTTGCATGTATAGAAGATAATATCACACATATATGTTGTTCATAGATTGAATTTGCCAACCATATATCTGTGGAAAACTTTATTCTGGTCTTAATTTTCATCTAAAAAATATTGTTTAGTTTATCTTTTCTTTGGCTATTAACGGTTAAACTTAAGGAGTCCTGTAATAATAAACATAAACTTTGTTTACAAACAAATTAACTATAAATTAACGTCTGTAAAGATAACTGTTTTATGATGAGTTTGATGGACGTTATAGGACTTAAATATGTCCAAATTGTTTAGTGCTCTTTGAATATTATCTATGAAAAAGGTAAAACGTTCTTTGAAAAAACAGATAAGGCAAAATTGACTGGTATGTTTGTTTTTACTATTAAAACGCAAAATATATCAGAATACATTTTGCTACGTACGATAAATATTAGTTTAGCAAGCGTAGTTTAACTTTATGTATTGAACAATATGTAGTTAAAAGTTGGCGCCAAACAAGATCAGCCAGGGATGAACTTTGCTCCTGGGGAGTTTGTAAAAGTAGTGATGACTCAGGGAGGTGCTTTCAAGTAATTAGCTGAACTAAGAAACTTGGTAAATTACATTTCTACAGGAGAATAGTAAAGATGTCTTTACATCAGCTGTTCAGCACTTTTGTTTGTTTCTTATTTAGTTCCTCCGTTTCACGTTGAATTAAAAGTAACTTTACATGAACTTTAGAACTTAGGTGGACTAATATTGCATCAAGTTACGTTAGTTATTTTATAAAGCGAATATGTCCTTCAACACAGAACCTAAGTAAGTTATTTAGTTTTAGTTAAGTAACATTTTCTCGTGAGGATTGTGAATATCCTTTCTGTACGGAACCATCTGTAACGTACATACCAATAGCTTATACAGTTACTTCGCATTAAGATAGTTTGGTAGTTACTAGAATTATAGTGAGATATGAAGTATTAAGGGAACAAATATTTCTTTAATTACGTCTCATGTATTATTGACGGGAATAAATAATTGCATTCTTAAAATACTAGCTGAAGTTAAATATATGCTCATAATGTATTATTACTTATGTTAGTCAGTCAGTTGATCACTTGAAGAAACTTTACAACGCGTTTCTGATCACGCTTTGTCTTTATTAAAATATGTACTAAAACCACTCATGACGCAAACATCAGTAGTTCACGAAAGTCACGAAACACGTAGTAAGAAAGATTTAAAGAATTTAATATTTATCAGTCAAAGTAAGGGCTAATAAGCCCTTTCTAACACTTAAAAAAAAAAAAAAAACCTGGAGACTAACGGTTTAAGGGTGACTTAAGAACCACCATCAGCTGTGGAAGGATGGGATCGCTCTGATGGTACAGCCACGCTTGTCGCCGTTATCTTGAAATAACGTCGTAACTATCAGGCCAGTGCCACGGGGAACCAGCTGGAACTAAAAGTTTATTTTTGTTAGTAAAATTTCATTAAAAACTGAACACTTGTTCTCTTCCCTAGACTATATCTGGACAGACACCTGAAACTTCTGTAGAAGCGTTCACGTCGGTGAAAACCATTTAGAAGACGCCGTGTCAGTATTTTTACTAAGATAATCAATGATTAGATTATTATAAACTATTAAATAAAAGTTGTTTCAAAGTGTTAGTTAGTGAAATAGATATTCAGGGCCAAATCTTCCTTTCTATTACTGATATAAAGGCCTTTTTCATATTAAGTTAAATATGAAATGAATACCTAGATTTTACCATGTTGAGTTACCTTATTGTTATTTTACCTTATTGAGTTATGTGCGTATGCTTTTTTTTATAAAATTTGAACGATTCTTAAAATAATTTGTCAGTGTATGCGTTTTTCTTCAAATCCAAAAAACATGTATTAATAGCTTTTACCATCATAATAGGAATATTTGAATTTAAAGAGTTTTAAAACTCACTATTGTCCAATAAATTGTTTTATTACTGGGAGGCCTCTCATCTACAATATCTTCAGATATCAGCAAATTAATTTTGTTTCCTTTAGTTTGTTGATGTTTTAAAATCCCTACCTCGTAGATGAAAATGATTACACAAATAAAACAGTTTATTGGAAATATGATATTTTTAAATTATTTTGATTTAAATGTTTTTCAAATAAAAACTGTAAAAGAAAAACGAATATTTAGACTGGATGATTTTATTGTATATTACTGTCATAAGAATTTCAGGTAGTACATGATGTTGGTGTAAGATTGGCAAAGACGACTGCATTACGGACGTGGGTGTAACGTTGGCTTTATGGTGATTGGATATGGCCATAACACCGGTGAGTCTCCACTTTTACCTCGCTTCGTACAGATGTTAGTGGACTCTATATATAGCTAATTCAGTCTTCTGAGAAGATAGGCGACTAAATCATATTTTCACAGTCGTCAAATTTCTATTGTTGTCATGTAAACAAGAGGAATGTTATTGTCATGCACTTAGGATGGATTGTGGAAGCATTCTACTCATAAAAACAGCTCAGTAGTTCCCTTTGAATAAGTGTAAGAAAGACTTTCCAAAAGGATCGTTTGCTACTACCATCTATTGATGTTCTTTGTGGTACTAATGTACTACATTATCGACAATAATGTTGACTTGGCTTTTAACGAAGACTATTTTCGATATTCTTCACATATCACGCCCATTTTTAATCTATATTGATCCATAATCTTAGAAATTGGAGCTTTATGATTAATTAAATAGAGCAATTGAAGGTTTTGTTTTTTAAGAATATACCTGTTGATTTCATATGATTAAGGTAAGGGGAAATTATGTGAGTGATGTAGACTGTGACAAGTAATTTTCTTTATATAAAATATTCTATGGAGAAATGGCGGCAGTGTAAAAAGCTTTTTATCGTATTTACAGTCGTTAAATGTACTGGCTACGAGTTAACTTACGTTGTATTATGTGTTAATATATCCAAGTTCTCCTGGACGCTTGTCTTGTTTCTCATAAATATGCGTGAATGACTTTTATTTATGTAGGTGTGAATGCTATTCATTACTCATTATTATTATTAACTATTTAACGTTAAGTCACCTATTGTAGAGCTATGCGTGAATACAAGGGACAAACGAGTGTAATGAGTGCAGATGAACGAGTTCACTGTTACAAACTAGGTGAACTGATCCTTAGAGAGAACAACTTATAAATAGCCCAATTGTCAGGGTAAGTGAGGAAAGGGGTCTGCAGCTTCACGTGGAATCCAAACCCCTTCGTAGTTAGTGGTCCAATTTTCATATGTGACAAGCCTGATACTCAGTTATCTCCCCTGCACAACATCCAGACCCTGACTACCACTCTATATGGACACCCTAGACTTCTCTGGTACTGTCCACGTCAATAGCAACCATTAAGTGGACTCAGTTTTAAGAGGACTGAGTATGAAATATCTTGCCTACAAACTCCACGACACTTTGTATCCAAGTAGCTGGGTTACAGCACTGCTCCACTAATTCTTACACAATCCACACCAATTTGCCTCCAAGTAGCTGGGCTACACCACTGCGCCACTAATGCCTACACAACCCACGACACTTTGTCTCCAAGTAGCTGGGCTATACCACTGCCCCACTAATGCCTACACAACCCACGTCACCGTCTCCAAGTAGCTGGGCTATACCACTGCGCCACTAATGCCTACACAACCCACGACATTTTGTCTCCAAGTAGCTGGGCTATACGACTGCACCACTAATGCCTACACAACCCACGACACCGTCGCCTAGTAGCTGGTCTATACCACTGCGCTACTAATGCCTATACAACCCATGACACCGCCTCCAAGTAGATGGGCTATACCACTGCGCCACTAATGCCTACACAACACACTACACCGTCTCCAAGTAGCTGGGCTATACCACTGCGCCACTAATGCCTACACAACCCACGACACTGTCTCCAAGTAGCTGGGCTGTACCACTGCACCACTAATGCCTGCACAATCCACGATACTTTGTAGTAGCTGGGATTAGTCACTGTGCCACTATTGCTAGGGATGAATATTACGTTTTATGTATATTGTTTACCAATTTAAATAAATTTGATGGAAAATATTCAATATAACAAAACTAATTATCTTCTAAATATGTTTTTAATAATATATTTCTTTTGTTTCCTTAGTTTCTGTGAGAAGTAGAAAATCACTATCGAACGTTGCCATAGTTATTCCATATTTACAGTGTCCCCACTGCTATTCAAAGGCCTTTCTAACAAACTTCCAACAATTTCGTTATGCGCACAAAGAAAAACTTTCACTCTGGGAAAGGAGGAGTTTTACCAGCAATCATCTCTTTTTTTGATGTCACAGAGCGATTGTTAATATTTTGTAATTTACTTTTTTTACATTAAATTGTCTTTGATACTGATTTTTCATATAGCTGGAATAAATTTCCCTTTTAACTAAGAGAGTTAACTCTATAAGCAAAGTTTTTATAAAGTTTTAATATTTTATTATAGTAAATTTAAAAGTATTTAACCAAGTAAGATAGCAAATTTACACATTTTTATATATTTATAGAGGCTACTAAGTTCAGTACTAGTATATGATTTTAATTCGGCAATAACTACTAGTCTTACCACAAGAAAAATCCCTGAAATATGAATAAGTTATTCAAAGTTCCCATTAGATCTATCGGATCCATCATATTCAACATCTTATTTTTCATAGTACCTATTACTTGATAAGACATCTTTCCACCGCTGAGCTGCTTTATTTCACCGGCATGACTAACTTCCGACGTCAAGTGTTCAACTTCCGCAACAGGTGTTTAGTTCAACAAAATAACTGTAATGAACTTTATAAGTTTGTGTAAATGCTATCTATAATTGTTTAGATTATTATTCACTGTTTTATTACTGTTATTAATTGTTGTTTGAATACTAAATAAATATTTAATTTAATCGTTCTAAGCGTGATTCGTTAGTGTTAATCAAACCAACCAATCGTCACTATTGCTAATGACGTAAAATAGGTGGAGCTAGCTGTTGTGCCGTCAACATGTGGCATACCACTCTGGTTGTCATGACAACTTTTACATGTAATTACACAGTGAGGGGAGAGTAGTTAGTTCTCTCCCTCTCACTCGCACAAGTGCGTGAAAATTTTGTTTTCCAAGTGATCCGTTTTGTATTGCTTTGCATGTATTGCATTTTGTTTTTATCTAGTAAACAATTTTTTTTTTTTTTTTTAAGTTACCGTATTCATCGTTAATTCAAAATCTCTCATATTTTTCCTCCGTTATTTCGACGAACTGTATTGCTTGTTGGTAACCATCAGTGTCTGCAGAACCTACCTTCACCATTACTTTTTGGAATTTTTTTCATCATTACTTTTTTTAGTTTCATCATTAATTTTGGAAATATACTGTTTCGTAAATCCTAGACTTTTGTAATAGAGTTATTATTTTGTAATATGACTTTTGTAATACGAAATTATTTTACCTTTTGCTCAGCCTACTCTAACTATATAGTTCACGCTCTATAGTGTTCATACACTATTTTATATAGAAATATATGCTTTTTAAAAATATTCAGTATCGTGTGCCGTCTGAAGGTGTTGTATCTTGTTTGAAATTAAAATTAAAACCTTGAGACGTAAAATGATAATACTTTAAAATATCGATAGTATAAGATCAGATGTATTAGATTACACATCAAAAGTTATCGGTTGAACATATAAAAATAATAATTATTGTTGTATTTAAATATCTAAACGTTATCACAACGTTTAATCTTTGTTTGTGATTGTTTGTTAATCTAATTTAGGAATAATTATTAACAGTGGGTATATTTTAAATTACTATAATTCATATTTTTTTTTACAGGTGAGTGCATTATGAAATTATAAACGTGTGGAAAATTGGTAAGTACGGTTAGTTATAATTGTACCTATTTTAATATTGTTCAAAAAAGATCTTAGCTTGGTATATTCAGTAAATTACCCCATATGAGATATTGATATTTTTTTTTTTAATTGTGGTCTATATTGGATTACATTTTCAAAACATGATTCATATTTAGTGTTTATTACGAGGAAGTAATTTTCAGAAGACAACTTCATACGAGTTGGTGGAAGTAAATGAAGTAACTTTATTAACATTATGAGGATTATAAACATAGAATTTTATAGAAAACTGTCTTTTAGGTTTTAGGAATAGGAAATCAAAATTCAGCAGAAATCGGTAAGTAAAAGTTCTTTTTCTTTTTTTAAACTGAACCCGGAAACCTAAATTTACGGCCGAATATGGATTGTCAATTCCTTGTGATGAAAGTAAAGTAGTAAACGTAGTCTTTGTTACTACACACTAGAAAGTACCAATAAATTTAAAGTCAATGACAAGTTATGATCACCGGCTCACTTAATTAAAAATGTTATTTACAAGGTTTTAATAAACAGTTTAAAGCACTTTGATACTATGCAACTGGCCTCAAAAAGATAATTTAATTTTCTAATAGATCTGAAGTTTCAATTAATAAATAAATAAAATAAGACATTATTAAATATAAGGCAGTGGTAAAAAGAGCTTTATAACACATCTAAGGGTTTCTGAAACTTTCAAAATACATAAACAAAAAGATTTTTTAGTATAATTTGGACTGACTACATGGCTTACTAAAAGGGTAAGACTAATTTTAATGGTATGGAAGCGAAAAAACGTTTTGGTGATGATGTTGCTTTTCTTTATAGCTATTTATATTGTTTTAGTTTTACTATAAAACAGGCAATGCATTACTTACATCTTGTAAAGTAAGATAATTGAAGTAACGACATTATCATCTAATTACAGGAAAATCGATTAATTAAAAATCACCCTGATTTTTAATATGAGTATATTTCTAAATCATAAACTTAATTCGTAATAGACAATTATGATATTTTTTGTAATTTGAGAGTTTAAAACGAGTGAATGCTTTAAATGAGTTGAATTAATAATGCCAGTATGAAAAACGCAGTGTCACAATATATATATATATATATATATATATATATATATATATATATATATATATATATATATATATATATATATATATACAGAGTGTTCGTTAAAAGTGTTCCAATAATTTATGATGTTATTGTACACATTAAAATAAACAAAAAAATTCCTATAAACATAGGTCCTAAAACCTCTAGTTTTCCGTCTATCTGTCTGTATGTGTTTTTTACATAGAAATTTTTAAATTGAGAACCACTTATAGTTCAGTTATGAAATGTTGTAGTTATGTTTCCCATTTGTATTCCCACTTGAGAAAAAAATATGAACAAAATATCTTTATCCGTTTCAAAATGGCGGCCAATCAAAAGTTTTGATTTTTAATTACGCAAAAACTACACCCTGTATAAAAATGTTAAAAGAATAATAAAAATTTGGAAATGTTTTTGTAAAACTAATGGTGTTTGTTTCATTCAAATGAGATAAAAAACAACTGAGCTGTACTAAAACACATAAAACCATGTTTTACATTAGTACACAACAGGAAGTATACTTTTCTAGACTGTTGTACTCTGAACAGCTGATTTAAAGCCAATGATCTGATTATTGTGAACATATGTTTATTTAAGGTTATAAAAGAATGTTTCTGTCATTGTTGGCATTAACACGTAACTTAAATAACCTATTTCTTCTGTACTGTAAAAGCTTTGTGCCAAGTAGCCTACTTTAGTATTGCAATAAAACATGCAATTTTAATTAGTTATACTGTAGTTAATTGTTTGCTTTAATTAGTGAGTGTTTGTGGTTTAGTTTCGTTTCATTATCAACAAGAATTGGAAAATAATGGAATTCATAACTTTACCAATTCATAAATGGCAGATATGCATCTAATGTATGGCCTTGCTAATTGTAGTGGTACTGAGGCAAGAAGACTGTATCAGGAACGTTTTCCAAATCGTGTGTTACCTTGTAATAAAACATTTTCAAAAATTCATTGACGACTTGCAGAGACTGGAAGCTTTTCACACCAAAAAACAGGTAACTCTGGCCGACAGGTTTCAGTAAGAACACCTGAATTGGAAGAATCCATATTGGATGTCATAGCAGACCACCCCAACAAAAGTATTAGAGAACTTGGTTTTCAGTTCAATGTTAGCTGTGAAACAGTCTGGACTATACTACATGAACAACAACTTCATCCTTACCACGTACAAAAAGTTCACTCACTGCTACCTCGTGATTACCATTCCCGAATCCAGCTTTCTCAGTGGTTTATTCAAAAATGTGTGAACCCACATTTCTTGAATAAGGTGTTATTCACGGATGAGGCCAAATTTTCAAGAACCATGATTATTAATTCTCACAACTCACACACTTGGTCCATCGATAACCCACATGCAAATACACAGGTTAATCACCAATATCAGTTTTCTTTAAATGTTTGGGCTGGCATAATTGGTGACAATTTGTTTGTAAGCTTTTTACCGAACATTCTTAACGGCCAGACATATTTACATTTTTTGACTGATGACCTTCTAACTATTCTCGAGGATTTGCCACTGAGTACCCGCAACAATATGTGGTTTATGTAGGACGGTGCTCCAGCCCATTTCAGTTTAAATGTTAGAAACTATTTGGATGGAGCGTACAACAACAAATAGATCGGTCGTGGAGGAACAATTCCTTGGCCAGCTAGGTCCCCCGACCTTAATCCTTTAGACTCTTTCCTATGGGACCACCTAAAGTCACTGGTTTATTCCACTCCTGTAGATAACATCGAAGAGTTGCGAGCAAGGATATTAAATGACATTGCTACAATTCAGCAGACACCTGGCATTTTTGAAAGAGTCCGCCAGTCAATGAGGAGGCGCTTGGATGCCTGCATTTTAAACGGAGGCCGCCACTTTGAGCAATTATTATAAGTTTAAAAATTTTAATTTTCTAAATGTAATAAATTTACCATTAATAAATGTTAGTTGTTTTCTATTTTTTTTATTTGACCTTCATATTCAATGAGTATATACTAATGTAAAACATTTATGTTCACAATAATAAGATCATTGGCTTTAAATCAGCTGTTCAGAGTACAACAGTCTAGAAAAGTATACTTCCTGTTGTGTACTAATGTAAAACATGGTTTTATGTGTTTTAGTACAGCTCAGTTGTTTTTTATTTGATTTGAATGAAACAAACACCATTAGTTTTAGAAACACATTTCCAAATTTTTATTATTCTTTTAACATTTTTATACAGGGTGTGGTTTTTGCGTAATTAAACATCAAAATTTTTGATTGGCCGCCATTTTGAAACGGGTAAAGATATTTTGTTCATATTTTTTTCTCAAGTGGGAATATAAATATGAAACATAACTCCAAAATTTCATAACTGTACTATAAGTGATTCTCAATTTCTAAATTTTTATGTAAAAAACACATACAGACAGATAGACGGAAAACTATAGGTTTTAGGACCTATGTTTATAGGAATTTTTTGTTTATTTTAATGTGTACAATAACATCATAAATTATTGGAATACTTTTAACGAACACCCTGTATATATATATATATATATATATATATATATATATATATATATATATATATATATATATATTGTGACACTGCGTTTTTCATACTGGAATTATTAATTCAACTCATTTAAAGCATTCACTCGTTTTAAACTCTCAAATTACAAAAAATATCATAATTGTCTATTACTTAAACACTGTACAAATTCTAGGTTTACGTTTATTTTATTTTATTATTACATCTAAATGTTTTCTTATTATATCTGAACGGATGTGGGGGCTCGAGGGGATGAGAAAGGTTGTGTTACGTCAGTAGTAGTACAGTTGTTTGTAGTAGAAATATCCAACACAGTACACAAATGTACGAGTTGTAGTGGACATGAGTTACTGTGTTCCTGATGTACGACCGTCCTCCACGTCTGAGTGTATGTTGTGGCTCGAGGAGATGAGAAAGGTTGTGTTACGTCAGTAGTAGTACAGTAGTTTGTAGTAGAAGTATCCACCACAGTACACAAATGTACGAGTTGTAGTGGACATGAGTTACTCTGTTCCTGCTGATGTACGACCGTCCTCCACGTCTGAGTGTATGTTGTGGCTCGAGGGGATGAGAAAGGTTGTGTTACGTCAGTAGTAGTACAGTAGTTTGTAGTAGAAGTATCCACCACAGTACACAAATGTACGAGTTGTAGTGGACATGAGTTACTCTGTTCCTGCTGATGTACGACCGCCCTCCACGTCTGAGCGGATGTTGTGGCTCGAGGGGATGAGAAAGGTTGTGTTACGTTAGTAGTAGTACAGTAGTTTGTAGTAGAAGTATCCACCACAGTACACAAATGTACGAGTTCTAGTGGACAGGAGTTACTGTGTTCCTGCTGATGTACGACCGCCCTCCACGTCTGAGCGGATGTTGTGGCTCGAGGGGATGAGAAAGGTTGTTTTAACCCACAAAATTAATGGCACTCCCGTCAGTTAGTCGTAAAATGTATTGTGCCCGTATGATGAAGGATTGGTGTAGAGACGCGATTAGAAATTCTTGTTTTAAATAATTCCGTTCCTATTTACGACCTTTATTATATGTATGGTGTTTACCATATACTGTGCCTTATTTGTAACCTAGTAATATGTAATTGAGTGTTTAAGATATTGAGTATTTGAAAATTGTTTAATAAATTAAAAATAATATGATTTTTGAATAATATATTCAGTATTTATTTGAATGTAATATATTAAAATAACATCATAATATATTGTTATCGAGTGAGGCATCTATTATTTTTTTTATAACTGTATGGTTAATGAATATTGTTTCACTATCATTGATTGAAAGCACTCAAATAAGAAGTTATGAGCGAACCTATACTGTAAACTATTGGTTTTTAGAAAATATTAAATGAGTTTTCTTGTTCTAACCAGAATATCAATTAAATTTGGTTAGACTGTTTTGCAATTAGATACTCCCATTTTTTTTCATGACTGTTTCTTTGTTATGGGTACTTCTAATATATCTTATTTTTATTTTATTTTAAATAATTCCAATTTAGTTCACCAATGGAAAATAAACAGATAATATAATGTAGTTGAAAAATATTTGGTTATTTTATTATTACATACATTATTTTTGGCATTTTAAAATAATTTTTTTTCTGGTAACATGATAACTAAACTAAACTTAAGTCAATAAACATAAAAATTTATTAATTCTAAAATATATGTTACTTTATTTTTAATTGATTACAGTTTTATCGATTGTTTTATATACATTAATCGTCTGTAGTTAAATACATTTACAATCACACGCCCATATCATCAGTTTGGAAACTATGTGTTTTTTATGTTTCGGTGGGAGTTTGTTATTTTGCCATCGATCCATCGCTGCGCGAGGCCTCGGCTTCTGACGTCACTGCTTGCCTTGATTCTTGGCTATGGTCCAATGTATTTTTGACTGGCTCAATCAATCTCACTTTGATTGGGTGTAAAGTAATCAATTTCTACAAGTTTACAAATTTAACGGACTCAAGAAAGTTAATTATAGTTCATTTTACGTTCGCATACATAATTAGTGTGTTTAAAAGACTTAAAAGTTATCAGTCCTTACCGACGTGAAACAATACTTTAAATATCCAAACAGAAGCTGAATAAAAATCAAATATAGTAAGTCAGTGATTGGAAAATTAAATGGCATAATTTATCTATCTTAAAATCTCCAATATATCACTAGTTAATCAAGAAAAACTTGTATTAGTTCTCTACTTTAAAACCCAATATTTAATGAGAACTATTGTAACCAAGCAATATAATAGGTCAATATTGATCATGTCTTTTGTCAATCGATTTTTTTTAAGAAGAGCCCTTTCTCTTGTTTAGCCCTACTCTCCACATTTCCAATAGACTATTGATCTGTGCGGGGAACTATTATCTGACAGAGTAAGGGGGAGAACCAGAACAGTACAAGGTGAACATTACTGATAAAAACTTCCAGTCTAGGCTGGATTCGAACCAGCGCTATCTCTAACCTAAGCTCGATATCGTGACGTCTTAAACCACTCGGCCACCTACTCGTACTGAGTAAATAATACCCCGATACCACAAATCTGTGAACAAAGTACTTTTCCACTAATGGTGCTGTACTTTTCAGTTTTTAAGTGCTGTATAAATAATGATGACAACCAATGATGTAAAGTGGGAAGGTATACAAATGGTATGGTAAACTTTCTCGTATTCCATATTAAAACGAACTTTATCCCTCTGAGAAATGTGACAAAGACTGTATTAATGTAACAAACTACACGACGTGCAGACATAACTCCGGACATGAATGATTCATGCAGTCCGGGGAGTTCTTTGGGGATGTCAACATGTTCCTTGGCGTGGGCGTAGATTGCGTACGCCCAAAACGTATTACTGATGACCTTTTGTTTTACTAGCGTCTAAAAGTCATTTCACTATAATTACGTTGAAATAATATTACTACTTAAATCTTTAAACATATGTTTAAACATTTAAATCTTTAAACATTTCTATTGGTGTAAATAGTAAATAGCAATATAATTAAGTTTATAATTTGTGTTGATATTGATTTAAATATAGATAAGTTATGTGGTTAATATGTATTGTGTTAGTCTTTGCAAACAAGAATAACATCTTACATGTATCTTTAAAATTAATATTGTATCTGCATTCAATTCTCACATAATTAACGTTTTTTTTTTGTTTTTTTTTTTTTGTTTTTTTTGTCTACACTGCATCCTTTTCTGTTTCTTTATACAAGATGTTTCAAAACACTCGCTATACAAATTGGTGTATTGTTCCACAGACCAAAAGGAGTATATGCAATACTATATCTATTTTGGTGTACTGCCAGTCTGCATGTACTGTATGTGTTTTTTACTAAAGCAATTTTATTTTTCGGATTATCAAACAAATTTAACCAAAATTTACCCTCCATCGGTCGTATGCTGGAAGTGACATCCATATATGATATAATTTCCCTATAAAATACGGAAGAGTACGATCTTCTTGACGTATGTCCATTCATTTGATAAATTATTTGTTTTTATTTATAATTTGAGATGTGTTATGTGTTAAATACAAACTTGATAACCAGTTTGGTCTATAGCAACTGATCCTCGATATATAACGGAATAACTACTATCGCGGTGAATCACGATTAGCGGCCATTACGCAATCTTCATAAACATCAACTATTAACCACAAAACAGAATTCACCTATAAATGTGACAGACGGACGGACAGCCGGTAGGCCGTCACGGAGGCTAGGCACATGAATTTAACGCAAATTACGATTATTTTTTAGTAAATAGACCACTTTAATTAGAATAAGTTAGGTTAGGTAAGTAGAAAGTATAATTTTTAGGCCTAGTTATATGTCCGTTTTTCAGCATAGTAAAAGAATGTTAATAAAATAACTATGTTCAAAATATTTATATTTTTCACTACCAGATGAAAAACTAGTTTTTTAAAATTTTTCTGTTTGAAACTAGTTTTCGCGTTTTAATTTAACCTTCTCACGAGATGTAAACTCATGTTTTAACTCTTTTTTAAGATGAAATCGTCTTTTCAGAAGTGTTAACAAATGTATAATTACCATTAAAATTAAATAATGAAAGGAAAGAAGACACCATTTCAAACTGTTATACGACGAAGCGATATTTCATTTGGTTCATTAACCCAAATCGAAAACATCTTCCAGCCAATATGGCATTGAGTTTCTTAGGGGGAGGGTTGGTAGCAGTATAGGGACATTAATTCGACGGAGGGAATTAATATTTCCCCCGTCCATCCCCCTTCCCTTTAGCCCCTGAGGGTTAGTGATATATCGGTGCCCAATTGATTGAATGTAGAGAATTTATATTAGTTTTTTTTTTTATTCTTTTTTATACTACGTATCTACATCCTATTCAATTTGAAATGTAAACAAAAATAAGATGTCATCGCTTATTTATGTAACATACACTGGAAAACATTTAATGCGTTAAATGTTACGGAAATATTCCTGAAATCTAAGAAATATGGCTTGATTTGAAGCATCTATTCTATCTATTCTGTTAGCCTTTACAGTTGCAAAGTTAGTCCATACAAAATCAATACCATTATTATAAAAAATAAAATAATTATCCTCTGTAAGAAAGACCATTTAATCTAAGTAATAAAGTTGATTTTCGAAAATGTTGACCGAGTTATGAAAAGAAAATATCCATCCAATCACAATTAATTATAATATTTTTTTTAAATTTTGGTCGTCCTTTATTACTTTTATTATATAAGCCAATATATAGGCAAATGGAAAAAGAATTGCCGAAAGGTGGACTAGTCAACAGTTTTTTTCTTCTTTTTTTATACATAGAAACACTAATTGAATATGAGAACTGTCCTGTCAGTATTTAAAAATAGATCATGAGATTAGAAAAAACCTTTACAGTTAAAACATATAAAAGAGGGAATCCAGTTAGACATTAAAATTTTGGCCTAAAATATAAAATAACTAGAAGTATGATGCACAAGTCATAACATTCATAAAACATAGTTTGTTAAAAAAATATTTTTTTATTATTTCAGAGGACTAATCATATACAGATGTCGGCACTAGTGGCGCAGTGCTGTAACTATTTTGGGGACAAAGTATTGTAGGCAATAGATTCTATAATCGGCCCTCTTAATACTGACAAAGCGTTCACTTTATGGGTGCCATCGACATGGACCCAACTAGAGAAATCTGGGTTGTCCATGTTGGGTGGTAGTCGTGTTCCACCTGCTGTTTAGAGAAGGGAACTAAGTATCTGGCCTGTAAATTAGCTGAAAATTAGACCAACGCTGCGTGATTAGGATTCCACTTAAAGCTGTAGGTCACTCAGTTGCCCTGGCTATAGGGAAAAAAAAAATATATATATATATATCTGATGAATAGTTGACATTGGTTAGTAACAAAGGCTACACTCGTCCACATTAGCCCATATCTCTAACTATAGGCGTCTTACTGATGGATAATGAATACGTCTTCCTTGAAATTACACATTAAGTAGATTTGTATAAAAATACCAATGAAATAGTGAAAGGAAAAACACTCATGTTTATGAATATTTTTTATAGTACAGTAGTAATAAAATAAATAACTTTGTTAAAAAATGTGTTTTAGCCAGTATTTCTCTTTTTATTTAACTTTATCTGTAAAATATGAATTTCTTTTTTAGAAAATAATATTTTCAGTTTGAAATATGATTTTTACATCAAAAATGTAACCTCAGACAAGATGAGAGTGGATAAGGACTGGCGGATATGAATCATGTATCCACCGCTGTTGAAAATTTCATGAAACTTGAGATGGTTTGTCAGAACCATGTCTCTCCGCCTCCTTAACAGGGGATAAGTCAGACTTCACTCTGGTTTAGTTCCGTCCTTAAACTTTTTATGATTACCTAAAATGCTTACACATACATAAGCGAGCATTAACAATAATTCCTCTTATCCCCATTAAATCGACCTTCCGTACTTCCCAAGTGGTTAACACTCCTGACTTTAATGTAGGAGTAGATTTTTCACATTTGCAACATTACCACATAATAACCTTAATTATATATTAAGTGCAAAGTACCACAAGTTGTGTTAGGAAGAAAAGAGCCCACGGCCAGCAGAAACACTATGTATCATCTCGGCAACATATATCAACCTGTCCACACAATATATACGAAGTGATTTTTCATTAATTAATCTTTTAGTTAGTAAAATTAGTCGGAAAGAGAACACTCGTGAAAAGTATAAGCCTAGGTAAAATATTTAAAAAATGTAAATTGCTATTGCAGAAGATTATTTTACGATAAATGATCATTTCAAAACTACTGAAATGTCTCTTTTTATGTAAATAAATTGTTATAAAATAAACATAACAAGAAGGTTTACAACAAAATATCATAAACAGGTTTTATCGATTGCAAAAATAAACATAGACCTAAAGAGAATACAAAATATATCAAATAGTGTTGATCATTATTTAACAGTGCTGTTTTATAAAAATGGTAACGAATTCATATCATGATTATGTAATAGTATTGAAGAACAACTCAATAAGTTTACTGATTTACATCAAATAAAGATAGTAGGTTCATTTAACTATACATTTCAAAATAAACTATAAGCAAAACAAAACTCCACTCAAAACAATCGTGTTTGTCAATATGCTGTTAACCTGTTGAGTTTAATTAATTCATAAAATTAGTGATACAGTGAAATCTATTCAGTCACAACCACCTAACCACAACTTCTGGAAACTTTTTGTATAAACAATAGGCTCTTGAAAACCGGTCAGGCAAGTACTTTTCTGCACTTGCCAAACAAAATAAACAACCAGAGAGCCACTCAAGTACAAGTACGTATTCAGCTTTTCTATAGATGCGCATCGAGTTGTTAGTTAATCCAATTATCGATTCATCAGGGTGTTTTACAATATATAACGGGTTTGTTCTACTATTGTTTGAGTTCTTAGGGATTTTCAGAATATACTTTCCATTATTAAGGTCTATTTATTCGTAAAGTGTCCTATTTATAGTTATCCATCAACACCTCTTGGTTCGTTTTACCCATTATCCTCTTTTATTCGTTTTTTATCTCCTTAAGGGTTTTAATTTGGTAGTAACAAACTAACAAACATTACAAAAGGCATAGTAGGGTCTAACTATTTATTTTCAGACATGTTATACCTGAGCAAGCATATTCTAATCCGTCGACTAACATAAATTTAATAAAGTTTTTAACCAAACTCGGAAGAGCCAGTGGCCGAGCGGTCAAAGGCGTAGGACTTTTAACCTGAGTCACAGTTAGGTCAGGTTTGAGTCCTGGCCTTGAGTGTTAGTTTTTATCAGTAAAATTCACCCTTACTGTACTAAGGGAAGCTCTTTCTCTCGCTCTTACTCTGATAAGTAAGGAATGGGTAGAGAGAATTTGAAAAGGAGATCGGCCCCTCCTTTATAAAAAAATCAATTGTTAGTGATCGATATATTCTCAGGTCTCCTCTACACAGACGCTAGGTGTGGCCAACATTACCATTATCCTAACTGATATTAATATATTACTTTTTACATTAAATATATTAATTCATAAAATGTTATCTTTTTATCAGATCTTTTAAAATACTAATATTCGCTTACTAATTATGGCCTCTACACAATAGGACAGTAATCCTAGTTTGACATTACTCATTCAACTAATCATTCAAAAATTTACGTCCAAATTTTTATTTGAAATAATTTTGTGCAGTTACTTTATTTAGTATAGAATTTAAAAGTCAACTTCTTACAGACATGATTGTAATTTATAGTGGCAAATTTCATTTTCGAATGCTATATCGATTGCATTCCTTGAAATTTGTATATTAAGAAACATAAATTTAAGTTTAATTTTAACCTTGGAACCTTGGACATAAATTTAAGTAAAAAATATATGATTACCCGAATAAAAATCAAACTCTATTTTTAATTTTTATATGGTTTCATAATATTTAGTTATTATACTACCGTATAATAACTAAATATTATTTACGGTAGTAATCTATGATGTTCATTGTATCAATGAAATGAAAAACGTCTTTGTTCATATTACAAGACGTGAAGTTAGGGCAGCAAAGCCCTCTACCACTTAACCTTTTATCATATATTTGAAATACATTATAAGATATTATTTTAAATATAAATAACAATTTACTAGGAAATACAAAATAGAAATTACAATGTACGAAGTAAAACATATAAAGTAAAAAATGTGAAACTTAAAAATATTTTGACTATCTCAAACAAAACTACAGTTATTCATTACATTTATTCAAAAATACATTCATTCGGCACAATCACACCGAATGAATGTAGCCGAATGATTGCTTGTGGATTTCATTCGGTGTGACCCAATAACCACATACAATCATTCAGTTATTGATTGTGTGTGGTTATTGGACCTTGCCGACGACAGCCGGGATACCGATTCCTTACCGACGACCGTCGGGATTCCTGAATCCTTGCCGACGACAGTCGGGATACCGATTCCTTACCGACGACCGTCGGGATTCCTGAATCCTTGCCGACGACAGTCGGGATAGCGATTCCTTACCGACGACTATGGTATATAATCGGTAAGGAATTGGTTCTACTTATAGGTTATAAATCGATGTCATTTATAAAAGATAGTATTAAATAAATGACATCGATTATAAGTTCACTATAAAAAAGTCGAATATTTTCATAAAGTCAAAAATTTCTAAAAAGTCAAAAACTGTTGAGAAAAGTCGAACATTTCCAAAAATTTCTAAAATTCCATAAAAGTCAAAATTTTTGATAAATTTTGGAAATTTTGGAAAAGTCGAAAAATTCAAAATGTTTTTAGTTTTCGTAGCCAAGAGTTTGTTCATATGTGCGCACTATTCTGCGCATATATATTCTGGTAAATAGTGCAGAAAATATATGCGCATGTTTATTTGTTTAATACGCATATATGAACATGTATGCCTGATGTTCATTTTATGTAGAGCGAAATAGGTATAAAATGATATATTTTTTCGATTGTTGTACTAATTTTTCCAAACAAAATATAATTTTGAATTTTATTTATTTATTTTTGTTTCTGACTTATCTAGGACTTTAGTAGTTATACAAATTTTTATTCTAACAAATATTTTTATAATTTTTTAAATAAATAACATACATCATAAACTAATTATTTACCTTTATATTCTGATCTCCGTTATCTAATCAATAAATATTCATATTCCTAATTCATTATCACTGGCCAAAATAATCTGTGAGGAAGTATAGGTAGTAGACAGTTCCTTGCTAAGTCATTTTAAGTTAGCGACGCATTATAAAAACATAGCGTTATTAATGACTCAGGTATTAAAGCATGTGGGTTTGTATATTCTCATTGGAGTGGCACCCTTTATATTGTTGAGAAAAATGTACCAATAACGTGAAAAAACTACCCAAAATCTGCCATACTGAAATGTGTTAATTTATTCTTAATATGTAAATAATGAATTGAAATAGTTTTGTTCAGTTGTTTGAAGCAATTCCGTTTATGTTTCTATATATTTAAATTTACAATTAAACTTGCAAATAATAAATAATGTTATTTTTCTTACCATGTCATTTATCTAAAATATTTTGTTTCTACTTTCCGTAACTAGTAAGTACAAAGATTTTTTTAAATAATGTTTATTTAATAGTGATATTCAGTTTTGCACTTAATTGTGTAGATGTAGAATATATTTAAACCAGATTATAAAATCATACAAATCTACGTTTTTTTATGCTTATAAAAACAATATAAGTTAAGGCCAAGTAAATGATACAAAGCTCAGTCCTTTACGTTTGATTGAGAAAATGTAAGGGCTTTGTATATAAGCAGGTTATTTTTAAAAATGTGCCAAGTATAACATTGTGTAGGAGGGCGACATCTCTTTTAACTATCAATACACAATGGGATGTGAGATCCAGACATAACTTGCTGTAATACCACATCTCAAGAATTCAATATAAGGCATCACTATCAGATGGGTCACTTTCAACTTGACGAAATTCTATTTGAAAGTTGAAAGATCCGACTGAAGCAGACACAAAAAACCCCAAGGGACCATGTCTTGGCCATCTGTCGCCTACTAAAACATTTACTTAGGGTGGGACCCACTTCATCGTCAGACTCCCCTTCTCCCTTAGATCTCCAAATGGTAATTTTATTACTTCTATTTCCATACGCTATCGAAGTCACATCAAGCTGTCGGCATATAATATAGACCTTGGATGTAAAGCCAATTTCGTTCCTTTGGTTATATTATCCATGGAAATTTGATGAGTGGTGCTTTGAGAGTACAGTTAAGCGTATTCAAATGGAGTAGAACCAAAACGTAGTTCAATCAATAGTGCAGTATGCAAGATAGGGTGCGTTTTTAGTTCGACAATCTTCGTAGTATGTTTGGTGAACTTCTGAACCTGTTTGGCAAACTTCGTAGAACTGTTTGTGAACTTCGTAGCAAGTAGAATGTTTGACAAAACTTCGTAGCGAGTTTGGTGAACATCTGAACCTGTTTGGTAAGCTTCGTAGAATTTTTGGCGATTTTCGCAGAATGTTTAACAAACTTCGTATCAAGTTTGGCATACCTCGTAATCTGTTTGTCAAACTTCTTAACCTATTTGGCGAACTTCGTAAGTTTTTTGGCAAACTTCATAAAATGTTTGTCAAATCGTATCCTGTTTTTACAAACTTCATAGAACGTTTGGAAAATTTGTAACCTGTTTGGCAAACTCGTAACCTCTTTGGCATACTTCGTAGCCTTTTTGGCAAACTTCGAATATTTTGAATGATATAAGTTTTACTCTCATCCTGGGTATAAGTTTAAATGAATCTTAGTTTCTATTGATCTAGAGTCTGTAAACTTCATTCAAAGCCTTTTTTTAAAAAGTGTGTTTTTTAGAATTAGTACTTACACCTACCATTTGATAGGTTTTATAAACCACTTTGTTGAATGGCGATGTCTGAGTACATACATTTCCTTCCCCTGTAAAAACGTTGGAACCCCCGGTCAAGGCAACTGACACAGTTTTTTTATGTAAAATGAGAATCTGCTTCTTCTCTAGATACCAAGGTGCATTCCGATAATGTCCTTAGTTCACTCCTGCCAAATTATTTTTTTTTTATTCTTTTGGGCTGATTTAATTAATTGAGGGGGTGAAGCAACAATGCTTACACTCCCAGGTTTTAATTTCCTTACTCAATAGTTCCAAAGTAAACGTAAGTAGAAAGAAATGCCATCTGTAGCAGATCGAGTACATGTTGACCCAGCTCTCCAAAATTGATAGCGATCTTCTATCTCTTAAATAGCAAGTCCTTAAGTTCTTCTGCAATAGTTTTCCCGACGATCTACTTCATTTACCAATCCCCAACACATTTCAAATAATGTTTTGTTACACCTAACTCAAAGTAATTAGTTAAAGAAAAACCTAACTTAGAATTTATTTATTTTATTTAAATATTTTGCACGGAAATTAGATTACAATGATGAGTCTATAATGTTTTATTTAAAAACTCATATATATATAAAATATATGAGAAAAAACTTGTTTGATTGTTCATTTAAAAAGATATTGTACTATATAGCTTCCTATTTTATTTTATAGGGGTAAATTTGTGTCCATTCTAATATTTTAATTCCCAATGAAGATTAAATTCCTGTTGGCACTTAAATTAATATTATTTGGTTATTGCAGATTAATTTACTTTTTTCTATGGTTTGTACTTTATTCAACTATGCATATTTGCCCTATTACAATTAAGAGGTCTATTGTCAAGATATGGGTGATATGTTTTTTAGATTAATGTGATGAGTGTGTACGTGTGAATGTGGTTTTTGTTACAAACTAAAGCCGCGACTATTTTCTAGAAAGTGTCATGACATTAAATACATCAAGTATCATGACACATCCTTTACGATTCATTTACAATTCTCTTTATTAACAATAGAAAACTCATATTTATACCCCTAAAACAATCATGTATGATTCATTGGTTTTTGATAAGAAATTGGAATAAACCAATTATTTAGAAAAGCCCAAATAAAATAACAAACTTTTTATATAAAATCATGCAAAGAATTATCAAATAAATTTATAAATTTAAACTGTAAACGTTTTAAGAAGTTCAGTAGAATTATTATAGAAATGTCTAAAGAAATATAAATAATTCTCCCAGATATAATTTTATCTTGTTTTAATTAAGTTGTAGAGCCATTATTTATGTATGTATCTCAATGTGACGCGTTATGTCGAAAGCAATATTGTATTAATAATGTGTATTAAACATAAATGTACATGATTGTAAAACATATAAGCTAGGCGTATATCAATTTGCTTTGTATTAAGTGAAGTATAAATTGATTTATTGTTTTTAAACGTTTTCTGAGCGTAAACCGATCGACTTGAAAAAGTGTACACTAGTCTTTCCATCCTTGAACCTAAAATTACCCTTTCTTTCGGTAAACCCCACAATATAGTCTTTAAAAAATTCTTAAATATCTTTATTTTATATAATCATCATTACTATACAACTTTAGCACCAACTTTTAAAAGATTTTCAACTCTAAGAAACCATTAAAGAAGTCGAAATAAAATTATAATTTTCAATTAATGTTGAAGAAGCTTTGGAAGTAGAGTTACATTCAGAATTTCGAGAGAGATTAAAAACTAATTGGTGTTTACTCCCGCAATAGGATCGTACTCTTTCAATTAAAACTTGTTTGTCAAAGGGCGAAGTTTATCACCTTGAAGCAGAATTTACTTTCAAATTTGGTACGGAAATCGTTTCTACTCGTAGGAGGATCCTTTTGAAGATATAAGATGAGAATTATCTTGATTTGCATTTATCTCAAACTGAGAGTTCCACTTAGAGTTTTTAAATTATATAACGTTTTCAGTTATTATTTTGTACTATATTGAATCATTCTTTTATTTTAAAGAAACGAAAACAATCAAAGAGTCCAATAAAATAAAAGTTTTCGTGAGTCATTTAGATAACAAAGTAATAATTTATTTACACATTCTAATTAACTGTACAAAATGTAAAGTTACAATAAGCTAAAATAAACAAAACACAATATGATGTAGGGAATTAAACACTTATGTGGCTAGTTAGATTTTAATTTTCTAAATAAAAGGACAATTTTGTTTTAGCGATATGTACTTATTGACAAATCTTCCTATATTATATTCATAACTTATATTTCGTTTCGTATCCTTCGAGATATTGACAATTTGGAATTTCTATTATTATTCCAATGTATGGACAACAATTACCTGTTTCCTCACATCGTTTGGTCATTTCTGAGTTGTCAAACTGTTTGTATTTCAAATTTGCTTTATGTATTTTATATGGAGTTTTGACTTTTCTTCGAGTTTAGCCAACATGAACACTGTTATCATAATTATTATTAGAGTATCTGATATGTTTTAAAATTATATTTTTTTATTTATTTGAACCTACAAGTCATTAAACATTGATATTAAATTTTAATTCATGTAATAAGCGTCAAGGTGCTACAAAAATCAATTGTAAAATATTTACCACTACAAACTTATTTGCATGTCAGTAAAATATTTTTTAAATAATTATTCTGTTCATTAGGTCTTTTTTGTGATTTACTACTAAGCGTTACCTAAGAAATGATGGATGCCATGAAAAGTATAGCGTAAAGCCATTGTAGCCTAAATTATTGAATTTTAGCTTTATATAATATAGTTAGAATGCACTTCTGCAGTCATAAGATTCAGACCCAAAAACATTACTCATATTCTTAATAAGAGTATTCTCCATCATATATTTTTAGTACGAACTGACAATTATATTTATATCAATAATTTAAATTCAAGTATCTTTTAATATTACCTCTACAAGAATTTTTTCTTGCGTTTTTTCTATACTCACCATAAGAAGTATTTATTGTAATCTCATAATATTTATATAAACATAAAATAGTAAGTAGGCTAGATGGAATCTTTCTTTTTAAAATATTTAAAAATTATATTGTATCAGAATTTTACAGCAAATATTGTTAAAAATCAAAAGTTAAAATTACGTTTTTATTCCTGAACCATAGGAAATTTTTGAGTTTGAATTGTGGTAGGAGATTTTTGAGATAATAGTGTACTGTGTATTGAAGTATACTTGGTGTTTCTATCTTGTAATGCATCCAGGCTACTGACTACCTAATAGAGATCGTAGATATATGGGTGAGTACGAGGGTGAGTTAGTGTGATGAGCGTAGGTAAACGGGTGTAGTCATTGTTACTAAGGTCAAAAATTCCTAGAAAGTTATGTTTATTAATAGTCCAATGGCTAGGGAAACTAAGGGACTACAGATTTACGTGGAATCCGAACCACGTAGTTATCCCAATACACGTGCAATTGGATTGAATACTATTCAAGTTTTTAATAAATTATCATGAACATCCTTTAGTATTATTTATAAAACTCTCTGTATTTTTTTTTGTTTTTTTGTTTTTAAGGAAAACGTATATATCTTTAAAAAGTAGTATAAGGTTTAGTAGATTTTATACTGTTTTTAATAAAATATGATTTATGTCCCCAAATAAACTATTGATAATTTATCAAATCCTTTATTAACACATAATATTTGTTACAATTATAAATTCTATTTGAACAAATTGTTTCTCTTGTCAAATTAACTATAACTACTACTAATATAATACTGTATCAATTAATTAATATTTAATACAAATCTTGTACTACAGACATGTAAGGTAGTCGAATATATGAAATAGTAATAACTTTGAACACACAAAATATATATTTAAGCATACATTGAATAATTTTGCCAAATGGATCAAACTGTTATATATAAATTGAAATAATTTAAAACAATCAAAACTTGGAACTTTCCATATTAAGATAATCCTTTACATTGTAACAGGCATGCGAAATAAGAAAGGACTTTACTAAATCTTTGAATTTTGAAATGTTGTTTTCTTTTTTAATTTTAAGGGGCAATTTGTTTTAAAAATGTATTCCCATATAAGCTGGGCCTTTTTCAAATGTTGATGTTCTATGATTTGGGTAGCATAGTGCCTCCCCATGCCTTGAATTGTATGAATGGAAATTTCCTATTTTGTCCTCAGCGTCAAAAATTTTTGAATGTTAAAATTAAAACCACAAATATACAAAGGGAATGAATGGTCATTATTTTATTTTCTATAAACAGGTTTATATGTTATTCATTCTAAATATGTAAACATTTAGTACAATATAAAGTAAAAGTAACGAATCTATAGTTGACTTGAGTGTTTTGCTACCAGACGCCAAGTGTAAACATGATCAATTTTTATCAACGCTTCGCCGTGCATAAATGGATGCAATAATACTACATTGGTGTACTGCGGGTACTGCCTATGAACAAAGTAAGGCGTATCTCTCCTATGGTCGTCATAGTCAGGTGGAAGAATATTACAAGTTTTACGTTAAGGAAGCTATAATTTGTGCAAGCTTACGATCTAAATTATAAGTTGACTTTGATAATTTTACAAGGGATAAAATATTATTGGTTAAACTAAAGCAGGCAATGTTCATGTGGTCAAAGAGACCATTGGAAAATCAATTACATAATGCTAAGTGTCAACAATAATATTTTAGAACCATTTTCAATCTAGATATTGGAAGATATCATTTACGTTAATAATATAAATTTAGTACTGTAGTTATAAAACCACCTACATTTATACCTGAACTAAAAACGAAGCGAATGTCAGCTTAGTTAATTGCCAGAGTTCAGTTCTGAGGTTATTTATTTTTTTTTATTTTTCTTAATTTTCTTAAGAAAAAAGTTTGTATTACACTGTTACATTTTTTGTTTTTATTATTAAATTATAGTTTGTAGTTTATTATAATAATCAATCGTATATATATATATATATATATATATATATATTACAAGCCGACATCCCTTGCTTCGCTTGGTTCTCATGCCCTACATGTTTATCTATAAACAATCACATAAATATATAAGCTTACCCTACTGTCGTTCTTGTATACAACACAGTTTTATAGTCTAGCAACCCCTATAAGTCTACTTTATTGGGATGCAAAATAGTGCAATCATGTCAGTAGAAATTACAGACATTAATTTTTAAATTACAGACATTAAATTACAGAAATTAAGAGACAGTAGAAATTACATTGGACATTTCACAATGGAAACTATATTAGCCATGCTTTTGTGTCATGTTAATGGTTTTTTTGTTTCAGCTGTTTGAAATATATGATTAAATTAAGTTAACCACGTATAAGGGCATATATGGGTCAATTATACTCTTAAAACTAAATGTTGAGGGCTGTTTGTACCTCTTAGAAATGTAATTTCCATAAATCCTTTCGTAGTGGGTCTCTATAATACAAAAGCTAACTTACCTTTATATTTAATTAAAACCCGTTCATTGGTTCTAGAAATTTCATAATGAGCAAGTTCATAACTTTTGGATGTTAATTTTCTTAATTAATATAACATTTATATTCTTATTTTAAAATTAGTTTGTATAAAGTGCTTATTTCAATCAAGTTACTTAGTGTAACAAGGCTTTCTACTTCACGTTTTGTAGACATGTTTATTAAACGTATAGGGCTTTATTTTGTAAACACAACATTTTATTTGTTGTGTAAATTTACTTATAAAACAATCTCTCAATGCATTCTATGAACATTTCTTGATATTGGGAGGAATGTGTAATAGTATTTTCTGGATTCGTCTACTTTTATGAAATGAATGTTAGTTGTATACTGTTTTTAAAACCGTTCTAATTAATACGTTTATAGTTTGATGTTAGTGTTTTTATACGTGTAAAGAATGTTAACACGAGATAAATGTGTTAATGTTATATTGTCAGCAAAGCGATTTTACGGGTGGTTATCGGAGGGCTGGTGTATAGTGATAAGGGCTTCTTAGTTGGGCTCTGCCAAGTTGGTGGCCTGCAAGGGCTAGATAGGGAAGGCCTTAGCCCAATGACTACTTACTACACAAGCCTCCTTTTTGTTCTTTTCACTTCCGGATGAAAGGGTCTAAAAATAGCCAACAACACCCAGATTATTTAGATACTTTTCTTCGTATTATCATGTTACGACAATTTCGTGAGATAGAAGATTGGGCCATAAAAAGAAACTTTTTTTGTTTTTATATAAATAATATATTATATAGTTGATTTTTAAGAAGAGATTCTGTAAATTAAACTATTAATTTCTAAACTATCTACAGTGTGACACTGTAGCCACTCATTAATCAACCAATCGAAACTGAAATATTTCATTTTCATTTAACATACTGATATATTATCCTAGTTCAATGTGAGTTACCTAATGCATTGCCTTTCATTAATATACATTCTTAACCACAACACAAAGAATTGTTATATTACTAAAGCTTCTTACGTCAAGGTGTTATTTACAATATTTACATCACCAAACCTTTCGCCCAAATTTTGATGTGGCATCCTCATTGGCATTTTTGAGTCATCTCTGAGAAAAAATCTTGACGCGGTCGTTTCCGGAAACTTATTTTTTAGGTATGATACAGGCCCCTTAAACCAATCAATTAAGATAAGATTATATCATTAATTAATTAATAATATATAAAACAAGCATGACAATAATATAAAGGATTATATAAGTTAATTTAAATTCATTAAATATTTTATAACTGAAATAGGTAGAGAGTAGAATTTTTAGAGAAAGTTCTTAATATAAATTTTAAAGGTTTTTAGACAATTGAAAATGAAGCGTATTTCTTAAATAAATACAGTTAATTTAAGGTTCAGACATTTAATAACAACAAGAGCTGTAAGTTTAAAGGCTTCTTTATTTTATTTATTAATTGTTCATACCAAGTACAGGTTTAAACCTGGGCACACTATGACAGTTCATAAAACAAAATTATACACTAATAACACAATGAAGATTATTAATTGGTACTTAATATTAATTGGTATTTAATTTGTACACAGTTTATAATTTATGTTTATATGATTATCAAAAATAGTGCCTTAGTAGTTTATGGCGTTAATCAGTAACTTTGTGTAATAATTTGTAATGTACCTTTGAAATAACTAAAGCTCCTTCTAAACATTTAATTGAGAGTAGTAATCTTGTTATAATTATGATATAATAAATGACTTATTGGATGTAAAGTTAACAAATATTTAACAACTTATTTATCGTTATTTATTTTACAAGATAATTGTGTTGTTAATATTCCTTAATTGTCAGAAGAAAATCATTTATTGTTAGTAACCTAGTTTAAAAATAAACTATCAAAATAAATTAATTAAATAAATAACAGCTCATTTATTTCCTGTTGTTTAGTGCGTATAATTATTTTTTTTAATTAACTGTCATCATGTTTCCATAAAAATGAATATTTGATTGCCACAATACGCCCAAGTATATTCCAGGATATCTCTAACTGTAAAAGTGTATTTTGTCGAAAATAAGCTCGAGTTGCTGCACTTATATGGTGAGAAAATCTTCACCGTTATTAGGTTTCGGCGTAGGAGAGGGTGCGTCTACTCCCCTAACCCCCACCCTTATGTAGCGCCCCTTGCGTGACGCCCAATCGAAATTGGATAATATGTACTTGGCACGCACGCATTGATGTACTGTCATTTGTGTTTGTAGAAGCCAACGTGAAAGGTGATAGATTGTGTACTTTTATAACAAAATGATACATTTTTAAATAATGTATTTATTTTATATACATTATTTAAAAATGTATTTTTTTAATAATATCAGTATTTTAATCAAGTAATAACTGATCTCTCTCATAATGAATAAAAATAAGTAAATGAACTATTTAAAAAGTATTTCTTGGATTGTTAATGTGATAACTGTTACTACAATATAAATTGCAAAGGAAAAAAAGGATCAAA
Source organism: Stictocephala bisonia (assembly GCA_035578905.1). Taxonomy (NCBI): domain Eukaryota; kingdom Metazoa; phylum Arthropoda; class Insecta; order Hemiptera; family Membracidae; genus Stictocephala; species Stictocephala bisonia. Next base: position 3,714,481 of record JAQJVL010000010.1, on the reverse strand, counting down.
GAAGAAACCAATGGTTTATAATTGAAAATGGTTTAAGCTAAGAAGAAGAACCAGATCAATATTTTAAATCCAAATACCACTATGAATACTTGAAGAAATGAAGAAATTAACTATCACATAAAACAAAATTAATATAACCAATAATAACAAAGAAAAATTGAACTTATATAAAAACTCAATTAACTAAAACAAACCATTTATAATGTCAAGCAATGAGAAGAAATTACAATATATGAATTCATGTTATCGTAAAATGTAATGTTCTACATTAATGTTCCTCGTTTAATGCAGAATAATATAAATAAATCATTTAATTACAATGTATGTCTTGTATTTTAAGATACACAATCAACATTGATATACCCATTAAAAAAATAATTTATTCATAAATACGAGAGAGAACCATAAGACTTGCTTTTATTCAGGAGCTAAATTAAAATTCAAAATGAATTCAAGAAAAAAACTTGAGACACATTCGTCAAACAAATACATAATGATAAACAACTCTATCAAACTAAAAAAATAACGCTATACATACTAAATCTGATAAAGGAGATATTTTTACATATAACACGTGAAGCCGTTTTTTATCAACACAACTATTTCCCTATTTCTTGACTAATTTAAACACTTCAGTTGTGAAACAGTTTTTCTCTGTTTGTAGTTGTGCAATAATGTCTTAATTATTCAATATTTGCACCCCGAAGGGTGTAGGAAGCCATCAAAGTACGTTTTTCGCCTATAAGAATAACATGGAGAGAGATTCAAATGAATTGAAAAGTAACAGTTATCATTTTAATAAGTTTTATCATTTGTTAGAATGTTATCAATAGTGTTAGTAATATATTTAGGAGGTTAGATATTTTATAACGTTAGCAAGGGAAGGTTATAAGCATGGTTTTATTCACATTCCTTTGTAGAGCTCCACTCATTTGGACTTAAAGGTTTAAATGGTAATTTTATGCAGTTCTTTTATTTATTTAAATAATCTTCAGCCGTTAAACAAAAACAAATAAAATGAAAACGTTTGAAATATGCTTATTAATATCATTGGGTATTTATACTAATAAATAGGTAGCAAAGCAAGTAATTTGAGCGTGGTACTGTGAATATATTTAATATCATTATTTTACGTTATACAGTTAACGTATTATTATTTGATGTCAGAAGTAACAGGCCAAGGCCAAAGGCCGCGGCGTAACGAACGCAGCGAGGGACAAGGTTGGCACACGACGTCCCAGGATGTCCCCTAGTATTACTTATTATGTTTTAAAAAGAATATGACAATAAAGTACGCAATTTCGTTAAAAATAGCAACATTAAAAGAAGTATCTGACTATCCAATCATTAAAAATAATCAATAATAAAATATCATAAAGTAATAAAATTTCAATGCCGTACCTATACATTATCAATTTAAAGGAACAACCCCAAAGCACCTTCTCCAAAAGCTCAACCTCCGTGGTAAATAAATTAAAAATATGAATAAAGGGTGGTTATTTCCTTTTCCTTTTTTTATAGTACCACCAATTTAATTATAGTAGTAATTAAATAAGTATTCCGACTTTATAAGCTGGAGCGGCCGTCATTAAGGTGGTGCAACAATCCCAGGGGATGGGGTGGGGTCGAGTGTATGAGTAGATCGCAGTTAGATGGACAATCAACGCTGCAAGCGGAATTCACTTGACCCAAAGCTGGCCGAACCACCTTAACTGGGCATCCATGCACTAAAATGCCTACGAAGTTTATTTACTATTTTTAACTTTGGTCTCGTAACTATTTTAGTGTTATTAACCAATAGTTTATTAAAAACAATGATCTAGCTAATTGCACAGAAAGACTATTTACTTCAGAACTATGTAAGTTGTTTATTTTATAAAAATGTCTATCAGTAAATTGTGTAAAATATTAAGTATAAAATAGTATAGCATAGAAGATTATAGTAAACATGAGGTTTTATTTTAATTTTAAAGCTCTTCCTCAAATAATAAAACTCAGGGAATAAATTTAACAACCACTGGACTATATCATTCTCGATATCTAGAAATAGAGAAGTGTTGTACTCTTGTTTGGGTTGACAGGGTTGTAAAATAATTTACAATAGCCCTTGACTCTGATGGCAGTCTGTAGACTCATGTCTCTGGTGACCAATATAAAGTAACCCATCCACCCTGTTTACACCATTTGACTTTACAACCATTTAACTCTGGACAGTAGTTTTTATTGTAAACAACCCCAATGAAGAAAACAGCTTATAAAGATGATACCGAATGGACTTAACATTAAAATACGTTGATTTTTATAAAATCAAATGGAACAATAATATCAACAGGTCTACAGACATTAGGTGATCTCATTGGCTGATATCAGAAATGTGGCTTGTACAGTAGAATTCTTGTTTTCTTGGAAATATGAATCTTTACACACAGCCATGGTGGCTTGTATGGCCAAAATGTGCATGATCAGCTGATTGGTTCTGGTCAAAGGAGACTTTTATTTGCCTTTATGAATGTTTGTGTTGGTAACAATGCCAGTATTTCATTGTTTTTTGGGGAGTTGTCAGTCATCATGTTACTCTAGAGGAGTTTATATATTAAGTGTTCCACAAGTATCTGGCTTACAGCACTACACCACTAGTGCTGACGCAATGTATGATAATTAATAAATAATTTTTAAAATACATCAATAGTACACAACTAAACTGAATGTCTAATGTTAACTTTATTTGACTCAATACCTTCAATATTAATTTCGGTTATTTTAATTTTTTTTTAACAATCTAGCCATTCAATCGTCATCTTATTTCCTCGCTTGTATTTGACTAGTTTTCATGGGTTTTGTTCGGCAAATTATTCTTCTTTTTTAGTTTGCGCAATGATATTCAAGTACAATTCCGTTAGGAAGATTCAAAGAAGAGAAAAAACTTTGTTGCCCTACGTAAAAAGGAATTGTTACCTTAGAAATCAACTCTGGTTGTTACAGAATAAGCTATTATTGATTTTATTTACATTCAGCTACAGTTATGAATATATAGCAAATTATGACTGTGATTTATATTTGCCTCCAGCTTTGTTACGAGGAGATGTAATAAAATCACATTTTAACACACAAAAACCTAACATGTGGCTCGTCTTACTTTTTTTATAATATATATGTAAAATATGTGTTTTAAACTTTTCAAAAAAATTATTATTTATTTTATTTCATTACAAAAGTGTTTTGTACTTTAAATTTTTCTTTCTTAAAACATTTTTTCTTTTAGGTTAATATATAGTTATTTAACTATTCTTTAATAGCATTGAGTTTTCAAGTCAGTACTATAAATTATTTTTATTATTTTTTTATATCTTATATTTTGAGCTTTAGCTCACAACGCGACTTCAAATGTTGAAATAAGTCATGATTAAAACAACATAATAGAACGGTTTGTACTTCAGTTATATATGTACATAATCAGAATTAAAGTAGCAATGTTGTTATAATTACTAACATTTTATTTAATATTACCTGTTAGTATTACATTTTGGAGACCAAATAAGAATATCACTAGTTTCAAGACATGTTCTTATGATGACATCCATTCTGAAATTATCGTTTATTTTAAATTTACGAAAGAATTTTATGAAAGATGTTGTAGTGACAATTTCAAATAACTAGAACAATATTATTGTAATAATGTTTTGAAAAAAAATAATGAAGTGTAAACTCTTCATACTATTCCATAAAACCCTAAATTGGACTAATAACTAGTTAAAGATAATGTTCAATGTGAGCAATGCTGTCAAAGGACTTATCAGCACTAGGCAGTTGTACGTAGTTTTGTCAGCTAACTCGAAGGAGTAGATTTATCTTCCGGTCTGGGGTGAAATAGTGAGGTAGGGGCTATTTAGGAAATTAAAACTTACCATGAGGTTGCGTGGTACACAATTTGCAATAATCTATATTTTTTAACGCAATTGGAGACGGTTTTACAGCGATTAAATTAAGGGACTGTAGTTTTACGTGGAATCGGAACCACGTGGTCTGATTTTTAGCATATGGACTAGCATAATCTCTTTCTTGCACAACACCCGGACCCTGACTACCACCCAACACGATATCTCAAATATTAGTAGCGACCACGTCGATGGCAACTATTAAACGAGCGTCACGCGATAAGATATTACAGTCAACTCAATTATAAGGTTATTTTCTATTTTGGTAGTTATCGATATTCCATTATGCATTTTCCAACTTTCATTTTTTTCAAACACACAACTAATGGGCTAACTTGGAACGTACTAAAAAATTTTTTTGGGGAGAAAAGGTGGAAAAACTATGAAAATGAAGAAAACCCGAACCATTTTATTGTTCCTAAGTCCATTATTGTTGATGTAAATATATTGTTTAGGGTACTCAAATTAAGCAGAACTGCGTTCTGATCACAAATATCGCAAGGGATTAGATATGAATTAATAAACGTGTTAGAGCCGGAAGTGAGCAGGTTTCAGTAAGGTTGTTAGATTTGGTAATGTTATGTTAGGTTTGTTTAGGTTATATTAGATTTTGTTTTGTTAGGTTAGGTTATCAAAAAAAGAATTAATAAAACCATCCTAACCTTACTTAACCTAACCTAACGGTTGTAACTTACCTTACCAAAAAAAAAAAAAAAACTTAACCTAGCAGTAACTAACCTATACAAAAATAACTTTATCCAAATAGGTACTTTTCCTGTGCTGACACTCTTGATAATAGTCCGATTTCAAAACCCATTATTCTTGATCAGGTCAAAATTCTGCAAATTGACGTACCCACAATGCTGTATTTTAGTAAAAGAAGACGTTTTTAAAATGTTTCTCTTTGTAAAACTTTACTTTCCACAGACGAAAAATATTTCCCCAAAAAAATCTTTTTATTACTTTCAAAGTTAGACGGTTATATGAGTTATTTGATAAAAAAACTTGAAAAATGCATAATTTGCTATATCGAATAATTACCTCTATTTTGTAAAGGGTTTTCAAAAGCGAAAAAGTTTCAAGAAGAATAAAGCAAGTGTTTAACCTCAAAATGCATTAAGATCTATCTGTTATCTATAATTCTTAATGAAAGTAATGTCAATACAAGTTTATGCTATATTATATAAGGGGAAATGTTTGTACCAAAACCTCCTTCAAATTTTAGCAATAGCCTTTGGGGAGATAGCAAGGAGAGATTCGCCCAAACGCAATATCTTTCCGCTATAGATGGTTGGTAGTTTCTCAGGGCTTTCAGTGGCTGACAGTCAAATTCTGGGCAGCGGTTCAAGATTGTATTATCCTTCCTTTACAAATCTCCGACATATTGTATGCTACCTCACTCGCCTTCTCTCCCATGACAGCCACTTCGTCTTACTTTTACTTATAAATATTTATGATAAATTCAATAAAAGTTATTGTAATAAATATATATTTGAACCATATATATTCTACATTTATTGTTACTTACGTTGATCCAGTTAATAATAACCAATATTTTTAAATATCTTTAAATATCAAATAAAAATAACTTGAAGTTTATTGAACATATTTGTTGTAAACTTGATAAGTGTTTAATTATGGTATTTTACTGTGATTAAATTAATTATTATGTAAGCTATTTAGTTCTAGAAAGAAATACGAAACTAGTAGAGTGAATGCGGATAGGTCATGCAGATTAAACAGCAAAATGCTTTTATGACAAGTTGAAGAGTTCCAAATAGGTTCTATAACCAGTTAGAAATCTAGTATTGTTTTTTACTTTCCGCTTTTCAAGTAGTCAGGAAGGGTAGAAATGTTTGGATGTTATATTGTTAGGATTGGTAGTGAGTTAAAATTGTACATATATATATATATGTATATGTACAATTTTGTATATATAAAGAACGTATTTTGTGTTGTCTTTACTACATCCAACAAATGCAGTAGAGACTTGTCTTTACGTTATCATTCTTACCTAGCGTTCATAAAAATACAATCTGACCCAGACAATTAAGTTAAGATTATAAAATTATCAGGTCAGTTTTCATAACTGTTCATTTATAAATCTGTATCACAAATCAAAACGTTCGCTTGTATTGGAACAAAAAGTAAAATTACTCCAAAAATATTAGTAGCTAAGACTGCAATAAAACTAAATTGGCACAACCTACCCACCTGGAAGCTTGCATGTATATAATCTTTAAAAGAACCATGTCATGTGAAATAACATTTAAACAAAAATACTATGATTTTATATGATAATGTTTTTCTAATGTATTCCTTTTTTGCTTGTGTGATCCTGATCATGCTATGCAATATGTGCCCTTTCGTATTTTACTATACTATACTACAAAAATTATGCTATGAAATTAATATTACATTATTTTTCTTTTTTAATTTATTAAAAAGGCTTAGATAATTGGTTTGCTACAATCTTCGAAACTTGTCAAATGTATTTAAAGATTTCGATAGTCAATAACACTTTGTATTAAGGAAAATATCCCTAATATTGCCCACATATAAAACACATGAAGTCCTGTCCAATCCGTAAATTAGTTTTTTATCTAAATTTTAATTTAGGGGAGGGTGATATAATTTTTACACTACATTTTCCATTCGCCGCTGACTATATCTGAGCGGGGAGCTTATTCAGACAGAGCAAGAGGAAGAAACATTACAGTACATGGTAAATGTTACTGATAAAAACAGTCAAGACCAAGATTCTAACCTATGCTATCCCTAACTCGGGGACAAAGTTCTGACGTCTAGAACGCTCGGCCACTGGCTTTCCCGTTTCCTCCTATCATTTTTATTTTTCAGGCCATTTTCTGGCAAGTCAAACTGTAGTCTTAAAAACCTTACGGCATAATTTAAATGCTTTGCATTCTATCAAGTTCAGGAAAACATTTTAATATTATGGAATGTTGTTAAAAACTTTACACAGTATATATAAAATTACGTATGTACACAGAGAAAAAAGAAACAGATGTCACTTCTTATGCCCACAGTGAACGCTGCAGTGGAAATTATGTATGTATTAAAGCTAATGTACATCTTTAGCGTTAGTTATTACATTTCTCCTTGAGGATTTGGGAGATTGGGAGGGACTGACAAGGTGATGGCCCTGCCATCACAAGCCAAACTCAATAAATACACAGCACGCTAATTCTCCATACATTTATCGTATTATTGGATGCGATTTCTGATTCTTTCTTCTCTGTGGCTAGATTAATCCAGAATATGACATGGTTTATGAATTTATTATTTATAGCCCATGAATTTTAAAATACTAAAACTAACCTGTGAGCAGCTAAAATATGAAGAGGTTTCTACAGATGAAGAAAGGAAAATATTGTTTTCATAACTCACTTAGTATTGGTACATTCATAACGAAATAAAGCGTGATGAAACAAAAACTTCGTTTCAGAGCTGTTGAAGTTAGTTACAATATTGTTAGAATTTTTTTAATACTTAAGATAGCATATAATGTAATTTGGTGTTCGTTAAGGAGAAATATAGTTCTATACTTAAAAAATTCTGTTTTCTTTTTTTTCCAAAGACTCTGTTCCATGTACTCTGAAAAACCGTTTTCTTGGAACTTTATAACTGTATACTTGTGAACTTCAAAATTGAAGCCATAAATGAACAAATATTATCTCCGTTGGAACTATAACTATCTCCATCGTATTAGGATTAATATCTGTAATAATGCAATGAATTTCACAAAGGTAATATACTATCTATTACTCATTTATTATAATGTAGAAGTTGGTGTTGTAATTATAAAACAATAAATTATCATACATAATAGTGTATTATCATTGTAATGATATAACATGTGCATTAACGGGTCATAAGCCATTTTAATGGATCATTTGACATTCATTTGCACTCGTTGCCAACTTTTGTATAATTTAATCATCAACACCATTATGTAAGTGGTGGTTTTTGCCGGCGTGGTAGCTCAGAATCTTCGGCTTCGAACTGCGGAGAGCAAGGTTCATGTCCCCACTGAGTCAACGGTCGGTACTTCACTCGTTGAATAAAGTACAAGCACAGGTCTTCAGGCTTATATGACTTGGTGAGTGAAGTTTTTTGAAAAAAAAAAACGTAGGTCATGATGTTCCGAAATCATATCCTCCATACACGTTTTGCAAAAACCAATTTAGCTTTATTATTTCGCTGTTTAGCTAGAAATTAAAAAAAAGTATCCTAGAACAATACAAGGAGCTGAATCTATCACACCTACTGAAATATAGCCCAAGCCTTATATTTTTTAACCTTCTGACGTGGTTCCTTCATCTGCACTTCAAATTTCAATTCCAATCAATTTTCTAACGTTATGTGAATCAACACAAGCTGTCTATATTAGTCCAGCTGGTTTGCAGAGCAAAACAATGATTATTTTACTTCATTGTTTTCAATGTAAATTAATTTATTTTCTCCTTTGTTCTGATAGAGGACACAGCTTCCTTCTATGGTTTGATGTTGAAAACAGCGTCCTTCTGTGATCTGATAGGGGAAACGGTTCCTTCTGTAGTCTGATAGTGAAAACAGCTTTCTTCTGTGGTCTGATAACGAAAACAGTTTCCTTCTGTGATCTGAGAGAGAAAACAGCTTCTTTCTGTGATCTGATATTGAAAACAGCTTCCTTCTGTGGTATGATAGTGAAAAGAACTTTCTACTGTGGTGTTCTAGTGAAAACAGCTTTCTTCTGTGGTCTGATAGTGAAAACAAAGATATAGCTTTTTCTATGATCATGCTTTTAGAAAAACAAGTATATATTGTAATTTAACACCAATAAATTCTTCTTAGTTACAATTAGATAATTTGAAATTATAAATATTGCCAGTTAATCTTTTTCCAAATAATATCCCAATATTTGGAGTTATTTCAAAATTAAAATCCTTTGTACATAAATTTAAATGATTTTGTAGATGCTAAAACTCTTGATACATAAAAATCTGGATTGTATTTCTCTTACTCGAAATCCCTACCTATTTACGACAGTGATACAGCGTAACTCATGTCACCAAAGACATGAATACATTTCTTAATAATCAATTAAAAACGTATTGTGACATTGTAGTTTTAAATTCAACACAAATTATGTAAAAGAATTATGACAATATAACATATTTGGCTTGGATGAGATTATAATTGTTATATATTCATTTTCGTAATGTTACTAAGTTATCTATTTTTTTTTAAGTAAAAATGTCAGTCTTTTTGTCATCTTCACCCCTCTTTTATAAGGATCAAAGAGTGTACTGTAAGTTTAGTGGAAATCGTTAAATCTTTAATAATTATAATTATTATTAAAATTATAAACTATATCCCAAAGAGGATTATTAACTACATTAAAGGGAATTATCGAATTCCTAATGTCAAGAGAGACTTAAAAACTGATTGGTTTTTAATCCAGTTAAGGCCATGTAAAAGCATGTCAAATCATGTCTATCACTTTAACAACATTTTCTTACAGGTGGTTTAAAAATTAATTTATTATTGAAAGAGAATCCTGTGGAAGATTAAATATATGAAAAATCATTTTTAACCTATATAATTTTAATAATTATTACTATTCACAGGCTTTAAACAATTAAATAAAATCGATTCTACTAAGTTTCTTTGCTTAGAATAAAATATTACATTTAGTTTAAGTAGTGTTTACAGCAATAATATACGTAAGTTAGTATTTATAGTGATATAAATTATTTATGAATAAAATTGAGAATGTATAACATTTTCCATAAAATCCTTTCTTAATACGTCATTCAATCAGCAATTTCATCATTATATATTTAATTTAAATTGGCTGCAGATAATACGTATAAAGCAAGATCAAATGTTGTGTTATTGATTACTAAATATACTAAAAAAATAAGCGTATTGTTTATATTTATTATTACATTTTATCCAAAATGTAAACAAAGATTATCCTAATGGTCACTAGACTTTCTCATTTAGTTAATTTTAATAAGTGTTAGCAGGCTGGTACAAAGTTAATTAATGACAAAAAATTTGCAGTTGCCGTATCAGTATCCTGGTAGGGCACAGATGGTCATGGTACGATAAGCCAACCACTGTTTTCACGCTAGGCCAAGCAGCAAGTTGGAGGTTGTGGAAACGCACACGATATTCTGGTACAGCACGCAATCCCACTTTTATAATTGACCGTTTGTGTTAAAGCAATGCGTTCAATATGGGCCAGTTTGTTTCGCATTTTCTGTTATTACTCAGCCTGTTATTTGTTTATTACTTCGCTACGGTGTGGATTTCAACTCTTGCGTACCCTTCCCTCCATGGATCGCTCTGAACTATCACATCAATATAAGAGCTCAGCCTGCTGCCGTTCTCCTAGGTAACAAAGTTTTATAGTTTGTAAGACACAAAAAGTACTTAAAGGGAATGGGAAGTTATGGAATCATGTCATATTTAGTAGCGTTTATGCCGTATGTTTATTTATTTCTTTTTCTATTTTGTATCAACTGTGTTATGTAAACTATTGCATTTTATGAATTACAATGTAACTTTTAGGAAAAAAGAATAATTTGTTAGGCTGTTACTACCCCTAAGGAATGGAATTACGAGACATCCTTTCTTATTGGGTATCTACGATACAAAATATAATTTCCCTCCAAATTTCATAAAAATCCGTTCACTTGTTCGGGGGATTTCTGATGAGTGAGTTCTGGTTTTTTTTTTTTTTACGTAATGAGATTGTGTCCAAAGTTTCTCGGTGGTGTTTTTCCGGTATATGTTGTACTACATAGTTTAATCCAAAAAAGTGTTTCTTGAACTTTGTAAAATAATTAGAGATTAAACATTCAACTTCTTGTATTCTACTTCTTACATTGTTTTCTATATAATGAAAGTATTTACTTTTTGGAATTGAAAATAGAATTGTTATTAAATTTTTCATAAAATGCAGGAAATTACCTCCTTAAAACTTATACAAAAATAAAATGATTCAAATTTGGCCAGAGAAGGTTTTAATTGCTCATTGTATTTAATCTTGCCTTTTAAAAGCTCTCCTATATTGGAATTTTAATAACTTATTTATATAAATATAGTCTTCCGTTTTTATTATTTTACCTGAGACAATTCAACTAATTTATTATATTCTTAATAAATAATTACATCAATCAATTTATTGTGCAGTTTTGCTAAAACAATTGAATGTTTTTAAATTATATAAATTTTAAATGGGCAGGTGTTTTTCCTTGTTTACCTCCTTAATTAAACGTGTCCTTTAACAAATATTATTTATTTAATAATATAAATTTATAAACCAGATCATCGAGTTATTAATCTAAAATAATCAATGTTTTATAAAATTTAAACTTATTCACTGGGTACGAGTTTATACAAAAATATACGCTATCGTGTTGATAAAGAACTATGTAAGCCAGGGGTAGTTTTTATTGAAAATCTTAGTTTATAAAAGAACTTATGCTCGTTTTATTTTTAATTCTTGTATATGAGACGTTGAAACAACGTTGTGTATTTTAACGTAAATATGAATGACTATACGAGTATAGGATAAGTAAGATTGACTTGTGTAGTCTGATTACTAACTGAGTTTGACTTAAGCTCAGAAAATGGCAATTTAATACTAGTCCAAAAGTCAGGGTAACTAAGGGACCTACAGTTTTACGTGGAATCCAAAACACGTAGTGTTGGTCTAATTGTCAACTAATTGACAAGCTTATACTCAGCTCTTGCCATGTCCATATTGACAGCCTATTAATGTCCATACTGATAGAGACAATTGAGGGGACGCCATGACGGTATTAAGAGGACCGAGCATATAAAACCTATTCTACAACACATGAGCCTACGTTCTCCTCAAAACGTTGTTCCTAAGTATCTGGGTTACAACACTACGCCACTAGTGCCGACTAAAATATAAATAGTTCAAATATATTTTCCGACTGTAACCTATGAGGAATTCAGAAATTGTAGATTTTCTCTAAAGAATCATCTCTATTAGCCTAGTTTGTATTCTTCCTAGGAACATTTATAATAACTATAATATATAATAACTAACTATATAATAACTAGGAATATAATAATATAATAACTAGGAATATTCTTCCTAGTTTGTTAGACTTAAAACAGATGTAACGAGAATGATGGTAAAATTAGGTTTAAAAGTCACCAATAGTTAACGATAAGGTGTATAGAGCCAGGCAGATAGTGAAAGGGTATCTTAGTCGGACTTTGTCCACCAAGTTAGGATGGCCTGAAAGCGCCAGATAGGGAAGGGCTCGGGCAAATAGCTACTTACTACTGTACAACTACACCATCCTGCTTTACCCCCTCCCCCCCCATAACTGTGAAAACAGCTATGGCTACTTTTATGAGACATACTTTTTTTAAGACGAAATTTTTAGATCATATTTGTATATTAATCTTAATTTGTACATAACTATACTGGAATCTTATTTACAATTTCCTTATTAAATAAGTCACCTATTTTTTATCATACGAAACATTGAGTCGACATGATGTAGGCTTGGATGTTAAAGTGAGGATGTTTTTTCCTGTTGAAGTTCTGATCAATGTATCGTTAAGCAAATCACTAATAATACTTTGTTCAAAATGATATTTTAATTTTACTACTAATCTGGACTCGTAATATACGAAGAATTGTAATGAAACATTAACTTTTACGAAAAAACAATGATTCATGTACGAAACAATGTACGAAAAACAATGATAAGATTGTAGTGCCACCATAAACCACCTCACTTGGGATATAAAATAAAAGAACTGTTTCATATATATTGTTTAATACATGGATCAGACCAACAAGTTAAACTTGGTGAGGCCAAATCCGTTAAATTAGATGTATAATTAAATAAATAAATACGCACAATAAACTTGTGTTTTTAATGACTTATTATTATAATAACACAAATATACTATTTTCTTCGTTTTATTCTTAACTTCACGTTTCTATTTATCAGATAAATTGAAAAATATGTTTATTGTAAATAATACAAATATGTAAGTTGAGACTCTTTGACACATAACTATTACTTATGACTAATATCACGTGTCTGAAAATGATCATGAAATGTCTTTATGAGTGAAATTAGTACTTAAGGTCCTCTTTTCCTCTATTATTATAATACATTACAGATTTTAAAATGTAACTCATTTAGAATATGTCTACTTGACAATATTAATTATAATTTATATCAATAAAATTTACTTCAAATTGACCAAAATTAAACAGGATTTTAAGTTCGAGGCCCTATCCTTCTTTTTAACTGTGTAATTATTAAAAATGTTTCATTTAAATCCATCTGGTAACGTCACAAGATTCAAAGGAGAATCTAAAATAGCTAAACTTAATTCCAAATCTCCACTGAAATATGAACTACAATTGTAAGTATTTCCAATACACATAACCTATCTTGTCAGCTTTGATAGACAAAATGACAGGGCAACAATAAATGCGTGCAGAGGATGTATTAGGGCGTCATTTGGGCGTCACGGAAGAGCGCCTTTCGTAAAGGCACGGAATGGGGGAGAGGGTAGACGCGCCCTTTCCCTAGTCGAACCTAATAACTACAACGAAGCTCGCCTCATATGGTGCACCTTGGGATGTTTTGAGTTTCCATTTAATAGTATTAAAATACTGCAAATTATACATACTTATAAATATAGAGAACCACGGTACAACAATATTTGATTAGTTTTCAGCATAAAAAAGATGCTAAAAAAAGAAGGATATTGACTCAAACTTAAAATCATGTTTAATTTTGTTCAATTTGAAGTAAATTTTATCGATATAAATTCTAATGAATATTGTCAAGTAGACGTATTCTAAATGAGTTACTTTTTTAAATCTATTATGTATTCTAAAATTTGGAGGAAAAGAGAACTTTAACTTAACCTCATAAAGACATTTCATGATTATTTTCAAACGTCTGATATTAATCCTAATTAATAGTTATGTGTCAAAGATTTCCACCTTAAAATTTGTATTATTCACAATAAACATATTTTCAAATTTATTTGATAAATATAAATGTGAATTTAAGAATAAAATGATGAATATTAGTATATTTGTATTACATTCATAAGTCATTAAAAACACAAGTTTATTTTGCATATTTATTTATTTATTTATACGCCTAATTTAACAGATTTGGCCTCATTAAGTTTGGTATAACTAGTTGGTTTGATCCATGTAATAAACATTACATATATACATATACAAACAGTGCTTATATTTTATATCCAAAGTGAGGTTGTTTAAGGTGGCACTACAATATTATCACTTATTTCGGCAGTTACAATGAAAGTGAAAGTTTGGATGTGCCGGCCTCGGTTGCACTGTCAGTTAATATTTTATTTAACACATTAGTAACTAGTTTGCATTTTAAATTCTTGCCTATTCGATTTAATATTTTTGATAGTACGCTAAAAATTTCTTTTCGTACATGAAAAAGTTAATGATTCATTTCGATTATTCTTATAATTCGAGTCCATATTAGTAGTAAAATTAAAATATCATTTTGAACAGTCTTATTAGTGATTTGCTTAACGATACATTGATCAGAACTTCAACAGGAAAAAACATCCTCACTTTAACATCCAAGCTTACATCATGTCGACTCAATGTTTCGTATGGCAAAGAATGGGAGACTTATTTAATAAGTAAACAGTAAATATGACTCCAGTACAGTGATGTACAAGTTAACATTAATGTGCAAATATAATCTACAAATGTCGTCTTAAAAACATTCTGTCTCATAAAAGAATATTTAGCTAATTCCCTAATTACAGGGGGGAGGGGGGTAAAGCAGGATGGTGTTGTTGTACAGCAGTAAGTAGCTATTTGCCCAAGCCCCTACCCCTATCTGGCGCTTTCAGGCCATCCCCAACTTGGTGGACAAGTCCGACTAAGATACCCTTTCACTATCTGCCTGGCTCTATACACCTTATCGTTAACCATTGGTGACTTTTAAACCCAATTTTAGCATTCTCGTTACATCTGTTTTAAGTCTAACAAACTAGGAAGAATATTCCTAGTTATTATAAATATTCCTAGGAAGAATATAAACTAGGCTCATAGAGATGGTTCTTTAGACAAAATCTACAATTCCTTATAGGTTACAATCGGAAAATATATTTGAGCTATTTTTATTTTAGTCGGTATTAGTGGCATATTGTTGTTTAGGAGCACGCATTTATTCTTCGGAATAGTTTACTAAATTGATCACTTAACTTAATCACTATTTTAAAATGCTCATAACAATATGTAGTTTTGAATGGTTCTGTATTGTTCTACATTTATTATTATTATATACTTTATATGTTTATTGTTGTAGTTTTCACTATTTTTTTTAACAATATTCTCTTATTAGAATGAGATACAATTAAAACAAAATTATAAAAACAATAAGATCTATCCAAATATATTGTATTTTCAAAAAAATGCGGAAATATAAATTTACGTATTAAATAATGTAATGCTTTTATGTTAGTTTCATAAATTTTAGAAGTAATCAGTGTTTACAAATCGAAATACTCATTAATTTGAATTATAATAAGTAATTTATATATTTATATATATATATATATATATATATATATATATATATATATATATATATGTATATATGAGATATTGTAGACTTTAATTTATATTTGAGAGCTCAATTTAATCTTTTTTTCTGAAACATACATTGGAATGGGAAATCCTAACGCTAATACTTCTTTATTATCTTCTGTGTCCCTTCAATTATTCTCTCATTCGATGTATCAAATTTAAAAAGTAGACAAGTTAAATTAACACCACAGTACCAAAGCATATTTTTGACATAATACTTTGAGTAATACGGCCGTTAGGTTTCCTACGTATCATCACTATTTTCTCTATGTTTTTGTGTATTACTTCAGGGCCTTGGCATTGTCCAATAGTGATGAAATATACAGGGTGTTTTTTTTTTTTTTTTTTTTTTTTATGCAAACCACGATTTGAAATAAAAATGACAAACAAAACATATATATTTAACACGTTTTATTATTATTAACATTTATCACTATTATTTAAATGACTTCAATTATATTTTTGTTTTAACTATTTTGTTTTAAAACAATCCTCCGCAGTAAACAATCCGGTCTTTGCTCAAAACCATGTTTCTAACCTCAACTTAATGTTATCGCACGAAACCCAAATAAAGTGAACAACAATGCAACAATATAAATCAGCTGCTAGCCAAGGAAGAAGAAGTACCAGAGCTACCAACCTATGAACTTGTAATTATCTTAACCTTAATTTTCTTCATTTGTAAATATATGGTTGCGTTTTAAAAGAAACACTGTGTATCTGAATTTATTTAAAACAATTTTAAATCATTTTTTATCATCTTCAATCAGTTCACAGAATACTGCAGCCTTTGCATATACTTTATGCAACCAATGATAAAGTTACTGTTAGTGTTAAATAAATACTTTTTTGTTTAAGAAATTCTATTCATATGTTAGAATGTTTACAGTGATTATACAGTGAGTATCAAAATAAAAAATAAATAAATAACCCCTAAGTGTTATTATGTTAGTATAAATTGTTCTACAAATTTTAATATACTCTTACTTTAACTACATAACAACATATTTTTAATTTTTTTTTTTTTTAGAATGACACACAAACTTATCTCAATTCATATTTCTTACAATAAACACCTCTGGTGTAAACAGTTATTCGAGAAATATTTCTGGAATATCTCTAGAGGGCTTGCCAAGGGCTTTGTTGAACTTTGTCCAAGTTGTTCCACATTTCCAGTGTCCCCACTGCCATTCAAAGCCATTTTTAGCAAACTTTTAAGAATTTCGTTTGCATAAAAGTCACTTCATGTTTTTAAGAAATTTGTTTCTATTTGGCAAACTGTATTTTGATGTAATATTATAAAGTATAATTAAAGTTTTCGTGTATTCATTTAATGCGTGCATTTCATACTGAACTGCTGAAGTAACATTTTGAATAAATGTATTCTGCAATTAAATGTATAAACTATTAATAAAATCCCGTCCCAAAGAGTATACAAATTGTTTGAATGTTTATTAAAATTGTTTGTTTAATTCTGATAAAAATTACATGAAATATCATTAACAAATCTTTAATGTTGTATGAAGACAATAGTAGAGCTTTAAATGTTCAGTTTCTATTTACTTTTATCTCACTTTCCTTGTTTATTAGTTACGAATTGTAGTGATAAATTCATTTTACCAAGTATATTATTGGACTAAATTCCAAATATAAGAAACTAAATTCCACATGATACCTTCCATATATATATATATATATATATATATATATATATATATATATATATATATATATATATATATATATATATATATATATATATATATATATATATATCAACAAGATTTTTCTCGATGTGTTTGTTATATTTAATAATAATTTTCTTTGGTTTCACTAATTTTATTTTTTAATTTTTTTAGTTAAATACTACATGGCAATCTGTTTAGTCACTTGTCAGCATAGAATTAGTAAGTTATTAATATCAAAAGCAATTATGCCGTAACCTGATATTGTATAATGTATTAAAAAACGAAATTCCAGTTATATTCATACCATATATAATAAGGATCATAAAGTAATTAATAAATAGCTTGCAACTAATGTACAGCTTTATAAATCTGACGTAATAATTACTACGTTTATCCCTGAGGATTGGGAGGGAATAAAGGGAGGAACTGACAAGGTGTTGACCCTGTTCTCCCCACAGAAAACTAGAGAACTAACTCAACACACATTTAGCACACTATTGGATGTGACCTACGTTTGTTTCTTCTCTGTGGTGGAAAAAAATTTCCCCACGACAATCCTGTAGAAGATTACGGTAAGAGTCGTTTGAACCGTTACTTCTGAAGATGTTAAGCAGTGGCTGTCATTTACATAAATTAAAAAAATGTTAATTTGTGAACAAGTAAATTAATTAATCCAATTTCATCCGCAAATGAAACTGAAATTCGTAATTTGATTTTTGTATTAGTTGTATTTAGGTAAATAATTACATTCTCCATTTTTCTAAAGAAAACGATAATTAAAAAAATAAACTTTTACAACTCAAAGGTTACAAATAAATTTTATTTTTGATATTTTTGGTGTGTGTACCTTGTTCAGCTGTTTTTCTGATATTGCAGTATAAATCTATAGTGTAACGATTCACATCCAAAAGTATTTTGTAAATAAATACTAACACAGTTCGTAGTTCAGATTTATGTTTGCAGTAATTTTCTCAAAAAGAAAAAAATGTATTACGGTTACAGGATATCAAAATATTGATACATTCGTTATTATTTTATGCAGAGTTTTGAAATCTCTTCAATACTTTAACTAAAATAAACTATTACCTATGTAAAAATGTTTGAAGAAAATAATATATTTATTTAATTAATTTCTAATTTTCAATTCATAAAGCTCTATCTACTTCTATAGTTGAGATCATATTCACTCGTGTTTATCAGTAAAGTCATTTCTAGTTATCTTTAAGGGACGGAAACATAGGTCTCCATCTCAAAAATATTAGAGCTAGTAAGATTTTTGGGCATAAAAGGAAGATAATGGTAAAACAAACTATAATATAATGTTTAAATTACTATACTGTTTACAAAATGTCGTTTGTATTCCACATGAATTCTACAAATAATGAGAATTCAACCGTAGCCATTTGAATTTCAGTGTTTAAAAAACAAAACCCCTTTTCCTTATTTATGAAATATTCCATTTTCTGTAAAATGGACAAATATAAAACCAAAGATACCTTCAAACTTGAGTAGTACTCATTCGTGTCAATGATATGACAGGAAGAGAATCAACAATATTTTTATCAACACGAGTCGTTCACCATTTTCCTACGATACCAACGTATGAATGTAACATTCTTGGCAAGAACGTGGTTCGGATTCCACGTAAAGCTGTAGGTCCCATAGTTGCCCTGGCTATTGGGTTAATAATAAATAGTCCTTCCTGAGCTTAGTAATTAACAATGAGCTCAGATAGTATCAATAACTTCACTCGCTCATCTACACTCATTCATCCCTCATATTCGCCCATATCTCTACGATCGGCGTCTTAGATATGAATTATGAATAGTGGAACCAACATTGTAATATGCCGTTTTTGTAGTATTAACACTATCTTTTCAGTTAGCCGTTACACATTTGCTTTCTTTTTTACATGACAGTTTTATTTATTTATTTTTTTTTTTTAACATGACGTATTTAAACAGTGCATACGTTAACATGTGTTTTTGCAGCAATAGGATCAAAAGGTAATTTTCATACATATGAGAATCAATGCGCCTCAATCACATATCATTGTGAATAGAGTAAAAATAGTAAATCAAGATGTTTATAAAATATTTCAAAAATGTAAATAAAAGGTGATTTTTACATGAAAATGTTAGATTATTGGAATGCTTAGTTCAAGATTAGAGTGTAGGTTTGTATGGATTGAAAAGGATATTACAAAAATAGATGAATACAATCAGGAACTAATAGGAAATCTCGGGTATTTCTTATAGAAACTAAAAATCTGCTAGATTATAATATAATAAATACAACTATATTCAATAAACAATAGTAAAGTTGAAAATCAAATACTGATTTTTTTATATTTATTTCATAATTGTTCCTATGTATTGTTGATTAAAATCGAGTAATATATTTTCTTTTTATTTTAAGTCTGTTAAAATTGGGTGTAGCTGTAATAATTTGTAAGACGGCATGATTTTCTTATACGAATACGGCAATCCATAGATATTTGATTTTTTTAGGGGTTTCTAAGTTGATTCAAGTAGTACACAAAACTTACATGTAGGATAAGGTAGCAAGAAGTAGGACCAGAAGACGACAAGTTTCATACTTGTTGAAACTTAAGATTTGACACACTTGAAGCGTTGGAAATAAAAAGAATTATTAATACGAACGGTTCAACGCTAAAAAATAACTTTCAGACAACGATATTATACGGTATTTTTTTATTGCTAAGGTTTGCTTGTTGCAAAATAGTTTTATTTTTTCAAATAAAATAATATATTGTAACTATCAGTAAATATTCATAACACATTAATCTAACTTTGTAACTAAAGAACAGCAGAGTATTTTCATCACGACATTTCCTGTAAAGGAACATTATTTAATAGATAGAATTACTGTTTCCACAACCCCCACCCCTCTTCGTCAGTCTCTGTGTTTGCTGACATATTGACATATACTAGACTGACTATCGGGAATGTAATATCGATTTTCTGCTCTAATTCCTTTTCCCTAACGTCAATCCTGCTATATTTGAAATGATCTATTAAAATCCTTTTAATTTGTTTATCATATTGTGTACTGTGCAAGAAGATATTATTGTGACAAACTTTACGTTATAAAACAATTACTATATTTGTTTACATAATATTGTTACGACATAAAGGAGGTGTTTAATCAGATTTTATGAGTAGGTAGGCCGCTTAAAAAGCGATCTACTGAATACACCTGTGCGAAAGATTTGGATTGGTCGGTTAAAGTCAGAGGGAGAACTACTCTTCCTCCACTGTGTTATTCCGTTTAACATTGGTCATGCTAACTAGCCCACGGCTGGTAGTGCAGTACCACGCACCGCCCACTACGTCATTAGCAACAGTGACCAAACATTAATTAAAACTAAAGAATCAACCTTACAACGATTGAATTAAAGCATTATTTATTAATTAAAATTCAAATAATAATAGCAATAACACGATTAATTAATATTATTGCAAACAATGTATAGCAATTAAATGAACTTTTACAGTTCATTTCAGTTACTTTTTTCAACTAAACACTGTTGCAAACGTTGAAAATTTGAAGCGGAAGTTAATTATGTTGGTGAAGTAAGGCAACTCAACGATGGAACGAATCCCCTCTGCTGTTGAAACCCCTATATGCGTTGAATAAATATAAAAAGCAGGTCGCTTACTGTCCGGTCCAATTATGTTAGTGTATTAGTAGTGTATAATTGTTTTTGACCGTTTTTACAGAAAAAAATATTATTAAAGGAAATTCGTTTTGAAATGTTTTAAACGACTAAATTTTAACCTTATTCGAACATAATAAGTGTTAATTTTTCTTACAAATTGTACTATTTTTGTATAAATTTACAGGTTACTTACTTGATAATTTCAGTAAAATAGTGTGTCAATACAGTTGGTTACATGGTGGTTAGCATGTTTTTTTGGTTTTGTTTTTTTTTTTTTCAAAGTCATCACCTTCTTATTTTGTTTTTTTCTGGAACAAGGAACATTTTCCGTGTGTATGTATACTGGACTCGATTTTCTCGGTTTCTCACCTAGTCCTCTAACTTCAAGTTCAAAGACTCGCCTGTAACACAGGTGTAGGAGTCCCTGAGGCCAATGCCTTTGCCATCTGTCACCTACTAAAACATTTATTTAGGGCGAAACCCCTATTCGTCGTCAACCACCCCCCCCCTCCTCGCCCTTGGGCATGTTCAAAGTCACATCATGGTATTACTTAAATAGTAAAATCTTGGACATCAAGGCAAGTTACTCGTTCATTATCCTCATGATTAAATATGATACTTCTCTGACAAAATGTTATCGTGGTAGTTTATGTGATATTTATCGAGTATGTACAGGCTGACTACTGTGGGGCTGGACTTGTATGGTCTTAGTACAAACTAAATGTTTATTGTTCACACTAATGTTTATCAGCAAAATGTACATACAATTTTTTTAATGTAAACTGTAATAAGAACCATTATAAAATGTGTGAATTAAGTTGAATATTGTTTTTATCTATTATAATTATTTAACTATACTTTTTCTGTTAAAGTAAACAGCATTTCATTAACCGATAATGATTGGAGTGGCCGTAGCTAAGACGGTGGCTTGCTACGCAGTTGTTCCGGGTTCCATTCCCGATATGACTACCAACAGTTTTTGCCCTGCCGCTTCCGTGGTTTGGAAGTCACGTAGGTCTCCAGGTTAAGTGTTAGAGATGGCTTCTTAGCCCTAACTTCGCCTGGTAAAATAAGACGATCTTAAACCTAACCTGTCTAACCTCACACGCAATTTAATGTACTTTTCCACGTTATTTCTTAACCTGGTCAGACTGTATCAATATGATATATAAGAAATAAATTTCCTTTTACTCAAAAATATATTCTAAGGCACCAACTTAGCTCTCTGAAAGGTTGTACATAAAATATAAGTAATTATTGGCAAGAGTTGAACTATAATAGTTTAAAGTAAAAATGTACCCGTCAAAATTTTAAATAGAAATAGATTATATGATATTATTTACAAATGTATAATAACATGTTAAGAAAGTTTGGTGGATAAAGCCTAGAAAATTCCCAAAATTCACGGAATATTGAATTGTAATGTCCGGTTTTAAAAATACCCGATTTTAAAGATAAGATAGTATATATTTCCATGATAAAAGTGTTGTATAACAATCTAAATAATAATAGTTTTATGATGAAAAACAAATATTGAAGGATAGTTTGTGATGACGTTTTATTGTCTGTAAGTAAATAACAAGTACATAAAAACATCCTGCCACAGGGTGTAATAAATATTTTCGGTCATACACACTCGTGGCGTTATTGATATTTAATTAATTACTGTTCCTTAACAGTCTAAAAATATAAAAACGAGACAGTTTGCTACGGTTTATAAATAAATGTCTTCACAGGGCTTCCTTACTGCACTTTTTATTTGTGCTCTTTTTTTATACTTCATTCGCCAGTTCACATGGGCCTGCAGGCCTGTGCGTGAACTTTATTCAACAAGTAAAGTACTGATAGTTGGACATTGCCCTCCGCAGCCATAAGCATTAACCACTGAGCAACCATGGCAGCAGATGATAAATATTTCCTTTATATTTTTCAGTGACTTCTTAGTAAGAAGTTATATGTAAGGGGTGAGTCTTTTAGGGATAATCATACAAGTCTCATAACAGGTTTGGTCCGTAAAAGGCTGCTTGGCAGTAATAGCAGTTATATATTATATATAAAACGGTAATTATAAAATAGAAACAATTACAATTTCTCTATTGGTACAGATTGCAAACAATTTGTTATTCAAAAAATAAAAACTAAATGAGGTTTGTTGTAAACTTCTATTCAACGTCAGTTAAAAAGAAAAAAATACCTGATTCTTAAGGTTGACAGATCTAATAGATAAATTTATTTCATACCTGATTTTGTAATATAAATTTATATTCTGTCATAGTTAATAAAATCTCATTTAAACGGGCAATATACAATTTATTAATTTGACAAACTTACTACTGGCACAAGAATTTACCATATGTTTATTTACTGCTATGGTCATCTACAATAAAATTTATTTAGTAGTTAAATTATTTCCATGATGTAATTACAGTTAGTTGTTTTATAGTTTTATGAAAACGATAACTATTGTAATACATATTAGTGGACTATACTTGGAATATACACGTGAGTATGGAGAATAATCAACGCTGTGTTATGAAATACTTAGTAACTTTAGTTTAAATGTATTGGACTTTCAAACTATTATATTTTTATTGATCAGTAGATAATAATATGTGATTCAGGAAAATTACTTTAAGGGAAACTGTATGAAATGTCAAGTTAAAGAAGGTCGTATTCTATCAGGTAAAGTTAGGGCTTCGAAGCCCTCTCTAACTAACTCTTAACGTGGGAACCAACGAAACTTCAGTGACCGGTCAGGCGGGCTGCGTGCACGGACTGGATCTCTCACCGGTCACCCATCCAAGGAACAGCCACGCTCGGTGTTGCTTAACGCTGTTGTCAACGATGTAGGGATACCGTAAAATCGTAATTATTTTAACGTTTAGTTACATCACAGTTATTAAATTCGTCAATTTAAACTTTAGCTATACACTTAAACACACAACTATATTTCCCAAGTTGAATTATAATGAGTTGAAAGTTAATTAATTTCCTAATGGCGATAAAAACGTGATAACTAATTGGTGTTTACTTCGGTGCAATACAGGGATGATCCTCTTTCAATTAAAACTTTGTTGTCAAAGAGCGGAATTTGTTACCTTTAAGGAGTATTTATGCTTTGACGATCGTTCATTATATTAAGGTGATCCTTTTGAAGATATAAGATTATAATGATGTCTTTATTAATATCTAAAGCACACATTCGAAGATTATAAATTGTGTAAAATGAAATTAGTTAAATTAATTGGATAACTTTACATACATTACAAATTCAATTTGTACCCCAATCTGTTATTGAAATTATTTTATTGAATTATAATATTGTTAGTAATGCACTTTATATTTATATTATAAAACTGCAACACAAATACATTGTACTGTTGTGTCGAGATTTGTATTTTATATAAACCATAGTTTATATTTTCAAATAGTGGCGGAGTGAACAGTGCTTTTGGGATTACTGTTTATTTAAAAGGATATCGTCGTTTAAATTCAAGTTTATACTAGTATATTACTGGTATCAAATAAGTACAAAAAAATTGTTTTAATTTAATACTGTATATATTTGATTTTGTTAAGTTGTTAACTTAACCATCTTTCATTGTTAAGGTCAGCATTTAACAATTAACTTTTTGAAATTGTGGGTATTATTCATTTACTATAAACACTTTAATATTTACCACAGGGTTTACGTATTATTAAACCCATTCGTAAATTGTAATAAAAATTATAAATAAATGATACAATATTGAAAAATAATCATAATTTACAATATATAAACGTAAAAAGGATACTTGACTTATTTTCAAACAAATTGCTTATCATACACAGTTTCTTTTTTTTTTTTTTTTACACGTTCACTGATAATTTTTTACATGTTCACTTTTATCTGTGCATGTTTTTACTGTTTTTGTTGTAATTTGTTGTTTATAAACCTAGAATATATTTTACATACAATGGTAAAGTCTAATTAACAAATTATTATTACTATTGTTGAAAACTTTAACTTTTTAAACTTTTTATCTTTAAAGTTCTATGCATTATTGACGTACTTGTACTGTCAGTCGTAATTGTATTCAACCCCATGTCAGGGTCCAAGTTTGACCTAGTTGCAAGTATATCTATCGTTCAACAGTCGACTAAACTTCTCAGGGTTGCCCAACTCAGATGATCCTTTTAAACGAGGGCGTACCACTAAATACTTCTTATTAAATATGTTTCCAATTATCAATGTTCTTTCTTAAAGTTAAATAAATTCTTATTTCACCAGGTGAAGTTATGGCTGTGATGCCCTCTCTAACACTTAACCTGGAGACCAATGGCTTAAGGCTCACATCCTAATAAACACCACCGGGCAGGCGGGCCACGTGCAAGGACGTGAATCATCACTCATCCAAGGAACAGCCACGCTCCATGTTGATTGACTCCGTTATCTGGCGATAACGTCATTACCTCCGGTCAAGGCTATTGACACAAGTTGGCAAAAATTCTAAAGTTCCCGCCTAATTTCCTCTAACAATCATAAAGCCGAATCAGTGACATTATTTTATGTAACTGAAGGCTTTTACTTCTTCTATAGTGATAAATCCAAAGAAAGGTTGGCAGCACAACGTAGCGGAAAATATCCACTCCTCACGTCTTCCCGCTTTCCTCCTCATTTCTCCATAGATCTCAAAACCTCCAAATTTCCATGATTTGGTCCATGTGCATCAGTCGTGGTCTTCCTCGAGTTCTCTTTGCATTAATCTCAAATATAGTGTTCAGGAGTCCATCATGTCTTATTTGATGGCCAACAAGACCAACTCCTTCTTTAAACAACTGATTTCCACAAGCTTCCATTCTCTCTTACTGTCCTGAGGACTTCGTTGTTTGTCTGAAAGCTTTTATGCTCAGAATATATTAAACTGACCTTCAGATAATAGTTTTAACTAGTTATATACTTATAGTTTATCTAGTTATTGGAGTATGTGGATTCAGATTGTTTGTAATAAGGCTTATATCTTTTTTTACGCGTTTTCCTTTTTGTCATTTAAAACTACTATATTTTTTATTTTAAATATTACAAGTAAATATCAGATTTATTTTTACCCAGTTAATCATAAGTGCATAAATAATAAGTCTATTTAGCGGACAATATTGTCCTATTAATCTTCTGAGAGTTTCATGTCACATAATTTTAAGTAATAAAAAATGGTATTTTCAAAAACACGATCTTAGACGTGAATATATTTCTGAATTGACGTGAGATGAGTTGTCCTGTATTGAAGCTTTCATGCGAAAATAAGTTCCATGGCCAAATACGATTTAAACTCTTAATTTGAAAATCCTTTGTTCAACGTAACATGAAAAGTAAAAATAAATACTGTATACAAAGTTGTATTTACATTATAGAGTGTAGTTTATAAATATGAGAATGTTATTATTGAATAATTTAAGTTTTAAGTCACTCTAATATGAATTAGCCTTTATTTTAAATGTATGTTCTTTTAGCCTTCTTATAGAAAAAAAAAACAATGCATATGTTTAAATGCTATATACAATTTAAAATAAACTGAACTTTAAAATATTTTACAACCTTACATTTATTTAATAACCATCCTTAAAGGGAGGATAAATAGGGACGTGAGTAAAAACAACACTGTAAACTCAGCCGAGATGTTTTATGAGCAGTTATCTGAGGCCTGGCGAACAGTGATAAGGACATCTTAGTTGGACACTGTCCACCAAGAATGGCCAGATAGGGGAAGGGCTTGGCCCAATGGCTCATTATAGCTAGGTATACCAACTAGCTTCTTGTTCCTTTCCCTTCCAGATGTTAGTCAATACAGTCAACATCGTGGGAATAATTTCTACTTTGGACTTTAATAAAATTGTATTTCGTTATATGGATATTTGGTAGTAAACGAATACATCACCCATCGTGATACAAACTAATACCGATTATTTAGCCAATGGGTGGAGAATGTCCCTTTCATTGTACGAAAAAATAAGTTCCGTGTATTTCTAATAAATAAAAGTTTTAAAATTCAAATTTAAAGCATTTCTTATTTGACTAGGCAAATTAGGGTTAAAAAGTTCCCTTGAACACTTACCTGAAGATCGATGGCTTAAGGGTGACTTGCGAACCACCACCAGTGACCCATCCAAAGAACAGCCACACTCGATGTGTCTTATGCCGTTATCTTGCGATAACGTCTGAACCCTCCGTTCAAGGCCACAATACATTGAAATCTTGAACGAAAATAAATTTCTTTAATGTCAGAAATAAATATATAAGTTTAAAATAAATAGTTTAGTAGTTGTTAATAAATTTTTACAAAATCACTTATAAAAAATACTTTTTTCGAGGCCTTTCGCCTGATGC
Organism: Stictocephala bisonia; assembly: GCA_035578905.1. Lineage (NCBI taxonomy): Eukaryota > Metazoa > Arthropoda > Insecta > Hemiptera > Membracidae > Stictocephala > Stictocephala bisonia. Next base: position 3,687,141 of record JAQJVL010000010.1, on the reverse strand, counting down.
CAGCTTTGCTGGCGAAAGGCCTCAAAAAAAGTATTTTTTATTGGTGATTTAGTAAAAATTTATTAACAACGAGGAATACCAATATCAACTCCATCTGAAATTTAAAAGTTTAGTAGTGTCTTCTTTCAGTGGTATATGTACAACGGACAAGATCTTAATATTTATCTGAATATATGTAGTGAAACATTTCAATATTTCTCTTTAAAGTAAAACTGTGCACATGTTACTTCACTCGTATATATACAAAATATATTTTAAAAGTATCAATTTATGAAACTGTTCGACAATATTTAGTATAACACTGAATCTGTAGGTGATACATCGAAGGCTCTCCCCCTTACTTTTATACTATCCAACAATAAATCAAATTTGGATCTCCCAACTCCATTGATTGCTATATCTCCAAAAGGGAAACTATCGACTTAAATCAGCCCGAGGCGCCTAAGCTATATGAGAAGAAAATCTTTATTATTATTAGGTTTCCGTAAGGGAAAGGGCGCGTCTGCTCCCCCATTCTCTCGCCCTTACACAGGGCGCTCTTCCGTGACGTCCCTCCCTAGGAGGGTAATTTATTTTGGCACGCGATCATTGCTGTTCAGTTATTTTGTCTATTTGAGATAACTGACGTAAACTGATGTACATGGTTTGTTTAATGATATTTTCCTATAAATTATAACATGTCAATACATTGTGTAAGTCATCTGTTACATTTTATTCGCCCTGTAACGACTCTTGCGGCACGATTACTAAACTCTATATTTACATCATGGATGCACTGATATTATTCCACAAAAAGATAATTTTAACGTACATATATTGCATACAATACTCATTTGATAACTTGAATAGCTTTAATAAACGGAAAATTAAAATTCAAAAAATTGTCATATACTTTACTTTTTATAACTTCAGATATTGAACTGAGGGAACTAAGTAAATAATTAAAACATATAGTTAAAAACTATATAAACCTATTGCTTTAATTTTCACTAAAGTTTAAGTTATGGACGTTTGTCAGGAATGAATAGTAAAAAAACATTATTTTTTATGCTAAAACATGTACTATTCCATTTGGTTTTACTTCTTTTATTATACTTCATTAAATACATACCGAAACAATAATCGTCTAAATTAAGTTTTTTTCGTCTATTTATTTCATAACATTGCATTTTTGTATAAGAAATATCTCGTTGTTGTTTAATTTTTTACGAATATATGATTAATTTACTGTCATTTTTAATAAATTCTTATTTTATTTTTCAATGAAGTGGTTAGTCACCCAACAAATTAAAACAATATGTAAACCTATCTAATTATAGATATTTTATAAATGGAAAACGTTATTATTTTTATTGTTTTAAATTATATATTATTTATTTTTTGTCCTTGATATTTTATTTTTGTATGTACTTTTAATTATTTTATTATCATAGTAATCTATCTCCGTTCAGGATGATGCCCAAGCCTTCAGCATGTACATTATTTTCGACAGCATATTTTATGAACGCCTTAGAATGACTAACTTGACAACTAGATTATTGAAACTAAACCAGTTATTTTTAATTTTCCAGGATTTGATTTCTTGTAAAGCGACATATATATATTAAGTTATTGTTGATTATTTACATATACTTGTATTAATTTACGAAAACTGTTTGTTGTGAAGACTTGGTGTTTCATTTCTGTCTCTGAAAACATGGTTAAATTGTTTAAAGAGGCCAGTTTTATTCGATACATTTTGGTACATTACGATTTCAATTAGTAAATAATCTGAAATATATTTTATTAAAACTATACAGTAACTGACAAACTTCCAATTTTACCTCACATTCTCTAGGCAATGAGTAGCAACAATACAACCAAATTTAGAATAAAACACTATTTAACAGAGAGTTCTGCAATCTTCAATATTTATCATCTCAGATTCTCTGAAGATTTTTAAGGGCTTTGTTGATTTTTGTCCAAGTTATTCCACATTTCTAGTGCCTCCACCACTGAATAAAGTCGTGTTTACCAAAGTTTTAAGACTAACTGTTTGCAATTTCGGCACTCTGGCCCAGAGAAAAACTTTCACTCGCCATACAAAGGAATGTTTTGTTTAGCAATCAACCCTGTTTCCAAGTCACACAACAAAAAGTGATGTTTTTTACTTGAGTTATTTCTGTGACCTCTGTTTTGTTTTTCTCTGCTGTAACGTGAGTTTATGGCTACTGTCATTTAGTTGTATTATCTAGACTAACTTTAAGTAATGCAATATACGAGAGGATGTGATTTCAATCGATGTGTATTAGTTTAAACTACTGTGTATGCAGTTTACACTACTGTGTATGTAGTTTACACTACTATGTATGTAGTTTACACTGCTATGTATGTAGTTTACACTGCTATGTATGTAGTTTACACTGCTATGTATGTGGTTTACACTGCTATGTATGTAGTTTACACTACTGTGTATGTAGTTTACACTGCTATGTATGTAGTTTACACTGCTATGTATGTAGTTTACACTGCTATGTATGTAGTTTCCACTACTGTGTATGTAGTTTACACTACTATGTATGTAGTTTACACTGCTATGTATGCAGTTTACACTACTGTGTATGTGGTTTACACTACTGTGTATGTACTTTACACTGCTATGTATGTAGTTTAAACTACTGTGTATGTGGTTTACACTACTGTGTATATAGTTTACACTGATATGTATGTAGTTAACACTACTGTGTATGTAGTTAGTACTACTTTGTATGTAGTTTACACTACTATGTATGTAGTTTACACTAATGTGTATGTAGTTTACACTACTGTGTATGTAGTTTACACTACTGTGTATGTAGTTTACACTGCTGTGTATGTAGTTTACACTGCTGTGTATGTAGTTTACACTGCTGTGTATGTAGTTTACACTGCTGTGTATGTAATTTACACTAATGTGTATGTAGTTTACACTACTGTGTATGTAGTTTACACTACTATGTATGTAGTTTACACTACTGTGTATGTAGTTTACACTACTGTGTATGTAGTTTACACTACTATGTATGTAGTTTACACTACTATGTATGTAGTTTACACTACTGTGTATGTAGTTTACACTACTGTGTATGTAGTTTACACTACTGTGTATGTAGTTTACACTGCTATGTATGTAGTTTACACTAATGTGTATGTAGTTTACACTACTGTGTATGTAGTTTACACTACTATGTATGTAGTTTACACTACTATGTATGTAGTTTACACTACTGTGTATGTAGTTTACACTGCTATGTATGTAGTTTACACTAATGTGTATGTAGTTTACACTACTGTGTATATAGTTTACACTGATATGTATGTAGTTAACACTACTGTGTATGTAGTTAGTACTACTTTGTATGTAGTTTACACGACTATGTATGTAGTTTACACTAATGTGTATGTAGTTTACACTGCTATGTATGTAGTTTACACTAATGTGTATGTAGTTTACACTACTGTGTATGTAGTTTACACTACTATGTATGTAGTTTACACTACTATGTATGTAGTTTACACTACTGTGTATGTAGTTTACACTACTATGTATGTACTTTACACTACTGTGTATGTAGTTTACACTACTGTGTATGTAGTTTACACTGCTATGTATGTAGTTTACACTAATGTGTATGTAGTTTACACTAATGTGTATGTAGTTTACACTACTGCGTATGTAGTTTACACTACTATGTATGTAGTTTACACTACTGTGTATGTAGTTTACACTAATGTGTATGTAGTTTACACTACTGCGTATGTAGTTTACACTACTGCGTATGTAGTTTACACTGCTATGTATGTAGTTTACACTAATGTGTATGTAGTTTACACTAATGTGTATGTAGTTTACACTACTATGTATGTAGTTTACACTACTGTGTATGTAGTTTACACTACTGTGTATGTAGTTTACACTGCTATGTATGTAGTTTACACTACTGTGTATGTAGTTTACACTGCTATGTATGTAGTTTACAAGGCTATGTATGTAGTTTACACTACTGTGTATGTAGTTTACACTGCTATGTATGTAGTTTACACTACTGCGTATGTAGTTTACACTGCTATGTATGTAGTTTACACTACTATGTATGTAGTTTACACTACTATGTAAGTAGTTTACACTACTATGTATGTAGTTTACACTAATGTGTATGTAGTTTACACTACTGCGTATGTAGTTTACACTGCTATGTATGTAGTTTACACTACTGCGTATGTAGTTTACACTGCTATGTATGTAGTTTACACTAATGTGTATGTAGTTTACACTAATGTGTATGTAGTTTACACTACTATGTATGTAGTTTTCACTAATGTGTATGTAGTTTACACTAATGTGTATGTAGTTTACACTACTATGTATGTAGTTTACACTACTGTGTATGTAGTTTACACTACTGTGTATGTAGTTTACACTGCTATGTATGTAGTTTACACTACTGTGTATGTAGTTTACACTGCTATGTATGTAGTTTACACTGCTATGTATGTAGTTTACACTACTGTGTATGTAGTTTACACTGCTATGTATGTAGTTTACACTACTGTGTATGTAGTTTACACTACTGTGTATGTGGTTTACACTACTGTGTATGTAGTTTACACTGCTATGTATGTGGTTTACACTGCTATGTATGTAGTTTACACTATTGCGTATGTAGTTTATACTACTGTGTATGTAGTTTACACTACTATGTATGTGGTTTACACTGCTATGTATGTAGTTTACACTACTATGTATGTAGTTTACACTACTGTGTATGTAGTTTACACTACTGTGTATGTGGTTTACACTACTGTGTATGTAGTTTACACTGCTATGTATGTGGTTTACACTGCTATGTATGTAGTTTACACTGCTATGTATGTAGTTTACACTACTGCGTATGTAGTTTACACTACTATGTATGTAGTTTACACTACTGTGTATGTAGTTTACACTGCTATGTATGTAGTTTACACTGCTATGTATGTAGTTTACACTACTGTGTATGTAGTTTACACTGCTATGTATGTAGTTTACACTAATGTGTATGTAGTTTACACTAATGTGTATGTAGTTTACACTACTGCGTATGTAGTTTACACTGCTATGTATGTAGTTTACACTACTGTGTATGTAGTTTACACTACTGTGTATGTAGTTTACACTACTATGTATGTAGTTAACACTACTATGTATGTAGTTTACACTGCTATGTATGTAGTTTACACTGCTATGTATGTAGTTTACACTACTATGTATGTAGTTTACACTACTGTGTATGTAGTTTACACTACTGTGTATGTAGTTTACACTACTATTTATGTGGTTTACACTGATATGTATGTAGTTTACACTGCTATGTATGTAGTTTACACTACTATGTATGTAGTTTACACTACTGTGTATGTAGTTTACACTACTATGTATGTGGTTTACACTGCTATGTATGTAGTTTACACTGCTATGTATGTGGTTTACACTACTGTGTATGTAGTTTACACTGCTATGTATGTAGTTTACACTAATATGTATGTAGTTTACACTACTGTGTATGTAGTTTACACTACTATGTATGTAGTTTACACTAATGTGTATGTAGTTTACACTACTGTGTATGTAGTTTACACTACTGTGTATGTAGTTTACACTACTATGTATGTAGTTTACACTACTGTGTATGTAGTTTACACTACTGTGTATGTAGTTTACACTGCTATGTATGTAGTTTACACTAATGTGTATGTAGTTTACACTACTGTGTATGTAGTTTACACTACTATGTATGTAGTTTACACTGCTATGTATGTAGTTTACACTAATGTGTATGTAGTTTACACTACTGTGTATGTAGTTTACACTACTATGTATGTAGTTTACACTAATGTGTATGTAGTTTACACTACTATGTATGTAGTTTACACTACTATGTATGTAGTTTACACTACTGTGTATGTAGTTTACACTACTATGTATGTACTTTACACTACTGTGTATGTAGTTTACACTACTGTGTATGTAGTTTACACTGCTATGTATGTAGTTTACACTAATGTGTATGTAGTTTACACTAATGTGTATGTAGTTTACACTACTGCGTATGTAGTTTACACTACTATGTATGTAGTTTACACTACTGTGTATGTAGTTTACACTAATGTGTATGTAGTTTACACTACTGCGTATGTAGTTTACACTGCTATGTATGTAGTTTACACTAATGTGTATATAGTTTACACTAATGTGTATATAGTTTACACTACTATGTATGTAGTTTACACTACTGCGTATGTAGTTTACACTACTGTGTATGTAGTTTACACTACTATGTATGTAGTTTACACTACTATGTATGTAGTTTACACTACTGTGTATGTGTTTTACACTACTGTGTATGTAGTTTACACTGCTATGTATGTGGTTTACACTACTATGTATGTAGTTTACACTGCTATTTATGTAGTTTACACTGCTATGTATGTGGTTTACACTGCTATGTATGTAGTTTACACTACTGTGTATGTAGTTTACACTACTGTGTATGTAGTTTACACTGCTATGTATGTAGTTTACACTACTATGTATGTAGTTTACACTGCTATGTATGTAGTTTACACTACTGTGTATGTGGTTTACACTACTGTGTATGTAGTTTACACTGCTATGTATGTAGTTTACACTACTGTGTATGTGGTTTACACTACTGTGTATCTAGTTTACACTGCTATGTATGTGGTTTACACTGCTATGTATGTAGTTTACACTGCTATGTATATATTTTACACTGCTATGTATATAGTTTACACTACTGTGTATGTAGTTAGTACTAATTTGTATGTAGTTTACACTGCTATGTATGTAGTTTACACTACTGTGTATGTAGTTAGTACTACTTTGTATGTAGTTTACACTACTGTGTATGTAGTTTACACTACTGTGTATGTAGTTAGTACTACTTTGTATGTAGTTTACACTACTATGTATGTAGTTAGTACTACTTTGTATGTAGTTTACACTGCTATGTATATAGTTTACACTACTGTGTATGTAGTTAGTACTACTTTGTATGTAGTTTACACTACTATGTATCTAGTTTACACTACTGTGTATGTAGTTTACACTAATGTGTATGTAGTTTACACTACTGTGTATGTAGTTTACACTACTATGTATGTAGTTTACACTACTATGTATGTAGTTTACACTACTGTGTATGTAGTTTACACTGCTATGTATGTAGTTTACACTACTGTGTATGTAGTTTACACTACTATGTATGTACTTTACACTGCTATGTATGTAGTTTACACTACTATGTATGTAGTTTACACTACTGTGTATGTAGTTTACACTACTGTGTATGTGGTTTACACTACTGTGTATGTAGTTTACACTGCTATGTATGTGGTTTACACTGCTATGTATGTAGTTTACACTGCTATGTATGTAGTTTACACTACTGCTTATGTAGTTTACACTACTATGTATGTAGTTTACACTACTGTGTATGTAGTTTACACTGCTATGTATGTAGTTTACACTGCTATGTATGTAGTTTACACTACTGTGTATGTAGTTTACACTGCTATGTATGTAGTTTACACTAATGTGTATGTAGTTTACACTAATGTGTATGTAGTTTACACTACTGCGTATGTAGTTTACACTGCTATGTATGTAGTTTACACTACTGTGTATGTAGTTTACACTACTGTGTATGTAGTTTACACTACTATGTATGTAGTTTACACTACTATGTATGTAGTTTACACTGCTATGTATGTAGTTTACACTGCTATGTATGTAGTTTACACTACTATGTATGTAGTTTACACTACTGTGTATGTAGTTTACACTACTGTGTATGTAGTTTACACTACTATGTATGTAGTTTACACTACTATTTATGTGGTTTACACTGCTATGTATGTAGTTTACACTGCTATGTATGTAGTTTACACTACTATGTATGTAGTTTACACTACTGTGTATGTAGTTTACACTACTATGTATGTGGTTTACACTGCTATGTATGTAGTTTACACTGCTATGTATGTGGTTTACACTACTGTGTATGTAGTTTACACTGCTATGTATGTAGTTTACACTACTGTGTATGTAGTTTACACTACTGTGTATGTAGTTTACACTGCTATGTATGTAGTTTACACTACTATGTATGTAGTTTACACTGCTATGTATGTAGTTTACATTACTGTGTATGTGGTTTACACTACTGTGTATGTAGTTTACACTGCTATGTATGTAGTTTACACTACTGTGTATGTGGTTTACACTGCTATGTATGTAGTTTAAACTACTGTGTATGTGGTTTACACTACTGTGTATATAGTTTACACTGATATGTATGTAGTTAACACTACTATGTATGTAGTTAGTACTACTTTGTATGTAGTTTACACTAATGTGTATGTAGTTTACACTACTGTGTATGTAGTTTACACTACTGTGTATGTAGTTTACACTGCTATGTATGTAGTTTACACTACTGTGTATGTAGTTTACACTGCTATGTATGTAGTTTACACTGCTATGTATGTAGTTTACACTAATGTGTATGTAGTTTACACTAATGTGTATGTAGTTTACACTACTATGTATGTAGTTTACACTACTATGTATGTAGTTTACACTACTGTGTATGTAGTTTACACTACTATGTATGTAGTTTACACTACTATGTATGTAGTTTACACTACTATGTATGTAGTTTACACTACTGTGTATGTGTTTTACACTACTGTGTATGTAGTTTACACTGCTATGTATGTGGTTTACACTACTATGTATGTAGTTTACACTGCTATTTATGTAGTTTACACTGCTATGTATGTGGTTTACACTGCTATGTATGTAGTTTACACTACTGTGTATGTAGTTTACACTACTGTGTATGTAGTTTACACTGCTATGTATGTAGTTTACACTACTATGTATGTAGTTTACACTGCTATGTATGTAGTTTACACTACTGTGTATGTGGTTTACACTACTGTGTATGTAGTTTACACTGCTATGTATGTAGTTTACACTACTGTGTATGTGGTTTACACTACTGTGTATCTAGTTTACACTGCTATGTATGTGGTTTACACTGCTATGTATGTAGTTTACACTGCTATGTATATATTTTACACTGCTATGTATATAGTTTACACTACTGTGTATGTAGTTAGTACTAATTTGTATGTAGTTTACACTGCTATGTATGTAGTTTACACTACTGTGTATGTAGTTAGTACTACTTTGTATGTAGTTTACACTACTGTGTATGTAGTTTACACTACTGTGTATGTAGTTAGTACTACTTTGTATGTAGTTTACACTACTATGTATGTAGTTAGTACTACTTTGTATGTAGTTTACACTGCTATGTATATAGTTTACACTACTGTGTATGTAGTTAGTACTACTTTGTATGTAGTTTACACTACTATGTATCTAGTTTACACTACTGTGTATGTAGTTTACACTACTTTGTATGTAGTTTACACTACTGTGTATCTAGTTTACACTGATATGTGTGTAGTTAACTCTACTGTGTATGTAGTTAACACTACTGTGTATGTGGTTTACACTACTTTGTATGTAGTTTACACTACTGTGTATCTAGTTTACACTGATATGTGTGTAGTTAACTCTACTGTGTATGTAGTTAACACTACTGTGTATGTGGTTTACACTACTGTGTATCTAGTTTACACTGATATGTGTGTAGTTAACTCTACTGTGTATGTAGTTAACACTACTGTGTATGTAGTTTACACTACTGTGTATCTAGTTTACACTGATATGTGTGTAGTTAACTCTACTGTGTATGTAGTTAACACTACTGTGTATGTAGTTTACACTACTTTGTATGTAGTTTACACTACTGTGTATCTAGTTTACACTGATATGTGTGTAGTTAACTCTACTGTGTATGTAGTTAACACTACTGTGTATGTGGTTTACACTACTGTGCATGTAGTTTACACTGATATGTATGTAGTTAACACTAATGTGTATTTAGTTGGCCTGTACAAATTGTCGTAAAAGTAAATAATGCTGAAATCGGAATTTTTATTAGAATGCGCTCTTAAAGATAAAATTACTAGATAATACCAAGGGGTAGATTTAACTCCTTGATTTCATTACTTGAGGCCAGTCCCAACATGTGGTGGGGGTAGGGAAGTGAATTAAAACACACGACGAGCTTGCTCGGCACAATTTCCCCAAGGGCAGTCTTCTCTAAAATCCTGAGATATGATTTTTCGTTAAATTTTTTATCCTTTTTATAGTTTACTAAAAAACGGTACCTTTGCTTCGCCATGAGCTTTTGTTTTCGTAATGTAAGTACGTTCAAAAATCCATTTCAAGGGCACTTAAGTTCTCACGCATGTCACCCTAGTTGATCATGGATGCTATCCATCATACATTCGTTTAACAATTGTTATTTTTTGCTTTTTTTGCTACACTGCAAGCTTAAATTATTTATATAAAAAAATAGCCTCTTATATCAAGTTGGACTGCCCCATCTCTCTCATTTATGTGATGAATTATAGCACGGAATCTACTCGTCCAGTGGGCCATTAGTGCATACTTTTAGCTCTATGAAAGAAATTGTTTTAAAATTATTTTTTGTTCCAATCTAGAACCTACAAAGCTTATTTGTGCTTTATAGTTGTTTGCCAAACTAATCCATCAGTTTTTAAATGGAGTTAAGCTTGTATGGGTGAAGTTCAGGAATTCTAAATATTGTAAAATAAATTTTAAATTATGAGCTTGTAGTGGTGTTTTAACCATTCAAGTATTTTTTTAAATATATTTTTAAATTCGATAGTAAAAAATTTTCCGTAATACGAATTTGAATGTTATGATCGACGTACCCTGTGTATGTTAAATATGAATGAAACCGGAATGAAAAACCGGTGTGACCGACACCCTTAGCCACTATAGTATTTTAAAACTAATGGGAGTTTTTGTCACATACTACTAACTATATGAGTAAGGATGTTTTGTGTTATAAAGACAATAACAGTAACAGTTATAAATTAATAGTAAAAAGTAACTTTTTCAATTACAAAAAAAACAAATACGGATATTTTTAAATTGTAATACTCATTTAAATGTTTGCTATTTATTTTTAGCTTTATTTATTTTATTTTTAATTATTCTTAATCATCGGCAATATTACCAAGAAAAATATTTTTCTTCTTTAATTCATGTAAATGTTTTTCTCTGCTCGCAGGAATGCGCATATATAATTCATTACCTACTTACCTGCCTTGAATTAATTTTAAAGATTTTATTTCGGTCCTGTTCAAACATTTCCAATCAGCTAATATTTTAATCAATTTAATACTTGCTTTTTATTTAGAATAAAATAGAAAAATAACTTATTTCGAACTGTTACATTAATGGCTGCCTCGCTAAGTGAAAAACACTCGACAGTGAGGACCAATATCAACTGCAATGAATCAAAACAGTAAAAATAGAACAAACTAATTATTATTAAGATAAAAATTATAAAAAAAAACAAATTTTTTACCTTTACGGAAGTTTTTACAGTGATAATAGTTGTTTACATGTTTAGGCAATATTAACGTTATATGCGGTAGATATGTGGTCGGCTGTTTACAGCAAATAAAACAGTTTCCAGGTTTGCAAATAGCTCTAGGAGTGATTTTTATCATCACTGATTGTAATGACCATATGGATATTCTCTGCACACATGATCTATAGTCGTCCACGTACTCTTGCTGAGATTTACCTTCGTGTGTAGTATGGCCAATAGTAAACGTGTTAGGGGTGGTTGTTTGTGGGAAGTATTTAAGTTTAAGAGGGACAGCCAGAAAGGGGTGGATCAGGAATTTTACGCATAAATCATGTATCCATTGCTGTTGAAAGTTTCATACACCCCGTATGGGTTGTCAACCCCCCAAATCCAAATAGATGTTGCGTACCTCACTAGGAAAGCCCTACATCCAACATGTCCACTACACTCTCTTAGTTTTTTTTTTCTCGTCAACTAAGAATTTAGGATTTTTTAGGACGCCATAGTACAACAGTGATGTCAACAGAATTTTTCAGAGTACTTTGGAATGCGGTCTTTTTTTAATAAAATTAACACTGAAAATCAAGACCACTGTATGTGTATAGATAAATGGGTGGGTCAATACCACTACAATGCGTGGTATTCAAATTCTAAAGCAATCAGTTGAAGAGAGTGCGTATTTAGCAATGAATTCACCTTGTATTGACTTTTAATTTAATAATTATTTTTAATTGAAGATAAATAATCACGAACAGAGAGTAAGTTATGACTAAAATCTCTTAAATTGCTGGAAACTATTAGTATTTGATATAAAGTTTTATATTCACTTTAAGAAAGTAATTAATGAAATTATCTTCTTTTTAAAAATTTTAGTATTGCTTGTTTTATACACTCTAACATCCATGATTATTCTATCGGTATTTTATCCTGATTGGTTAATATTAACAATTGATAATTGAGGTAAAGTTTACACTCTAACACTTTAAAAGTTCGTAATTTAATTTAAATAAGATATTATCAATATAGTTTTGTACTTAATCCTAACATTTTTTGCTGTGTAATATAACCTTCTTAAGAACCACAAAGTTCTTAAATGTATAAAAGTATCAACATCCTACTAAATTATCCTCGTATTAATCCAGAAAAAGAAAAGTAACTCGGGACATTTTAATAAATCCAGTTGTAACAGCGTCAAAATGTACTCAACCATTCAGGTAAAAGTGTGGATGTATTCTTGGAAACATTTTGCTAACTACAAGGTAATTGTTTAATTGCTCCTTTTGTTTAACTTTCGTGTTAAGTTGAACTCCTGGAATATGAGTTAAGGCTCCTTAAGTGTGACTTAAATATGATGTAAGGCTCCTTAAGTGTGACTTAAATATGATGTAAGGCTCCTTAAGTGGTGACTTAAATATGATGTAAGGCTCCTTAAGTGGTGACTTAAATCTCTTTTCGAATATCTTTTTAGTGCTTCATATATTAGAATAAATCATAAATTGTAACCCTCACCTGAAAAAGAACATTTTCATTAAAGTAAGTTAGAAATAAATAATTTATGTCAAAAATAACTATAACATAACTTTTCTAACAGACAAATATTTTATTTTATTATTATTATTATTATTATTATTATTATTATTTTATTATTATTATTATTCATTATTAGGACGCCGATCATCAAGATATGTGAATATGAGGGGCCAATGAGTTTTATGAGTGTAGTAGTTGTTGATACTAACTAAGGTTGACTGTCCCTCAGAGAGAGTTATTTATTAATAGCCCAGTAACTAGGACACCTAAGGGACCTGCAGCTTTACGTGGAGTCCGAACCACGTATTGTTGATCTGATTTCCAGTTAACTGACAAGCCTGATGATAAGTTCTCTTGCCTACACAACATCTGAACTTTTGGTTATTTTGTTATTATAGTTATTTTATTTAATATTTATGGTCATTTTACTCGATGAAAATGTCCATCCAATTTGTAATCAAATACAGTGTATCTAAATATTTGTGAATTTACCAGAATGTTATTTGGAAAGGATTTACTTTTATTAACAAAACAAATGTATATTTTATCATACTGTTTCTGATAAAAATGTTTTTCTCACTACATGCACTCATGTACTGTGAAACTGATGAACTTTTGGAAATGTTTTCCCTCCTAGCCACGTTTTTTTTGTTTTTTTTTCTTAGAATTATATTTACTAATAGTCGTTATTTTGTACTAAAAATTTTACAAATATACCCAAGGTTGACTGGTTAGTTGGTTTTATCCTAAATAAAGTAAATTAAATCTTCCACGAATAAACAAACATGTACTGTATATATGCTTGGAGAATATAATATGCACGTAAGTCAGCTTGCCACAGTAGTGCTGTTTCAGAGATGACATTTTATGTCATTTGTAAAACTTAGTATGGTGGAAAAGGCTCAAAATTTCCCGCTCCCTTTGAAAATATTAGCAACTAAATATATAAAAACACTCTTCTATATAAATGATATTTTATGTAAACATTTCAAGTAAATTCATTCACTACTTTTCCAGTTTCGTATACAAACACTTATGGAAGTTTGATTATTATGTATATATTACATATTATGTAAAAGTTTATGAGACATATATACAAATCTGTAATTCATGTTTGTTCAAAGTTTATTTTTTAAATCTTTAGTGAGTGAAATGAAAATTGAAAAATATACTATTGATAAGTAAAACTTCAGTGCTTGATTCATTTAAAAGTCATTTAATGTTAGTTTGTGGTCGTGAAAGTATATATTATTCGTATATGTAGTGTAGAGATATTCAGAGTCGTAAAGTACACTGAAAAGATTTTATTATCATTGTTAATTTTAACTTAACTTAACTTACGTATAATGCGATTAATATGAATCACCAACGCACTAACCCAGATCTAAAATCCTATTTGAAAACGTTATATGGCAGAAGCAAGAACAACTTTTTTAAAACGTACATAAAGAATTAATACAGTTTTACTAATGGAAACAGTAGAAAAGTTTTTAATTTAACTTATATTGTCATTATATTGAGTTACGCCAATTTTGCTGAAACATTCGTAAAATTTTCATAGGCCAATCTGTCCTTTAAGTTTGTTAAAATATTGTCACTTTTTTTATAGTATATGTTAGTTTATTAATGAACAAAATAATGGTTTTACTTTAATACAAATGAAAAAAACCTTTCGTACTTTACATTCTCCTATCAAAAATAATATTCAGTTTTAAGAGCTTGGTACACAAAATGTTTACCCTGAATGGTATAACACACATGTGATTATGTGAGAGCGTCTTTAGAATAGTAAATAAATCCTTAGGAAAATAACATGTTAAGCAGAAAGCCTTTTGAAGTATGGCTGTGTCTTATTGTTTAAATGAACTTTGTATTTATAATGATAGAGGAGTAGTGTTTATAGGAATTTACAACAAATTGACTCTTCATATTTGGGGAGATAGGGTGTCCTTTAACTTGAAGAAATTTTATTTTCCTTATGTCAGCCAAGCATAGTTCTACCATCCACCCCTCAGGATTTTTTTATAAACAGGAAGGAGGCCTGTATATTAAAAGAAAAGAAAATTAAAATGAGATGAGGATGTTATAATTTGGGGATCAAACTGGTAGTTTATTAATCGAATTAAATGTATTCTTTGTGTAGCTAACAGTTTAAAAATATATAAATATATTTATTTATTCCTTGATGGATTTTTTGTTGAAATAAAACAGTCACTGTTAAAATACGCTACAGTTTAAACACCATACATAAATACAATACAAGTGTATTTTTCAACAAATATGTCGTAAAACTGTGTATCAAGTTTACTGAAATGTGGAGTTTCAAGATAAATCTAAACCTAATTGGTGTTTACCTCTATGATAAGATGTATTCTCAATTAAAACTTGTTTGTCAAAGGGCGAAGTTTATCACCTTGAAGCAGTATTTACTTTCAAATTTAGTGCGAAAATCGTTTCAACTTGAGAATTAACCCTTTGGGGCAGAAATTTGTGTACATGACAAAATTGAAAATGTTGTAATTGATTTTCTTTCGCTGATTTAATTAAAAATAATGTTAGTTGATTTTTTCCAAATTTGTACAGTTCAAGATGATCAAGATGACTACTAAGTTAATCATTCGTCAAATACAAAACTCCTTACATTCAATTAAACTTATAAGAAATAAACAAATTATTTATAGTATAAATGTAAAAATTGTGTTCAACATACCCCCCTCATATCTTTTAAGTCCTTCAACATATCGAAAATTGTTTTTGTAATTTTCTTCAGATTTATAATTTTATATTTTGGTTAGTTTGCGTTTATGATGTATGTTATTGTTATTTTCCTTCAAACGACATAAAACGCATCGAATGTGAAAATAAATGGTGTTTTGAAAGCATTACAGACTGCCTAATCACATGCAAGACCAAGATGTTGCAGGTCAACCTCCATGTTGTGTGAAATTACTGCACCTTTATGATAAATTTACTTTAACCCATGTTGTTTGTTTCTTGAACTTAGCTCATATACTGACTGCTAATTTTTATTTATTAATTTTTTGGTCATTTTAATGCATGTACCTGTTCTGAACTTGTAATTATTGTTCGTTTACATTAAATTGATCTTTTAACGGACACATTGGATACATTTTGGACCCTTTTTACAGAATTTAATTTATCAGGTACAAATTTTTTGTTACTAAAGTAGTTTTTCTTTTTTTCAAGGTGACTAATAAAACTTGTAAAATTAAATATGCTGAATTTACAACTCAACTTTATCAAGCAATCATAATAATATCTTTTTACCAAGAAACGTTTGGTCACAAGAAATACATTCTTTGAAAAAGTTAGCAGTGCCTTATACTCGCATACCGGTTACCAAATGAACACAATTTCTGTTGGAAATCATTTTTTGTTCTTAAGTATGTAAATTTAACTTGAGTATGTAAATATGGCCGTTACTAACATTGGAACTTTAAAGTACAAAATATTTATTCAGATGTAGTAGTAAAAGTGAAACCAGATGATGAAATTAATATGATTGTAAGAAAAAAGAGTTCCCATGACGGTGGATGGTGAAACTCCTCCTGAAATCCACCCCTCATGTTGCCCCAGGATAGTAAGGTGATTGGGAAGTTACCCCTCCAGTAGCGAATCCTGGTAATAAACGCTGGAACTAACATAGCGTTTCGATGCCCTAACCTAAACAATATATGAAAACCGTCCAGCGCGTGTGGCCCTTGTGCTCCAATTTGGTGATTATTATTTTTAATGTCTTTGATTTTTAGAGAGTTATTGAAGATTACCAAAATCAATTACATTGAAAGCTTTTCATTTCTCTTAATTATTTTGTAATACATTTGTGGCGTGAGGCTAAAGTGGTGTGAAAGCACTGCAATTTTCAGCCAATTAAGATAGCATTGTAATCACCTATGTTGTTAATTAAGTGGCAACAGTGTAGTGACAAGTTACTGTATCAACAGCACAGTGTTGCCAGCTGTTTCACACTAGGTCGAGCAGCTAAAGTTTGTGGTTTTTGTAACGCACCCTACACTTTCTATAATAAAGCACAGCTTATTTGCGAGCGCAGCGATGTGTTGAGTTTTAATGTAGTGTGTACGGATTGAAAGTGTTGTATGCATTGTAGAAATATTGTATTAATCAGGTACATATTAATCAGGTACATTGTAAAAACAATACAGGTTTGTGATTTAGCTGATTGATATAAATGCGATATTTTTAATCCTTGATTTTATCATAAATTATTTGAAGTGTATGTCCTCCATTTTTGTTTAGTTATACTGTAATATTTTCGGAGTAGGTTGATATTTAAATAATTTTTGTGTGCGTTATTTTTTTCTTTTTTTTCTCTAATTTACCGTATTCTAGCATTTAGGCCTTTAAAATTACACAATTTGTCTTCTATTTACTTTATGACGGGATACACATCTCATTAAAGTTCTAGTCAATTTATACTTATTTTCAAATAAAAATTGTACCTTGGATATTAAATCTCCACTTTCTCTGTACAAAAGGGCAGATTATGTAGTTAGTTGTTTGTGTATTTTTCTTAAGAAGTTACATTTGTTAGATAATAAAAAGGAAAATATGCATCAAACTATTTTACAAATACGTCTTTAAATGTTAGATGTGTACACATCATTGACACCATACTTGATATCTTTTATGTGATTAGTTAACTAGTGTAAATGTGAAGTAAAGAGCTTGTTTTGTATTTTTGGGCTTTACATCTTGTTTGAGTACTGTTGTGAACAATGTACCACAATTATACATAAAACATTTATCTGAACTGGTATATGTTGTTAAAATAAAAAAAGTTTTGTTTTCACCCTTGAAACAACGTAAATCTTGCTAAAATCCTTAAAAACAAACATTTTATGAAAGAATGGAAATTGTTGGCTATATCTGACCACTACTGGTGATCCATGGTGTCGTTGTACTATGGTAAGTATCCATTGGGCCAAGCCTTTTCCCTATCTCAAGTTTCCACCTTGGTAACAATGTCCAACTAGGGCTGTTATCACGGCATCCCAGCTTTAAGATAAATGTTTAATGAACAAATAAAGCAGTGGATGTAATAACTTTGCTAAATAATTTATTAACATGTCTTCTTTAGATTAATTTTAAGAACTTTAGTTATATAAGTGAACTGGTTTAAGCCATACATCACAATATTAATAAAACAATAAGAACATTTTTAATAGCGGTGTTGTGAGCCCAAAACATAAAGATGGTCCAATCCTAGTAACATTGTTTTATTTGTTAACAGCTTCCTTTTCAAGTAAACTTAATTAATCATATCCAATCATGATCGATATCTACATTTATCTTTAGTTGAGATTCTTTATACCCTTGCTTTTTACATTAACATGGATTCCTGGAGACTACATAAAAGAGGGAAGGGGGGAGACACCCTTCACATCAACTTCCCTCGGCGTCCCTCCCTCCTCTTTATAGCGTCGTCAATAAAAACGTATCTTTCATCTCTCGTTTATCTTCTGGCAAGATTGTTTTAGCAAAGTATTTGAAATATTTTTCAAACCAGACGTCTTTAAAAAACTCATTACTTATACATTTCACGCATCACTCAACAAATGAATATGAGAATGGTTATTGTGACATGATTAAATAATAATGATAATATTAATTTTGTTTTCATATTTATATGAGAAATTGTATTAAAAGTAAAAAAAAAAAAAGTAAGAAAATGCCATAGTAGTGATATCGTGTTTAAATTTTAACGTAATAATAAATTTAGCGTTTGATTTTATTTAAAATCTAAGGGTTCTGACGTTATCGCAAGGTAACGCCTTAAAGCAACATCGAGCGTGGCTGTTCCTTGCATGGGTGGCCGGTGAGGGACCCCGTCCTTGCATGCAGCCCGCCTGCGCGGTCACTGATGGTGGTTCGGAAGTCACCCTTAAGCCGTTAATCCTCAGGTTAATTATTAGAGAGGGCTTCTTAGTCCTACCTTCACCTGGTAAAATGTAATAAAATGTTGATTTCATACTTAACTATTATGAAAAAAATGCTGATACTCGGTTATGTTGTTTTCCTCGATTCTGAACAAATTAATTGTCAGTATTAATTACATTGCCAAATATATGTAAAAAATATCGCTAGATAGCAGGAAAGTTTGGCTTATCTAGCCCTGAATAATTTCGTGTTTTATTTCTTCTTTGAAATCCATTTATTTTTTATTTTTTTATTTATTTTTTTTTTTTTTTTTGTATTATAGTTTTTGACCTGGGTGAATTGTTTTCAAGTTGGTCTAAAAGGCTACACAAGCGTTGTGTTGATTATATTTGATTGTTCTGCGGGAAGACCAATTACTTTAGCTATATAAATTGTAATGAGTATAGTTGGCTATAGTGCGTGATCAATCAATCAGCTGATTGGTTCCGATGGTGAAGGTGGTATGTTTGTGTTTCTCTCTCTCTCTCTGTGTTTTGGTAGCACTGCTATCACTCTGTTGCTGGAGGAAGGGTGTTTAATACTGTAATCACAATTGCCCTGCGTCTCACTCAAATATAAACTACCAACTTTGTACGTGATTCCCGGCTGAACACAATATTACAGTTGCACCCATGGCTAAGATGCCTAAGAGAGCTCTTATCTAATATTTCAATATTTATAACATTTCAATCAATTATAAAATGAAGTTAAAATAAATTTTACCCATTAGCCTTATGTATACAAATATACTAATATATACAACAACACAAACATAACATTGTAACAAATC
Organism: Stictocephala bisonia; assembly: GCA_035578905.1. NCBI lineage: Eukaryota > Metazoa > Arthropoda > Insecta > Hemiptera > Membracidae > Stictocephala > Stictocephala bisonia. The sequence goes on along the minus strand of JAQJVL010000010.1, from coordinate 3,667,299 downwards.
AAAACAACTGGCTTGTAACAACAGTTGTGTTGCTTCAGATATTAAAACAGCTGCAATTTCTCCTTAAGCTTACGTTTGCATAGATTTTGTATCTCTATGTTTGTGTATTTAGAACAATTGTGCCAACTATGTAAGTATAACCTAGAATAGTGATTACTAACTCTGGATTAGCGCGATAAATATTTTTAAGAAATATTTATTTGCATTTATTGATGATTATACTACACAATCTTGCTTTGCCACTTTTATAATTAATAGTTCATATATGAGTGTAAAATGAATTTATATTCATACATTTAAAATGGTGCCTACTTAAAGTTCAGTAAATTTAATAAAAATCCCTGTATATGGAATTTTTCGGATTAAAGTTTTGTCAGCAATTTAACCTATTTCTTCTTAATACATATATTTTGATTATATATTAATAACTGTTTATATCACATTCCATGAAAGACAAACTTTACCATATTTATTTAGTTTATTTTGTCTGTAAAAACTTTAAAAAAATAATTATGTGCTTCTTTAAATGTGTTTTTACTACCATAAATAAACAAGCATTATTGAAATATGTAAATTATGTAAAAAACCGATTGATTTATATTTTATTAGGCTTATCAATAAATTGTTACTTGGAAATGTATTTTCGGTGGTTATTTTATAATAATAAGATATAGCTCTATGTGCTAAATAGTAAATGTATGGATTTAAATTATTTATTCAGGTTAAGTGGAAGAAGGGACTTCAGGTTAAGTGGAAGAAGGGACTTCAGGTTAAGCGGAAGAAGGGACTTCAGGTTAAGTGGAAGAAGGGACTTCAGGTTAAGTGGAAGAAGGGACTTCAGGTTAAGTGGAAGAAGGGACTTCAGGTTAAGTGGAAGAAGGGACTTCAGGTTAAGTGGAAGAAGGGACTTCAGGTTAAGTGGAGGAAGAGACTTTCTAGACCCAACTTCACCTGGTAAAATAAAGACGTATTTCATTTCATTTCATTTTCATTTCATTTCATTTTTAAAGCTACTATCTTCAATTTTGTATCCAGAAATTTTAGTTTAGTTCAATACAAATGTAAGCTTTTTATTGTTTATAAAAACTTTTAATTTACTATAAGCTACGTTAAATTTTCAACTGAAGTACCTTGGAGTGAACCGCAAACATCGTCATGAAAGTCGTCGAGGGAACTGACGGGGAGGCTTATGGGTAGAGGGTTGGGGAGTAAACAACCCAAATTGACCGCCCTTTGGGGGTGTCTGGGCCAAATAGCAATACAGGAATCGACTCAAGTTGAATTAAATCTTGGTGATTCAAGTAATTTTAGCCAGTTTCTGATAGTGTATTTCCGTACATGTTATAAGTATAGTTGTTATTTTGAATTTTATAAATTGATATATTACTAAAGCTAGGATGCATTATGTTTACTGTTGTTGTTTTAATACAAGACTGCATCATTTTATATTTCGTGTTATGTTTATTTACGTTAACAACAAAAAATTAAGAATTTAATAACAAACACATATTTTTTTAGATTTTCGTTAACTTTGTTCTTAAACTTGGGAAAACAAGTTATAATTTATATTGAGAAAACATATTTAATTAGTGAATATACTTTCCTAAAAGTTTACCTAGTCATTAGTTACATTTTTTAATATCGTACAAAGCAAATAAAAACAGATTATATACGATACAATTTAATAAATATAACCTAGTTAATGAAATAACCTAATTAATAATTAATTTGTTGAAAATAGTAGTTCTAAACCACGTTCTGAAACATAAATTAAATATTTTTAGATCACATTTGCAAATTCTTAATTGCCCTGATACCTTGCTAATTGGGTTTAAGCTATATAGCGGACTATTTTAATTACATGGAGTAATTCATTAAAATGTTCAACTATATCGTGGATTAATGTATATACATTTGACTGTATTCGCTAAAGCAAATATTACGATAGTATTTTTATTATATTAGTATTCCATTAATTGTGTACCATAGTTAAAACGTAAGTATATTTTTCTCTTAAAACTTTCAAAATATATAGTCACATTTCTTGAGAACAACCTGGTTTTCGGTTGCGTAAATAAAATAATTAAAGTAATTAAATAAAATAAATGGTATAAAATACTATTTAAAGGTATATATTTTGTCCATTCAACTGATTAAAAGCCTTCTATAATCCCACAAAATATTAGTTTTTCTGAAAAATATGTTTTCAAATAGTTGCACACACTGTCTGACACCAAAACTCTGTGTTAAGAATCCATAGTCAAAGTGGAACCATAATTAAAATAAATGACCAACTAGTTAGTTTACTCAATTTCTACAGTTGTTCTAAGTAAAATTAATTTTTAACTTTTATAAGTTCAAAATTGTAAAATAAAACTAGTAAGTCACAACTTTAAAGTGTATTGTAGTATTACACGACTTTTAACTATAGACGTGTCTGGCCGAGCATTTTGTTCTTATCTACTTTACTGTCCACAAACAACCATAAAACGATTGTGTCATATATGAATAAACCTAAATGGACCAGTGTTTTAGTCAGTTAAATACGAGCAGAAGGGCTTGTCCCAGTAAATAATATTAAATTTACAACTAGCTACGTTGGGTAGAAGCTATTTCGATAATAAACCAAAAATGTATGTAAATGTAAAAAAAAATAGATACTCAGTGGTGATAATAGGGACAAAGTTTGACAGAAATAGTAGGAATTTCATTATAATAAATCAGTACCAAGTATGACTATACTTATACTGTATACAGATATTTGTAAGAGTAAAAGAAAGTATTAGATACGAAATCATTTGAGCAAAACATTTCACAGTTAACTAAGTTTGTTAATCAATTTAAGTATGTTTTATAAATTTTTTAATTGAAATAATTCAGTTTGATGTACCTAATTAACGTAAAAATTATTGTAAGGGTGAAATAAATAATTGTAATGCACATGAAAGGATCTTATAGACAACAATTATAAAGATGAATTTGATATAATTGAACACTAGGTTGAAAGAGTTAGTTTTCAAAACTCTAAAAAATAATCTTGTTACTTTCCAAAGTCATGTCTCAAGGCCCTCTATTTTGTATCTAAAATGAAAATAAGATATAAAATATATTTTATACGTCTTTATCTTAATATAACGTACTTTTAAGAGTCGACATTAGAATCAGTAAAAAGCAATTAATGTGTAGTATATGAGCAATTAATATTGATAAGGCGATGAAAAGCATTGTTTATCATTCGTAGATAAAATTAAATTAACTTACTTTTTTATTAATCGTGCTAGCCGAAATGAATCATTTATTTTCCTATTTATAAAACTTCTATTAATTCAAATATGCCTTTAATAGACTTTCCATAATGATGTAATTTACTACAAAAACGTAGTATCTCCCAGGATTTCGGAAAAGATTGCCCTTGGGGAAGTTTTGCCGAGCAAGCTCGTCGTGTTTTAATTCACTTACCTACCCCCACTCTAAGTTTGGGCTGGCCTCAAGTAATGAAATCAAGGAATTAAATCTACCCCTTGGTGTTATCTGGAAAAATTATCCACAATGCCACATGCTGATAAAAGTCTGATTACACCATTATTTGTTTTTGCCACAATTTATAAACAAACCAAATGTTTAATTATTTTTTTCACAGTATCGAAAACTGGTAAAAATTTAACTAATCCAATCGAATTCTCCAAATCTTAAGTCAAGCGTGAAGAGTTTGTAGTCAAACGTCATCTTGCTTTTTACTTTATTTTACTTAAAATGTATTGTAGCATAAGCCTGTAAATTATAATAATTTTCAAAGATAATGTACAAACTGTTACATTAAAGATGTGTTTAAAGTTGTGTCTTTGGTCGGCATGTTAAAACACGAGTTCGTGTAAGTTTAGTAAGTGCAAATTAAGTATGAGTCATGAAACATGAGGTCTAAGATAAGTAAGTATGAAGCATATTTGAAACAAACAATACTTTCAAACTACATTCTAATTGAAATACTATAGTTAACCAGACGCTGTTGTTACAGTAGGGGGAAATAAAACTGAGTTAAACTTATCACGGCAAAAACTTAATTAAAACAAAAGATTAACATTTTGTTTTGTGACTTCCAAACAGAGTTGATTGCTCAACAAAACTTTTCTTTTTACGGTGGGCGGAAGTTTTTCTTTGTGTCCGCGTAACGAAATTGTTGGAGTTTGGCTAAAAATGCCTTTGAACATCAATGGGGACACTGGAAATGTGGATAACTTCGAAAAAGTTTAACAAGGTCCTTGGCAAATACTTAGAGAACGCAAGGCAAGATTCACAACTGGTCATAACGTTAAAAAATATTGTTATAAAATTCCCTTTACTAGAGAAGAGAATATACTATTTGTCAAACGAAAATACAAAGTAGATTACTTTAGGGCAAAACTTGGGAATGGAACTGGTATTATACTGCCTGTAATAACTAATTATTCTCTGACAGTATTCATTGTACATCTAACAATAACAACCGGTTTATGTTCATTCATTAACTTACAGATTATTATGATCTTATTACAAAATTATTATTTATTTTTAGACTCAACACAACTTTATTACAAAACAAATGTGTTCACAAACTGGAAGAAATTTTCTAATATGTTCAATGTCAAGAGAAATTGAAAACTAATTGTGGTATATTTTCGTAACAATACGTACTCTGTCGATTGAAACTTGTTTGTCGAAGGTCGAAGTATTTCAAGTTGAAGAAGTATTTAAACCTCAATTTTAGTTCGGAAATTGTTTAATTTGGGGATGAATCACTTTAAGTTGTAAATTGTTAGCATTTAGACTATGACTATAGAAACCATTGTAACAAATATATTTTATTTTACAGATTCATTTACTAATAATATAATTTGCTTTTTTTAATGGTTTACATTTTAAGATTATCTTTCATGTGAAGCAGGTCCAGTTACTTAGTTGTAATTGTTTGCAGTACATAGACCACCATGTTAATCATCTTATAAACTGTTAAACCAGTTTATGGGGCCCAGATCATTAAAGTTGGTTCAAGGTTCAATAGACCTAGGTCAATTGTGATGTTTGCGAACAGGTCTAAGTAAATTTAATTGAAACTAACTAAATAACGACATTAATCGATATCTATAGATCCAGATGCAAATAGTAGACTTCTATTCAGTTCAGGCTTAAAACACCATAAAAGAGTCTGGAGACTACATAAAAGAGGGAATGGGGAGGGGACGCCTTTCACATCAACTTCCCTTGACGTCCCTCCCCCCTCTTTATAACAACGTCAATAAAAACGTATCTGTTATACCCCGTTTATCTTTTGGAAAGATTGTTTAACTTAGTCTTTGGAATATTTTCAATAACGACTTCTTCCAAATATGTTGTACTTGTATAGTTGACGTATCGAAAAGCTAAAATATTGGATATTCAGGGTTATTTAATTCATATAAAGAACTTGTGTGTCTAAGCTACTTAAACATAAGTACAAACCTGCAACAGTGATTAAATACAATTTTAAATACAGCAATAAAGTGCATGAAGTGTTCCCAAATGTGTATACAAAGAGGTAAAGCTCACGTGTTATTTATACATAACTTTAATTGTATTAAATGTTGAAATTCAGTTCTTACTACTTTATTAGTAGTGAATATTAGTTCAAATATACAGTTTTGTTACATAATTATTGTATGTAACATTAATTAACAGAATTTTAGGCTTCATATTGAGACCACCTTCGAATAGTATTTTCAAACTACATGTCTATTCTTAAAGCTATATCCTTTACAGTTTTGTTTGGTATTTAACATACTGTAGTTTTCACCAAGTGCAAAAACTGGATGTTAAAACCTAAGATAGCCATTTCGTTTACATTTTAAGTGAGTATGAAAAAAACATGTCATTAAAAACTACATAAAAATTGTGTTGTTTATAATTGGTTTTCCTGCTGGAAGGCCAATCTATCTAACAAAGGAACAAATCCCTTCACATAAGTGAATTGTAATGAGTATAGTGGGGTACAGTGCGTGATCAATCAATCAGCTGATTGGTTCTGATGGTGATGGTGGTATGTTTGTGTTGCTGTTTCTGTGTGTTGGTAGCACTGCTATGATTCTGTTGCTGGAGGGAGGCTGTTTAATCATCATAATTGTCCTGCGTCTCACTCAAATATAAACTACCAACATTCAACCACCGCCGATCATGTTTACTGATAGTTTGATTTTAGACCTACCTAATAGTTAAATGTTCACTTAATATTCTATCTTTTTTTCAAATTTATAGCTGCAAATTTTCTGACCTATAAATTTGAAAATACACAATTTTTTTTATAAAAATAAATCATTTACTACTGATTGTGATTGCTGATTTCTTCCTAACATAGTATGGTAATATTCTCTTTACAGGTATTCCTTAACTGTACATACAGTGGTGGTAAATCTTTAATGACTTTGCTAGCTCCTAAACATTATAAAATGATCATCTTCAGGACCAAAAAAAAGTAATTTGAGAAATGTTCTCTTCATTTATTATATTTTTCACTTTAATTTTGTCTCATAATTTGGAAATGTTAAGTTATATTTCACTAGCTTTCCATCAAAGTATATTATTGTGTATGTCTGTATAAACAAAAAAAAACATGCTTTGAAAAAGGAAGATATAATCAAAAGGTTGTAGATTCAATTTTGAAGCTCTTCTATAACATTCCAAATAAGTGTTTTCTTTAGGATCATAATATTTTCAGAATCTTTATATGCTCAAATGCAAATTCTGATGGCTATATTTGACATTATAATGTACGTGACTGATCATATTCTTACAGAGTTAATGTTTACGAGTCAGTTGTCTGTTAAATGTGTTACACTACTTAGTTTTGAGATCTGCTTTTAATTTGCTCATTTTCAGTGAATATAAGTGGTTTTTAGTCAAGCGATGTTTTTAAAATATAAATTACAATTCAACAAATGTGCGTCGTTTTCCTTTACATTGAAATCTGGATAGGTTTGAATCAGTCGGACGTTAAAATGACTTTCAATGTACAATAGGATCTCAAGGGTTCTCTGGCGAGATGTCTGGTGTTCTTTAATCGTTCGCTGGTCGGTAACAGCACGGCTGGAGAGGGCATTATCCAGGTTGATTGCTTCCAGCCAATGGTTATTTACTGGAGAACGAGTTGTAACTTGTATTTCCTCGACTACGTCACAACAGTGACCACATTGGACCTCTTATTTCTTGAGAGCTCTGGAGATATGATCATAGATTTTTAAATACACCTGTGTTTTATTTTTCAATAATAAAGCCTATTGATATTGAAAAAATATATTTATTCATTGAGCCATTGTTAGAATTTTATTTTCCTCTCTACACTTTGTTTAATTTAATTTGTATTGTATATCATTTTTCTCAGATGTAATATTTTTAGAAGCTGAAATGTTTCTGACAGCAAATTTAAAGTTTCAGTATTTTTTACGGTTCACATTACTTTATGACTTCCCAAATACATAGTCTTCTGTCGTTAGTACATTTAGTCAACAAATCACATAAAAATGACATGCTTAAATTATATAGCGTCAAATGAAATTAATACTTTTAAAAATTAAGAAACGTACTCGTAATAGTTTACACTTTAGTTTGTTTCAACAACTTCAATTAAAAGTCTCAATACTATAATAAGCTTCCAATTGAATGTATAGAATACCTATAAAAAGTAACTACAAACAGATTGCTTGGTTCCATATTTAATATTTTTACGCTATTTTGTCTAGTTTGTGGACTCAACGTTTATGCAACACTACGATCGTTTGTGAACTAAGTTTGTTTTTATACAGCCCTAGTCAAGACAAACTTTCATCATCACTGTACATGCATTGGGTGGGTGGGTAGACCATCACTACTGTACGTGTATGGATGGGTGGGAAGGTCATCACCACTGTACGTGTATGGGTGGTTGGGAGGGTCATCACCATTGTACATGCAAGGGGGTGGGTGAGTGGGTCATCACTACTGTACGTGCATGGAGGTGGGTCATAACCACTGTACATGCATTGGGTGGGTGGGTAGATCATCACTACTGTACGTGCATGGAGGTGGGTCATAACCACTGTACGTTCATTGGGATGGGTGGGTCATTACCACTGTACGTGTGTGTGTGTGGCTAGAATAAGACTTCGGCCTTACTCAGCGCTGTGTTGACGTGGTATCAACGTAAGGGAGGGGAAACGCCTGTCAACAGTGAATGCAATATAGCTACTGTGTTCGTAAAGCCTATCCCCAATAACGTAAGGCGCCAGACATATATCAGTATTAATATGGTACCTAAAAACACCAAGTTACTTTCTACTTGAAACCAAGTAACACTGATACTGAGACACTGTACTCTTGTGTAATCAGGGGTACATCTTATACTCGATGTAACGAATCTCCGGACTTGACATGAGCGCTTTTAGTGGCGTTCGAGTGAAGCTCTAACTCGCGGTGTTGCCAAGAGCACAATTTGTCTGGCAGACTTTAACAATATATAAACTTTAATAAATAAATACTAAGACATCATAAACAATAAGTAAATCAGTGGACATAAAATGTTACATACTATACAAAGACACATATTTAAATGAACAGGTTATTGAAGTTAAAAGATAAAGAACCTAATCAATTTAGGGCTAAGTGTCCCGCTCTAACTTCTTAACTGGGTACCAACGGTCTTAAAATGATCTCAGAACCCACATCCGCCAGGCTGGCGGCTATGTATGAAAATGGAACCATGCAGCCGGTCACCAATCCGAGGAAAACCACGCTCGATGTTGCTTGACACCGCTAAATTGCGATAACGTAGAAACTCTCCGGTCAAGGCCACTGGCAAATTGGTCTAGTTTTTCAGCAGATGCATATAAATAATTTAAACGGGACAACAAAGCTGTTAAATGTGTTTGAGATGGAATTATGCGAATTAAAGCTAAGGAAAATTATATGATTTGTTAAACTCCACTGGATTACAAGAATTGAATTGGCTTTGAAACTTTAAAAGGCAATATTATTTCCAACCTCTGTGTACTTTTAGTTAAAACATCGGAACCGTTCAATAGATATTAAAATGCTAATGCAGGTCTTGATATGGAATTCGGGTAAATAGCTGCAAAAACACATAGTCAATTTATTTGCAATTTACAAAACGCTAAGTAACTAAAACCTTCTAAGTAATTTACAATATTTGTTTTATTGTTATATTACACAAATTACTAATGTGCTTATATTATACTACCACTTGAATGGTGATAGATTACATGTGGTACCAATATTAGTTATGAATGATTTCTTCATTAAAACCTAAAACTATAAATTGGTAGTTTTAAAGATTGTGTTGAAGTTTACCTGATATAATAATGTTTCATAAACGTTAAAATACATTTTTAAAAGTAATATGTAACTACCATTTTGAAAGTAATATAGAGTAATTGAAATGAAATTTTATGAACTTGATTTACTCAAATTTGATGAACATTTTTTACAAACAAATAACTTTTTAGATTGTAACTTTCCACCGTGACACTCTTTATAGCGGGAAACTCTTTCATCACGGCGTGGCTTTTTACTTGTTTTCACAGCTTTAGAAATGTCGTCGGTTGACTTAGGATGGAGTTTAACACGAATGGTAATGCAAATACAACTTTACCGACTCTTTGGTCAGTCATTAATCACTGCTAGGAGACTGAGCTGGGGGGGGGTTGGAGTTCTCCACCCCCTCTTCACCTATAGAGATCTTTTCTCCCATTATATTAGGATAGTAAAACTGAAGATCAGCATAGACCGTTAATTCCCCATTAGTGTTTGAAGTTAAAGTTAAAAACTTAAAGATTGTCTTATTTTAATAGGATAAGAATCCCTCTTAAACACTTTACCTTGGGGAACCAACGGTTCACAGTGACTTCTGAACCACTGGAGTGGCAACATCTCTTAATGGTCTTATCGGGAACCAAACCCAGACCGACTGCGTGGCAAGCCATCGCCTTACCCCTTGGCTAACATCCATCCCTACCACAAGTAGTTTAAACGTTCGCTGCGGCGGAACTTGATGCTTACCTTGTACCGATGCTCAAATCTATTGCAATTTTTTTTATTTATTTTAAGGAAAAAATACAGTTTTTATCACTCGACTCGTCGTCGGAAGTACTTTTCGAGTAGTCGCCAACATGGTCCATGGTCATGTTCACACTAACATCCATGTCTCTACATGTACCAGCCATTAATATATACAAATAAAATACTAAAACTATCACTAATGCTATTCACTTATAAAAACTAATGAATACTCTACAGGCTTCGGTAATCGAACTGAGAAACTATTACAGCACAAGACGCATACGTACACGACGACAACGCTGGGAGAACTACCGCCAAATAAGTCAATACCTGCAGTGGAAATCCAAGTAGAGACATAGAGGTCCTAAAGGTGCCCGCGTGACAGCCGGCTAGGCACCGAAAAGTGCTTGCCGCATCCGGGAGACAGCCGGATAGGCACCGAAAGGCCCGCCGCGTCCGAGAGATAGCCGGATAGGCACCCAAAGGTGCTCGCCGCGACCGAGAGACAGCAGTAAAGGCACCCAAAAGTGCTTGCCGCATCCGAGAGACAGCCGGCTAGGCACCGAAAGTTGCCCGCCGCGTCCGAGAGACAGCCTGATAGGCACCGAAAGATGCTTGCCGCGTCCGAGAGACAGCCGGCTAGGTAACAACAGATGCTCGCTGTGTCCGAGAGACAGCTGGATAGGCACCGAAAGGTGCTTGCCGTGATGAGAGACAGCCGGCTAGGCACGAAAGTTGCCCACCGCGTCCGAGAGACAGCTGGCTATGCACCGAAAGGAGCTTGCCGCGACGAGAGACAGCCGGCTAGGAACCGAAAGGTGCTCGCTGTGTCTGAGAGACAGCCGGCTAGGCACCGAAAGGTGCCCGCAGCGTCCGACAGACAGCCGGCTAGGCACCGAAAGGTGCCCGCCGAGTCCGAGAGACAGCCTAGGCATCGAAAGGTGCCCGCCGTGTCCGAGAGACAGCCTAGGAACCGAAAGGTGCCCACCGTGTCCGAGAGACAGCTGGCTAGGAACCGAAAGGTGCTTGCCACGACGAATATGTTGTAAAGATGTTTTAAATCAGAAATTACAGAATAATGAATTATTTTTTCTTCTAAATTATTCATTTTGTGGTTAAGTAATGGATGTTATCCTCAAACCGTTTTCAGCCCAACTTAAATCGTTGTTAAATGATAAAAATTAAATCCAAGTTTAATTTCGGTTTTACTAACATAGATATGGCCATACTAAACTTAATACATTTTTTTATACAGATATTTTTTTCTATAGCCATGATTTAGTTTTCTTGTTAATATAACCATTCATTTGTTTGTTGTATTACAGCACTTATCTGTTTGATTTCCCGTGTATTTCAACTAATCAGTTTTTATTTCCTTATTATAATGATAAATGGATGTTTTGTTTAACCATTTATTGTATATAAAATATAAGTGAGGGTATTTAAGAAGCTTCAAGAAGTACTCACATATGTTATTATCGTTTCTTTTTTTTAAATAAAAATTATTTTAATTTGATTCTGAACTCGTTTTTTTAATGTTCTGGTTTATATTATGATTTTATATTTAAGAAAATCTAGGTTTAGCCATTATTCCTTAGAGTAGGCTTTACAATCTTTTTTAAAATCATTTGGCTGTTTATAGTTGCTTAACTGTGGATTTTTGTTTAGCTTTTAATCATACATGTCAAAATGCTGGGATCAATTCCATTATTGATTTATTTTTTTTATTATTATTATTTCTTTAATAATAATTTTAAAACTTATCGTATGTTCATTCACCACCTTTGTTTTGAAAATATTATTAGCAAATGTATTTTAGTGCAAATCTGCATTAGCAAAAAATGCCCTTAAGGCGCACTTAATGTTTTGGCAGCGCATGATTCTATTGCTAACTTATAAGATAAGGCTGCAAAAAAGTCCTAAGAACAATGAAAAATTAAATGTGGTCCAAAAAAATGGGGATAGTTTGTTAGCAAACAATGAAATAACGTAGTGAAAAAAAACAAAAACACCTAGTGGTACCTATTAAATTACTGTGAAATAAAATTAAAACAATCTTAGGTGCATATTTTATAGTGCGCTTTTGAAAAGTACAATTAAATTAATTACATTCAAGTGAACGGCGAAGGTATAGTATTATTATAATACAAGTGAAAGTATAAAAGATTACAGTGATCAATTTACGTTTAATCAAGGCAATGATTCCATTTTGCGTCTCTTAGGTCTGAGGATAGTAAAAACGGTTTACCAGTATTGATTATCGTAATATTTGAGCTCTTTTATTAAAGCTTCGTTAATTATAGATTGCGTAGTGATCGTTTTCGTTTATAATTCTTACTATAACGTGATTCGTTAGTTAGAAAGATATTGTTGGAATATACATTTTGAGCTCAACTGCATTACAAAAAAGTAACACTTGATCAATAGTTTGTTTGTGCGTGGGCTAATAATTAGTGATAATTCATAAGGGTGGCATATTTAATTTGTAAAAACTATACATTCATTCTTAAGAACACGTTTAAAATCCCCATTCACCATTTTGTTGATAATTGACATAGTGATAAGGATTAGATGATGGTAATAAAATAATTGGAGGTAATGTATAAAGATAGAACAGATAGTTTATACCTTTGTTTTTTTATAACATTCAAAACAATTTTATTATAATGTTAAACTCAACATAAAATATCGGTTGATTTTTTTAAGGTAGGGTTGTTACGTCAAGAAGTGTGTTTACCTTTGATGGAGCACCACTCCTTGTTGACGCTCTACATTAGATAAGCTATGTTTTACATGTATTGAGGTCGGCCACTAGAGAGGGTTTTTGTTGTAGTAGGGGTTGAGAGGTGGGGTAGTTACGTTTGTTGTTGTCTGCAAAACCACACAAGCATGAAACTTATTATGTTAAAGTGCGGTTTAAGTAATGATAACAATAATATGTACTCATATAATTGGTGAGATCATAATATAGTTAGTAGTTATCAGTAACTAAAATAGTCTACATTATTTAACGGAATCACCTAATTTCCATCTTTACAATAGTCTTAAGTATATAATTTGTAATAAATTTGAATAGTATAGTACTAAAATATCAGCTGGTTCAATTGCAATATTTTATTGTGAAGGGTAATAGAGAAGAGAATGTCTTTCAACCCAAGTGATAAGTTATTGTTGTTCTTAGTATTTTTTTGTAATAACGCCTAATTTAAAAAAAAATATTAATTAGCACAGCTAATGTTGTTTTAATTTATCGTCAGTATAGATTTTTAAAATTGTATATTGAACCATTGAAAGTTTTTTTAAGGCGTTAATTTCAAGTAATCCAATTTTATTGATTTTTATAAATTTATAAAATACATTAACCACACACTATCAACAGTATACACATTCTAATGCATACATAACCTATACAAATATCGGAGCCAGCTCTGAAGGTTGCATTATGTAAACATACGTCATCACAGGATTTGTTTAAGTTTGTATTTTCTCTACGTCTAAGTTCAGGGAAATGACTGCAGCAGTAATATTTCGCTACTTCAGAATGACCGCCGCATTGTGGAACAAGACTTGCTCGAGTTGCCAGAAAAATTTTTTCATAATTTATCGATACATGCGACATATATCTACCTATTATTTAAAAAATCAAAATATTATAATTATTGTTAAGTAATTGTTTTGAAAAATTAAACAAATGTTGGTTACCTATAAAAATTGCAAGTTGATTTATATTTTGCTATTAAATTGTATGTCTGTTCAAACGCGCATTTGACTGCTATAATTATGTTGTCCTTTAAAATTACCAATGCATTTTGCAGAAAACTTAACCCCAAGTGGGGTAGTAAAGGGGGTTTTGAAAACGTACAAATTTGGCTAATTACGCTCATTCCTTGCTGGTCGACCTTCGCCTGTGTTAAATTACAACACCTCGGTGATTAAATAATTTTACTTCAGAAGGTACTTTTCCATAGTGTGAATTCGACTCAGTTCCTAATGCTTTATTTTTTACTAATTAACGTTTCATATTATATCCACTTCAAAGCGAAAATTATGTATATGTTTTACAATGTAAAAACATTCCTGGTAAAAAATTTCTTTTAGAATATTTAAAGTGAAATTCTGCTACTTATTTTACTATTATTTAACATTACTACACTGATTAATGATAGAACGAACCCTCTTTGTTGTGATGACTCTGGCCCTAGGTTGTTTGAGGGTGGAATTCACTCCCAACAGCGCCCCAATTAGGATTTTACACTTTATTTACGAATCATCCCGACTTGGCTTTAGAGCTACGAGCAATTTTCAACCAGCAGTTTCAACCAATTGCCATAAGGTAAATATACGTGTCGTTAGTAAATACAATTATGAGATAATTGAAATAATTAACTTTAATAATAGACTACTTTCCAGCCAACGAACATAAAATAGTCAGCTGTGATGTTAATTAGGGGAAACAAAGTATCAATTTACTGACTCAGCCCCATGGTATGGCACGGTGTTGCCAGCTGTTTCACGCTAGGTCGAGCAGCTAAAGTTTGTGGTTCTGGTAACTCACCCGACACTCTCCATAATAAAGCACAAGAGCTTATTTGTGTGCGCAGCGATGTGATGAACCAGGATGTGGTGTAGGGTGCGTGAAAGTGTTATGGGCATTGTAAACACAATGTTAGATTATAATCAGCTTTAAAATTAGTCACCCTTTTATCTTGTTTTTCGATTTGTTAGCCATGAAAACATTTCTCTTTTTAAATTGTTAACTTAACAGTGAGTAAAGTGTTTTTTCCCCTGATTAAATGCGGTTTCTTAAAAGTACGACATACTTTCTTTCTTTCAGGTTATTCTATTTTAGTAACTTGAGACTTTTACAGTGAATAATTGTCCATCCTTTGAACTTCTTTGTACAAATGTTAGCATGTTGAAGTTGTAGTAAAGTTTAACGTACTTAAATACAAATTATCAATTAAAGTAACTTAATGTTCACTGCTATATCTATCACTGTATCACTGTAACCCCCATTCTCTTTTCCATATTGTCTCTTTGCATTTAAGTACATTCATTCGTAACGTTGCATGATAAATCAATATAAATTAATTGATACTAAATTTGTTTCTATTGATTTCGTAATAGTGACTAAAGATACAAGTACAGCACATCCTAATGACCGTTAAAACTTCGAAAAAATTTTAAGTATATCGAAACAATCTTCCCGAAAGGTAAACTTAAGGACATTGTCGTAAAAAAGGAGCGAGGGACGCTAAGGGTTGTTGATGTTGGGAAGGGGTCTCTCTCTCTCCCCCTCCTACTTTTATGAACATTCCAGGATATCATGGAAATGAAAAAAGGGTAGGATTTTCGAGATTTTAGATAAAATTCTTGCTCAGCTTGGTATTGTTTTTTTTTCGTGTTATTCTTGAAATAGGGTTAAATATTTCAATTTATTCTAATAATTGTTCGCCAAATTAAAAGTTGAAAAGATTCATAAGTATCTATTAGTTTATGAACATTTTACATAACTGACTCCAATTACATACCATTAACACATTTTTACATTTGAAGAATAAAATGTTAAATGTGAAGTATTAAAATTTAATTGAAGGTTATCTGTAAAAAATACTTAAAATATACAACGTCATAGTAATCTTAAAAATATAAATTTATTTTCAATGATAACTTTCTAAAATTGTCTACAATGTCATTGTAATTGTGTAATTTTAAGTACAAACTTGTAATTATATGTATGAAACTGTGTTTAGTCAGTAATTATTCACGCATTTATATATGTTTTCACAATTTTAAACTTTCAAAATTTTTTTTAAATTTTTTAGATATATAGAATACATCATAAAGGCCTAAACATTTTCGTTATTATTTTATGACATTCAAATGTATTTAATTTTGAAAAATAACTTGAAATACTTAACTATGATTTTTATTTATTATCAGTGTGATGTAAACTTACATGTATGTATAACGAGTTTTATTTTATAAGTATCCAGTTATTTATAATTTGTAGAAACAAAAACAAACATAACCCGATAAAATATATCTTCTAGATTGTATGTTGCAATTTGTAGTGTAGAGTAAACGTGGATATGCTCAATTAATTGATTGTCGTCAAGTGTTGAACTACTGTAGGGCTTAGCAGCTAACTACAAGATAGTTATATTTTAAACGTTTGTTCGGATCAGCAGTTATTTGGTAAATGTGTTATTTGAGACTTAGGTTTTAAGTAGTAAGGCCACTTATTATATTTTATCTGTTTTGAACACCTATTGTGAAGAATTTAGAGATTTCACAACATACTTCATCTTCATTTGTTAAAAAATGCAATACTCATTTTCATTTGTTGCGTTTTAAAGTCTAAATGTTTCTTCTTATTCTATGAACATACATTGATAACATCTACACAAAACATGGTACGTTTAAAACGCTAATAAAATAGGTAACATTTAGCATTAAATTATGTGCTAAAGTAAACTAAGCTAAAATAAATAGATATACTTATTTAATGTAATTTAAAAACATATATATTCATATGTGTCAAAATGTGTAAATTTTCAGGTACTGGATTTGAATAGTTAAATGCAACAAAATTCATTTCGTGATAAAATGAAAAACAAACTCTTTATTAGTTCTATGTGATGTCCAATAACAGTGATTGACGAAGCACATTAATAATGTTTTCCTGAAAATTAAAAGCTGGGAGTTATTGAAATTTTATACAAAAATTACCTTAAAAAAGCTTCTTATCACCAATCATATGTGGTAATTATAATACCTTTTTTTCTCTGAAAAGTAGGTATTTTTACAAAGAGTTAGAACGGCCGTATATAATTGTCACTTTAACTGGAACTGTTGGCAACAGTGGGTGTGATTTATCAATCAGCTGATTGGTTTTGGTCATATGGGAGTTGTGTTATATTCACGACTGTAATATTAGCACCATTTCATTGCTGGGGGAGTTTTCAATCATAATTGCCTCCATATGTTCCCAGCCTCTCACTTAAGTAACTTCATTGTGTACTAAAACTATTTAGTTTAACGTTTACTGCAATTAATTTTTGTTTATAACTTATTCAGTTTTTGTTGTTATTTTTATTGGTTTCAAGTTACATTTTACTGTTGTTCAATTATAAAATTATATGTGCGTATTACTCTTTAATAATTAATTTGCTATTTTTATAAACTGATGTAACAATTATTTTTAAATTGTTTGAACATGTGTGAAGTCTGAGAAGTCTCACAAGTCATAAAGTAATCCCATACAGGAATTTCTGTTGATGATGGTTGTGTTCTCTATAAAATGGATGAAAGAAAGAATTTTCCTAACCTTCTTTTAGTTTGAAAGAATATAAAAAGTTCCCTTTTTTATTTCAACTGAATTATACTTTTCAAGAAAACATTTATTTACTATTTAATTCTGTTTTCCTTTACAACCAACTGTATAAGACAATATCTACACTCTTACTTTCAGTCCACTTCAATTATTTTGCCATCTTAGCAATATTAATTATTTTGACCCTTATCATACAAATACAACATAAATTTTAAGATATCATATTTTGTTCTGGCTTAAAGAGAATATGTTAGTTTTTTAACATAATTTAAATCGTAATAACATATTTTCATCCATATAATTTATATCAAAGACTGCGTAAGTATAGTTTTTTGCTTCCTAAACTTTCCTTTAGTAATGTAAACAGGTTAAGTGCTATCATTAATTTCGTATATTTCACCATCTGCAGACAACGTTAAATAATGGCTGTGCACCATTTTGTAAATAATAGTTAAAAATGGTATTGCTTATTATTGAAGGTGTATTTGTTATTAAACTGAAAAAAAACCTGTTACAGTAAATTTAATAGATGTTTTATTTATTTAATCTAAATTATTGTTTGAACAGTAATAAAACAATATTTAATATTCTCAAATGTTCTACTTACTATGTGATTTTTTGAAAATGTTATAAGTTCTAAATGGGGCTGGTTGTGGAGGTTAGTATTCCTGCAATAACCTTGTTAACTTTTAATATTAATATGTGTTATACTTACTTTTAAACATCAGGTATTTAACAATATGAACAGATTATTCAACTAAAAATATTTCATCCTCATGAGTAACTGTTCACACTTTCCTCATTGCTCAAACAAACAGCTGTGAGCAATGAGTACGTGAGGTAATTTTACAAGTGCTAAACATATTCTTGTCTATAAACCGAAAAATTAAATAAATTTGTCATGAACATTAATTAATAATATTTCACTTAAACGCTTAGAGCACGCTAAATTTTTCCAATTAATAGGATGAAAAACATTACAAAACTAAATTCCACTAGCCTTGTTATTACAACATATATATGAGGACAATTATACAGCTTTATAAATAAAAAATTTTTGCTGGGGAGATATTTTTAATTTACCGAATGTTACTCACAAACATTATGCATAACGTCTAATCTTACTTTAAATTAAATTACTTAAACTTAACAGCTTTGTCTCACTGTTTAGTTAATTATAATTTCTTCTTTTGTTAATTTTACTCCAACAATAACCTTTAGTGACTTTTTAAACTGTTGTTTCTTGTTGGACAAACTTCATTACCTACAGAAATGAGTTTAATATTTATTACTTTGTATATATTATTTATATCACTTTTTCTTATCATAAAATAGTTTCAATTAGCTTTTGGAAAATATTATTGTCTTATACACTGACTGTAATTTTTATTTGTTTGTTTTTCTTCATTTTTACAAATTGTAATGCCATAAAAATTCTAAACTATATTTTTTGTTACAGGTAAGAGCCATCTGTGGTGTTGACATTGTGAGTAAATCCAAATTAACTTTTAGTAATATTAAATACAGTACTACCTATAAATTACAGTTTTTAAATATGAACAACTAGTAGTTTTTCTTTTTTTCTTAAAGAGCGTATTCCAGAATACACTCGTGAAAACCTTACGTTATTTTAAAAATTACTCCAGAAAAACGTTACATTATTTTTCATTTCTATGAGTGTTTCTTCATTATTTCGAATAAACAATATCAGAAAATGCTTTTTTACGATAATTTTACGCTTTTGACGATACTGTGCCATTTTATTTTAACGAAATATAATAACGATATGGCTGTACAAAAAAGAAAGTCATTTAAACCTCAAATTACATCCAATTTTCTCATAGAACAGATTTTGTGACATAATATATTTTCATTCTTTACACCACCTATGCAGTTTGTGTGGATGACGTGGTTTGGGAAGTCAGCTTGGTGGAAAACCAATATTAACTGATGACACCTTCACCTCTCCTATGACATTATAAGACCTGGAACAGATGACGTGGTTTATTAGACATCTGTGAACAGTGACGTCACTGTTCATATAGAATATAATTCAATGGAAACACACTGTGTGAGACGTTTCTAAACTAAATTCACTATTGTAAAACGTTTGCTTATTTTTATACGAACAGTTTTGAACAGAGCAGGAAGATTAGAAGTAAAAATATAAAGTTTAGGATTAAATTTTCATCAGACAATACAGTGGCAAGAAAAAATTTAATTTTACCTGGGTTAGGGTTTCGCTTTTGATCTGGTGGCCAACGAATTAAAGGTGACTTCCGAACCACCACCAATGACTGGGCAGGTTGGTTGCATGCAAGGACCGAATCCTTCACTAGTCACCCACCCAAGGAACAGCCACGTTCCATGTTACTTGACGCCGTTATTTTTCGATAAGGTCAGAGACCTCTTAGCAAGGCTATTTAAGACAAATTTTAAAACGGCGTCGTGTAGATTTTTTTATGTGAGTTTATTTATAGTACGTAAGTGAAAAACCAAAGACAACATATAAGGATGAAATATGTATATATTGAATGGGTGGGAGGGTCATCTATGATAGGATGGGTAGGTCATCATTACCATACTTGTTTTAAGTACATACATACAATTTTATTTTAAAAAAAATAACAACAACAACACCTAGAAGACCATTTAGGCGTTACGGTTCAATTTACTAATTACGAAGTAGAACTCACGTACTCTGGGAGGTAATAAAGGTCCTTCCCGAGCCAAGTAGGACTGATCGGGCATAACTTCCTGCCATCAACAACATAACAAACATACAATCATCGATAGAATATCACAATCAGCCGGTCCACAACACACGGTGATCCAGATCAAAGAAGCTTATAATGACGGTGACCAAATATCCGCGACACTGACCCACCCGCATCTGATTGCAAGGATTCTATCGCCTTTTGTTTAAGATCGACAGAAAAACTAAACTGTTGTATCAGTAAAACAATGGATATATTAATTCATTGCTATGTGTGTTTTAAACCAGAACTAAAGAATGATTTGTGGTTGTATCGATAAAAGCTAAATAATAGTGTAAATTGTTTTTATATATACAGGTTGAGCAAAGGTTTGTATACGCTTGAATAGTTTTATTATTAATTGACTAGAGGATTAAAACTTAAACTATTAAATTGGAAATTAAAATAAATGTTGTTACATTCTTACTGACTCTCCGCCTCAAATGAGGGACGGCCCTCAAGGAGTCAGTACATACTGTAATTTTAAGAGTAAGCTTAGTTCTATGTGCATACTATTTTAAAGGTCTTAATTAGGTTCAACTATTTTAAACGACCTCCATTTTATAACGGATAAAGCTTTTGAAGAGCGGTTAGTGGCATTCTTCCATGCTATCAACCTATGCTTATATTAAATGTGTTTTAATAACTCCTTGTGGACCGTTCCCATAGCAGGACACCGAATACATCTTAATGTAGGTGTTTATGTACATGATCATGTGTGAGATTTTGTATTTTCATCTGGTATCGTTACAATAATATTAAGCCACTCTTGAACTTGCACATAAGATCAGTATTGAAACTTTCGAGCACCGAAAATTTGTCTAGGATTAATCTTTGGAGATATAATATGCGGCATGATGTTATACTAATTAATTGACACCTTTAAAATGGTATGCACATCGACCTATGCCTAAAATTATCTACTGACTCTTAGTAGGCCGTCCCAAACTTGAGGTAGAGAGTCAGGCGTTAAAACTTTTTTTCAAAATTAGTTACATTTCAATCCTTTAGTCCGATTAATAATAAAACTATTAAACCGTATCCATAATTTTGCTAAAAAAATTATATATTTTGGTATATATAATTTTGTAAAGTTATATATACCAAACAACATACACATCACTTTACTATATGTATGGGTGGTGGGTATATCGGTTTATACCACCATATACGTGTAGGTGTGGGCTGGTGGGTAAACCACCTTTCCTGTACTAGTGAGTGGGCGAGTGTGTTATATTCATGTACCCTTTACTTCTCTAATCTCCACCCATGGTGAAAAAGATAGAGAACTTATACTTAAATTTAATCGACCAAATCACTAACAGTTTATTCATTGCTAATGAAACAATTCATGGATCCAAAGATAGTTAAAATTAAAATTTAATTGATGGAAATATGATCCAAAACAGTTTCAAACATAAAGTACTGCGCTTATCCCAGTAAAAAAGGAATTTTGACTATCCCCAGCCGGGGTCCTTATGCACCATAACCTTTTGTAACCAACTACGCCATTTAATACGGCGTGGGAGCTCAGTGTAAGGCTTGAAGACATGGTCCAATGTTCGAATCCCCATCTAACGGTTGTTACTTCACCAGTTGAATAAATTTCACGCAAAGTTTGAGAAAGAACGAGTGAACTGTTTTCATAAAGGGAAAAATTGAAAACCTACAAGAATCCAATAGCCTATTTTTGATGTCCGTAGCTGTGGTCTATACAAAACAATCGCCAATCCATTTTATAATTGGATTTCATTGATATCATAATTTTATGTTAATTACCTGTCACTGATAGTATTATAATAAGAACTATTAATATTTGTAACTTTATTTTGAAATAACAAATTCGTATTTAAATTATCTATTATTTTATTAATTTAATTAATATTAAGAAAAACATTTTAAAACCAACGTATTTTTTACAAAGACTGTATAATAGGTAATTTTATTGTTTCGACTAACGTACGGCAATCCAATGTCAACAACATTCAGAAAATTTTAAGATATTTTAATAATGTCCATTGGAAACATTTATCATAATATTGACAATAATTGATAACATCTACAGTTGCAGTTTTAACAGCATCTACTTTTTGTGTTTTTTTCGTATTATATTTGTGCATTATTTTTCGTATGTATACACTCTCTCGTATTAATGACCCCTGTAGTTATTCGCTTTAATTAAAATACATTTAATCTACTTTACTTAAATCCTTTAATCTGCCTATAGCTATGATAAAATTTTTATTTAATAAAAAATATAAACAGGACAATTACTGTACTAATAACTGACAAATACTGACAAATAAACGTACTAAAAACTTTTATCCCATATAATTTGCAGTAAATTAAGCAAGCTGTAAGTTGATGTTTAACTCGTCTGTAAGTTGATGTAAAACTCGTCCGTAAGTTGATGTAAAACTCGTCCGTAAGTTGATGTAAAACTCGTCCGTAAGTTGATGTAAAACTCGTTCGTAAGTTGATGTAAAACTCGTCCGTAAGTTGATGTAAAACTCGTCCGTAAGTTGATGTAAAACTCGTTCGTAAGTTGATGTAAAACTCGTTCGTAAGTTGATGTAAAACTCGTCCGTAAGTTGATGTAAAACTCGTCCGTAAGTTGATGTAAAACTCGTCCGTAAGTTGATGTAAAACTCGTCCGTAACTCGTCCGTAAGTTGATGTAAAACTCGTCCGTAAGTTGATGTAAAACTCGTCTGTAATTTGATGTAAAACTCGGCTGTAGGTTGGTATAAAACTCGTCCGTAAGTTGATGTAAAGCTCGTCTGGAGAATCAGGTAAACCAACCTCATATCAGCAGTATGGACGATCCACTGGAGGGTTCAACAGCAAACAAGCCAAATTGACTTCTCTTGGGGATTTCTGGGCCAAAGAGTATTACGGAAACTGACTTCCATTGAATTGAATCTTGGTGTACCAAGTCACTTCCTAACAATCTACTTAAGTATATCAATCTTGGTTGAACATTTCTTTGAATACTATCAATTTATAATTTTTTTTTCAGTTTAAAAATCTTGCTAAGCCTAGGAGTATTTTATTAATAAGTTTTATCAAAACGAAAAGTATTATAATCTATTAATTACTTAATAATGTAGTACTGTTTTTTTTTTATGTCTGAACTTGTTTTTATTATTTTATAATAAAATATATTAAAATTGGTTTGGGTGAAAAATCCTTTACGAAGATTAATTAATCATAAAATCTATAACTATATTTTTATAGGATTTCATTAAATTTTTATCGTCTTTTGAAATGGATGTTAACTTTTTGAGTTGGTAATTTATTTATCAAAACTAGGTGTCGTCCAATCTAAAAGTATAACTTTGTTTTAGATCTGACAGAAGTTGTAGATTTAATAAATTAATGCAATTGCTACCCACTAAAATAGTTCATTCTTTTCAATTCAGTTCAGAACTAACTCAATAATTTCCAAAAGTACAAAACATAATTTTGTGACAGGCTAAGTTTATGATTACAATTATAGTTTCTTCTTTTCTAAAAAAATTCATCTTATTTTAGTTTTATGCTGACTTAAAAATGGTGTCTTATTAATAATAATAAAATCTATGATATATAAATAACTAGCAGAAAGTACCCGTGCTTCGCTACGTATTATGATTAAGGAACACTTACATTAGGACCTATGTACGGGTTGTGTATTTTCGCCGAGGAACGAAATAATTAATTGTTAGTAACTCGAGTACATCTGCCCGTTGGTTTACCAGAATTAAAATTGAGAAAATGAGTCTGGCGTATCCAGTCTCGCCACGGGGAGGCCGGCAGGTAGAGACCATATTTACAATTTATTTCAAAAAAAAAAAGATATATATAACATTTAATTAAAAACACCGGGTAGTTTTATTTGGTAAGGCAGTCACCCTAGCCTCTGCCGAATCAATCACACCGGGTAGTTTTATTTGTTAATGCAGTCACCCTAGCCTCTGCCGAATCAATCACACCGGGTAGTTTTATTTGGTAAGGCAGTCACCCTAGCCTCTGCTGAATCAATCCCACCGGGTAGTTATATTTGGTAAGGCAGTCACCCTAGCCTCTGCCGGAACAGTCTCACTGGGTAGTTTTATTTGGTAAGGCAGTCACCCTAGCCTCTGCCGAATCAATCCCACCGGGTAGTTTTATTTGGTAAGGCAGTCACCCTAGCCTCTGCCGGAACAGTCTCACCGGGTAGTTTTATTTGGTAAGGCAGTCACCCTAGCCTCTGCCGCAACAGTCTCACCGGGTAGTTTTATTTGGTAAGGCAGTCACCCTATCCTCTGCCGGAACAGTCCCACCAGGTAGTTTAATATATGCAAGTACTTAAATATATTTTAGTACATTTTAGTCTGATAGATATATACGGACAGCCAAAATTGATGTTGTTGTTGTTTTCTTAAGTGCTTAGTACCTCATTGTAAACAACATTTTTAGTCCTTTTTTCTGGCTGAAGGACGACCAGACTGTCAGATGAGCTTACTCTAGAACATGTTACGTATAACTGGCCATGGGAGAAACAGTCATTGCTCAGATCTACCCCAGCCATCTTCAAACTTTGCCCTTGTGCCTTGTTAATAGTCATGGCATAGCATAATTTCACAGGAAACTGCAGACGTTTGAATGCAAAATGGTAGTCTGAGGGAATAAGAGGAATTCGGGGAATAAAAACAGTTTCTCCTTGACCAACGCCTGTAGATATTGTCGCTTCAATAACATGTTTATGCAGAGTTTTCACCTGCAGCCTGGTACCGTTACAGAGTTTGGGAGGGTTTAGGTTGCGGAGTAGCATTATTGGAGCACCGACTTTTAGAGAAAGAACATGAGGTGGAATTCCAGGGGGGTTCAGAGTGTGGAGAAACTCCGCTGGATAGTGAACAGCGTCTTCTGTCTCAAACACTGAGTCCACAGATTCATACCTCACAACAGCAGAAGGCAATTTTTCTAACAACGAAAGGTTTATTATATTTGCAGAGTCGTTAGTTGGGGTAAGAATCGCCCTCTCTTGCAACCATGTTGGACTATTGTTCACATTGTCATTTAAGTTAGGATATATCTTGTCAAGCAGTGTCTTCATATCACTAACAGTATGACAAAGATTTTGAGGTATTGCACATTTACCTTCATGATCTTCTAGCAGTTTACCATCACCTATTTGTAAAACTAATGTAGAAAATTCTTCTGCTTTCAAATCTCCATTCAAATGAACTCTCATGTTAACTCTCAAAGACAGGATTTTAATTTTTGGCCATAAGAAGGATGACTTAAGGCACGCTTTCACCTCATCAGCCCGAGTTCCTCGAGGTATCACGGGCAAGGTTTGCCTGAAGTCTCTAGCCAGCAGAACTGTTACTCCGCCCATTAGACGTTTGCAGTTCCTGATGCCTTGAAGTGTCCTGTCCTGAGCCTCTATTTCTCCTTTGTGGGCCATGGTACACTCGTCCCAAACAATTAATACTGTTTCTTTGAGTACCTGGCCCATATTGCTTTGTCTTGATATGTTGCAAATAGGTGTTTCTGAGTGGTTCAGGTTGAGAGGCAACTTGAAAGCTGAATGAGCCGTATTCCCACCATCAAGCCGTGTCACAGCAATGCCAGAGGATGCAACTGCGATGGCAATCTTTTTCTCACTCCTTATTTTTGCTAACAACAAATTGATCAAAAATGTTTTTCCGGTACCACCAGGAGCGTCCAGGAAAATGAGTTGCCCAGATTCTGAAATAATACTGCAGGTAATTTCTTTGTAAATATTCAGTTGTTCTTCGTTCAGCTTTGGAACATTTACAGCAACCATTTCACAGAGCTGGGCTACATCGAAAGAAATTTCTCTGAGGCGTTCCAGGTTGTTAGTGATGGACTCTTGCTCGCGAAGTGGTGTAGGAAGACCATAGTTTTGGAGACGGTTGCCAGACATTGAATACACCAAATCTTTGAGTAAAGCCAAACATTTGTTGTACACAATGTCCATACGCTGTTGCACATCCCCAAACTCTGTCTCCATCGACCTCTTTACGTCGTCCGCCAAACTGTCGCGGTGTTTTTCCCATAATGTGAGAGGACTACTTACTTGGCAAAACACCAACATGATGGCAAGTAGTTCGCGGATCTTGGACGGGGAGTCTGAGAGTGAAGCTTCTTCTAGTGTTCGATCCCAGTGAGTGTCGTCTTCGAGCAAACCAAGAGCTGTACATGCAGACTGAAACGTTTGGTGGACCACTCCATTTACGTTCCTAAGATATTCAAATGACGTAGGCCCTTTAACTTCGTGTAGGAGAAGGCGTAGAAAATAGCACTCAGAGTTATTAGGGTGAACAGTATATACCCTGCCTAAAACCTGATCTTTTTTCACCCCGGGATAGCCTGGTACTGATTTCCCTTGCTTTCTTCTACAAAAGGTATTCTTTTTCCATACGAAATATGACGGAACTTCAGAGTAAAGGAGGGTTCTTGCAAACGCATCGGTTTTGCACAGATCGAAGAAGCCCAAAAGAGTAGTTTTTGGCGGGTTGTTTAGCCTTTCCATGACATTTTCTTCGTTAAAATAAACTCTTTGGCCGTTTTCAAGATGAACTGCAAGATGCATGACTGGGGGATGGCGATCGTGTATTGGAAAGCAGAGAATTCGCCAGACAGCTTCAGAAGTACTAATGTAGCGTCCTGTCTGGTACCTTGTCACCTCGTCAAGTTCATTTTCAACTGTAAAAGCTGCTTGATCGGACCCTTTGTTGACGTATTTGCAAATATATTTGATAAGACTTGACAGAGTTGCAGTACTCGACGTTGATATGCGCTGAAAAGGTGCGAGACAGGACAGGGTTAAAAGGTACCACCCATTGATTGTCAAGCTTTACCCCGTTGATGTCAACAACAAATCCACCCTCTGAAGGAGAACGCCTACGGTATTTAGGATAACCGTCTTCCCCAGTCTGTGTTTCTCTTACTGGACGGGATACTTTTTGCTGCAAGCTCCATTAACCATACAGGGCGAATTTCTGTTGAGAGCACCACATGGGCCGTGGATCATAGTTGACTTCACAATCTCATGGAGGGCAGGGTCTAGCTCTGGGTCAGGTATCTCTGCACAAATAACTTTGTCAATTATGTCTGGTTTAATCTTTTCTTTTTGCCAAAGGTGAATGTGTACATGAGGAAGGCCTCTTTTTTGCCATTCTATGGAGAACATGTGACATCTACATGCTCCAAATATAGACCCTTTCGTTAGTTTCATCAAATGCTTCACTTTTAAGTAGAAAACCCGCGCTACCAAGTCATGTCTGTGCTGAGCCTTCTGACCTTCCTTGAGCAGTTCACATATCTCTCGCCATTTTGGGTCGCACGTAAAAGTTATAAAGAGATCTGGACGACCAAAATGGCGGACATAGGTCATGGCATCCTGAGTACGCTCATGCATGTAGCGAGGTCCTCCAGTGAAGCTTGATGGCAGTACAACCATCTTACCCAGCTCCGATACCTGAGCATTAGCTTTTCTCATGGCATCCTTCAAGTGAATGTAGTCTTCACTCCTCAACTTTTTTTGGTTGTTTCGAATGAAGTTTAGCCGTTCTGTTTCAATTTTTGCGTACATATCAACCAAAAATTGGTTGAGGAGGTTGCGAAACAAAAGTAAATATGGTTCTTCGCCTTCTCGCTCCATTAAATTATATCCGTAGAAATCAGCTGCAGACACAGTTTTCTTAAGTGCTGTCTTGGTGTTTGGGTCACGCTGAGGGATGTTGATACAATAGCCATCTTCAACACGGCAGAAAATGAGAGGATACTGAAGAGAATCATACGCTTGATGTAGCTCACTGATTCTTATCAGTTTGTCTTCCCTACTGTATAGCACAATGTCTCGCTTTTCAAACACCTGGCCTACAATCAAGACAGCAACTTCGTTAGTGGTAGGAGTATTGTAACGTCCCTTGTGAGCACTCGAAGGCTTCTGGTCAGCAGTGATA
Organism: Stictocephala bisonia; assembly: GCA_035578905.1. NCBI lineage: Eukaryota > Metazoa > Arthropoda > Insecta > Hemiptera > Membracidae > Stictocephala > Stictocephala bisonia. The sequence goes on along the minus strand of JAQJVL010000010.1, from coordinate 3,639,191 downwards.
ACTACCTGGAAATCTTGCTGATCTTTGGGAACAGAATCAATAGCAGCTTTGAACTCTGATATATTTGTTATGTTCATGAAGAATTTTTTGGAGCTGGCCTACCAATGCTGGCTCGACATCTTGAAAGTACCCACAGTGAATGTCTCTTTCACGGTTATCATCACCAACAAAATATATCTGAAGGAAAGACGGCTGCTGTTGTGTTCGAGGCATTAGACTCCCTATTCTATGATAAACCTGGCCTTGCACCTTATATGTTGGCATGAAATGGTCTCCTTTTATCTCTTTTGCTCCAAACGACGTCATTTGGAAACAACCGTTGTATTTGCGAATATTATTATAAAAATGCTCAGCCTCAGGATGGTCGTGAGAAAGAAGGCTATGTAAGGGGTCGGGATATTTTTGAAAGGGAAGCAGTTGAACTTTTCCATTACTGCAACACATTCCGGGGCTTTCGTCTTTCCATTTTAAAGCATGGCAGAAATTGCACTTTTCTCGAGGTCCAAGTTGAACTATTTTATCTGTAGAATATTCAATGTTTGGGTCATACTTGAAACCTGAGAGTTTCTTGATTGTCCATGTCAGTAAATTTACTTGTGCACGCCTCTCATTGTACTTTGACGTAGCCTCACGATTAACTTCAGGATGGTTTTTTGAGTACTTCTTTACAGACTTTCTGTTAATCTCGGGGTTGTTCTCGGTATATTTTTTAACAGCCCTTCTGTTTACTTCTGGGTGGCTCTCGGCATATTTTTGAACAGCCCTTCTGTTTACTTCTGGGTGGCTCTCGGCATATTTTTGAACAGCCCCCCTGTGCACTTCAGGGTGGCTCTCGGCATATTTTTTAACAGCCTTTCTATGCATTTCAGGGTGGCTCTCCGTATTTTTAGCAACAGACTCCCTAACCTGCTTTTTTCGGATGGAATCAGTGAATCTTTTCCTTCGTTTTCTACCTCTAGATTTTTGAGGTGTGATCACTGTTACGATTGATTCGTCCGAACTCATGGTTTGATAGGATGGGCTGAGAAGAGCCTGGTTGGACTGCAACAGGTTCATAGACACAAAGGGAAGATGGGCCAGGTTTGGATGTAATAGGATCGGTGGGCATAGATTCAGAAAAACCAGGTTGGGATTTTAATGTTGAGGCATAAGATTTTGAGGTATGTAGACTGTTTTGAAAATAATTTGGTACATAAGGTTGTTCGCAAGGTATAAGAACGTCAAAGTGCCCTGCCATGTCATCACCAGAGAACTTAAGTCTTTTTATTTCCTGAACCTCATCCCCATAACAGGCTAAGAGTTTTCTGTCACGAAAGAGCTCGAACTTATAAGGAAAGACCTCTGCTGCAACCATGAGCTCACAAAAGGTTCCATAGAAGTAAGGCTGTGACATGTCGGCGATGTACTGACGTTTAGTTCTGTAAGGGACTTTATTTATGGTCAAGGTGTAAGGCTTAAGTCTGCGCCAGTTGTTGAACACGTGACGCACAATGTCAGCGCGCACTCGGAGTGTTAGTGAAGCTGTACAGTGGACCAGATAAGATAAAGAGGAGAAAAGGCAAGCCCCGTCCCCAGTGATCTTTATGACATGGTGAGGTACTGCCACACCATCAATATCGAATTTTTCAATAACCATTGTCGTGCAACTGTACAGAAAAAGTATTAAGATGAATAAAGAAAAATTTAGCTTTGTATTTTAGAAGAAGATGAAGTGAAAAGGTTCAAACCCAAGCAGATGATCTAGAATTGAAGCAAGCAGTAAGTAAAAGAAGCAAATAGTTAACAGAATAAAATACCAATATAAACTCATGTAGCCTAGTAAGGGAACACCCTACCCAAAGTGGAGTGGCCGGAGTTGTAACTACAGAGTTATGTCAACTGTATCAAGTTTGAACCAGGAGAACTATTAAGAATGTCAGAGTTATGACATGAAAAAAGGTAAAAAAATGATGGTATGAAAGGATGTGAGGCAATCGAATACTATGGTAGCAAATAGTGGGGCAAAAGAAAATATTTAAGAAAAAGTAGGTAGTATTCAGAAGCAATAAGCAATGGACAGAACTGAACAAACAGCAAAGCAGTGTTCAGGTCAAAAGCGTGTACTGGACTGATATGAGGCGAGCCGTACTGCGGTGCGGTGCTGGTGAGGTGCGGGGAGTGGGAGGGAGGGCAGAGGTCAACTGATAAGTACCGGCCTTCTAGTGAACAGCCAAGACTGCTATCGCTAATTTACAATCAGCCGAAAAATCATAGTATCAAGTTTATTTGTGATCTGTTGTCTAGGTTTAGAAAATATACAACAATCGTCAAGTATCGAGTTTTTTGCTGTTTGGTTTGAAACGTGATTGAAATGTTTTTTTTTTTTTTTTATAAGCACTTATGCAAAGTATAAAGAGTTATAGTGCCGAGCAGAACCAAACTTGTTGTAAAATTTTTATTACAGTTCATTTAAGACCTAAAAGAAGGCTTAGCACCAATTTTAGTTGCGATCTGCTTTGTAAGTTCAGAAAAAACGTCCCAGAATTCATCTTAGACCTAAAAGGAAGTTTAGCACCAAATTTTCTTTTAATCTAATGTTTAAGTTCAGAAAATTCGAAAATTAAACGTCGCGTTTTACGTGGTTTGGTCGAGAACCCGATTTAATTTTTTGAAACAGTTTCTCAGAGAGCACCTACAACTCTAGAGAAAGCTACATACCAATTTGCATTCGAATCCGTTCCTTAATCATAATCCGTAGCGAAGCACGGGTACTTTCTGCTAGTTCTTTATAGTGCTGAAATGACCCGAACTTTGTGAAAACTTTTTTCTAGAGTTCATCTAAGACCTAAAAGGAAGCTTGGTACCAAGTTTTGTTGCAATGTGATTTGTAGGTTCACAAAAAATACATAAATTTAAAAGTCGCGTTTTTCGCGGTTTGGTCGCGAACCTGATTGAATTTTTTGAAACCGTTTCTTAGCGAGCACCTACTACCCTAGAGGAAGCTACGTACCAAGTTTCATACGAATCCGTTCGGTGGTTTTTGAGATTTCGTGTTTAGTCAGTCAGTGAGTGAGTGAGTGGTATTTGGCTTATATATGTATAGATTATCATATAAACTTATAGAGGTGAATAACTAACATAAAAAGAGTTTTATTTTTAATAAAGTATTGTTTTTTCCTTTATGACTAGTTTATACCGAAGTATATACCGAATATATGAATATGTATTCTATACTACTATCCAATTTATTATTTCTACTTACATCATTTGTAGATTATAAGCTACTGAGTACAACGGGTTCTCCGAGGTATATATAAAACATTTTACAAATTTGTTACTTTTCCTTGACACTGCCACCTAAATCGGTTTTAATTAATAGAGTTAGTGTAATAATTTGAAGTCGGGCGTTAAAATCATTTCCCATGGGCAATAGGATTTCCAAGAATCTCCGAAGAGATGTGTTCTTTAATTGCTCGCTGGTCGGTATAACCGCGGCTGGAGAGGGCATTATCCAGGTTGATTGCTTCCAGCCATGGCTCTTCACTGGAGAACGGTTTTAACTAAGTATTTCTTCAATGAAATCACGGTTGTGATCTTATTCAATTAGTGTATTTAAATAAACATTAGGCTTGGCTTCGATCCGTACAAGCTTTGCTAATATAATGCACTTGTTATCAACTCTTACACTCATCCCCTCAATCACACCTTAAGCGTTCTTCTAACCAAATTAAAATCACGATATATCTATCCTGGATAATGTACATATTTATATGAAAATTGTAAACCTGTTTTGTAGAACCGCAGCCGTCTACCAGAAGTATTCATTGATCAATCTGGTACCATTTTACTACACGATTTATTAAAGATTTTTTTAGAAAATTCTTTTTATTGTATTATCTATTAGTTCACTGTTCCTTAACTATACACTAAAGAAACATTTTCACAGTAAACTACATCACTGTTGTTGTGAAACAGCGTCACGTTCAATCGCGTTTTTGTAGAAATGAAAACAGAAGCACCCCTTCAAATGTATTAAGTTTTAAATATGCTTAATTATTTTGTAATAATATACATTTTAATTTGGTTTGGCATTTAGAATTTCTACAGAATGAATTTCAAATTGTTATGTATGCCATTAATTTGAATTGTTTTTAAACTATTGCAAGTTAACAACGCAGTGTACCATTTTTTTATACAAATACCCGGGAATCCAAGAAGTTGTTTTTTTTCTTTTTTTCAATTTTTAAGTCATTCTTTTATCGGGTTTGGTATTGAAATCTATCTTCATAATCCATACATCGGTACCAAATAATCATTCGAAACCTCATAAAAACTGTATGTTCAATATTCTATTTCTACAGATTTAAATGTTTTTTGTATTGCTCTTTTCTTTATTCCGTAGTTATTACATCCTTTGATAAATTTCTGTGACAGCCAAAATCTGTATCTATTTCAATTATGTTACTGCTTGTGTACTTACAAAATTTCGTTATATCCCTTCATATAACTAAAAATATTTAATTATTGCGAAAATGTTGCTGTACAAAATCGAATTATATCAAGTAGAAAGTCCTTCTTATTTAAATAATTTCGATAATCTTATATTGATTCGGTTAGGTATTAAAAAAATATCTAACAATAGTGATTTATAAACATATTACGATAAAATTAACATTATATTAGTATTATTGATAAAAACTACTAGTATTAAGTTCTTTTTTAAAAGTTTGAATTTCAAATATTAAATACTCTGAAGCTTACATTAGAGTTGTGGGCCCGCATTATCGAACCAACTTGAATACTTATAGAAAATTGTAAATGCATTAAATAAAATTCAATGAATTAGTAAGCTTTGAGAGATTCGACATTTTCTTCTTTCGAAATTAGCTTTTTTTTGCTTTATTTTCTTTTCTTATAGAAAACCTAGCTGTTGAATACTTAGAATTGTTAATATATCAATTTGAAATATGCGTATCCAAATGAAACCTTGATGAAAAATAGAAGAAATATGTCAATCGTTCCAATGTAAAATTACCCATTACAGTTCTACGATTTACACCTCGTATTTACAGATCAATCTTGTTGTAACGTTCAGAGACATTCAGATACCAAACATAGTGCAAAGTTTATGCTCAAACAACCTCCCCTGATAATTTTATCATTCTGCGGAACCACAAACACAGTTTAGTGGTAAATATACATTTCTACCAGAAAGACGAAGTTTCTTAAAACATATTTTACTAAACTTTTGTATATAGGTGTTCTTTCTCATCTAAACGGAATACTTAAAAATTTTAATTTCAATGTGTTTTCAATTATCCCATTCATTTGAAGATTCCACTTTCTGTTTTGATATTATTTTTGGTAAATTAGCCAAATATAATTGATTTAATATCCCTTAAAATGCTTTTATAGTGCTGTATCTCGTCTTGATATAATGGGTCACTAAAATATTTTGGACAATTAAAATATGAATATTATTATATTATACCAAAAATTTTAATAAATTTTGATTTTCTTATAATATGATTTTAAAATTGTGTAGTACGACGTTCACTTCTTTGTAATTTATTATAATTAATGCAATTATTATTTATGTATTCAAATAATGTCCTCTTTGAATCCACCTGTACTTAAACTATTGTACTAAATTTAGTGTCTCAAGTTGTTTATTTATAAACAAGTTTAGTATTTAAAATGTTAAGTGACTTGTAAAGATTTTCGTAGTAATTTGTAAAAATTCTAATCAAGTCATGAATCTCCCTATTTTGGTTAAATGGTACGAAAGATCTGTATTCCTTAATTTACTATATGTCTTTTGATAATGATACAATGTTAATGATTGTCTATTATGATTCTCGTGATGATAAGATGTAAATAAATACAATATATGAAAATATAAAAAGATATACTCTGGTTTTTACGGCTATATATCAGTTGAGCTCTGTATAAAATATATAATGATGTTGAGCTCTATATAAAATATATACTGATGTTGAGCTCTACATAAAATATCGGTTGATTTTTTTTTAAGTACGCTTAAGCTAGTAAGTCTGTTTACCTTTGATGGAGCCCCAGCCCTGTTGCCGCTCTTTATTATATATAAGCTGTTTTACATGAATTGAGGTAAGCTACTAGAGGGGTTTTTTGTTGTAATAGGGGAAGGGGGGGGTACTTCCGTTTATTATATGATTCAAAACAATGCCAGTACGACAGACACAAATTACAATTATATAGATTCATATAGTGTAATTATACATTCAAATAGTAAACATGTTTTTAATTGGGAATCTTTCTATTTCAAAAATCGTTTCAGTCAAAAATGTTTAGCATGAATAATTATATTTATTTATATCTTATAATTCAAGCTAGGTGATTTTGTATTTTTTTTATTATTATTATTTTCTAGACAGTGTTTAACTAATAAATGAAATGTACACAATTACAAACGTCTTAACTAAGTACAATACAACTGAATATATTATATTTAATGTAAAATGATAGCAGGTTTATGTATGTATGTGTTTCTGTATTTAAGAGTAAAATTGGATATCTTCCAATTAATTACAGGCAGTAATTATTGTGTTTAATTTGATGTTGATTATAACTACTATTGATCAGACAATGACAAAGTGATATGTTGGGATAGCATAACTGTGCTTTGGATGAATAATTGGTTATGTTTTACTTTCTTTAATCTGTTATCACTTTCTTTTGATTAACACTTGTTTGTAGAAAAGTATAGTTTATTAACGCTTAAGCGTTATTTACTGTGCAATTCGATCCTGTAATCGTTTCAAATCAAAAATATTGCTTTATTTGTAATTTGGGCAGAATCACAATTTGTAAGTTTACATAAATCGGTTTTATATAAAAATAAACATCATTTTAATATAACATTCCTCTAAATATTTTAAAACTAAATTTCAATTTGATTTTCGAAGTTATTTCGGTAAACCATTTTGTTTCATCAAAGAACCTTGAACTTTTATATTTACTAAAGTATTTCTTTAGTTTATTTTGTTGTTTAAAGGTTTCTACTTTATTATAAATTTTAACTAATCGTCAGTTATGGTCTTGGAAAGGTTATTGTAAATTTGAAACATTTTCAGTTGGTATTGTATGCAGTAGGTGTTAACTTAAAGTGGGCATGAGCCTGTTATTGTTAAGTTGTAATTGATTTCTATAAATTTATTTACCATAGGATGAAGGGTAAGCGAGCGTAGAGTACCACACCGTACTGAAGCATTATATATCAGCTAGTAAATATAAGAAGTTGAATGTGTCTAATTTTAATAGGTCAAGTTAGGCCTAAGAAACACTCTTTGCCACTTAACAGTATAAGGGTGACTTCCAAACCATCACCAGTGGCCGGGCAGGCGGGTTGCATGCTGCCACTCATTGTTCACCTGCCACCCATCCACGGAGCAGCCACGCTCGATGTTACTTCATGCCATTATCTTATGATAACGTTTGAACCCTCCGATCAAGGCCAGTTGCAAACATATTTTTAATTCGACCATATCAACTCCTCAACGATATATTCTCGCCAATGCTAGAAAAATATTTCTTTTGTAAGAATTACACAATTTTACTCGTAATAATAGCAGAGCAACATCTACTTTGGTATTAGAAACTAATTCTTCTGTGTACACAAAAACCAATATTTGATGCCCTATTAATTTTTATTTTAAAACTTTACTTTAAAATTATACAGTACAAGTGAACGTCACACAACACAAATTTATTACAATATAAGCACAAAATGCACATATATACTACAATACAAGTACAAAATGCACGAATATTATGGTGCTCGATTTCGGTGAACCACACTCACCTCCCTCAGACCAGAGGGATTCACAAAAGATAAAAAACTATTTAAAATTATGTGGAACACGTAACCCCAATAGCACATGAGAAAATCTATATGTTTGGCAATACAAACCAAAATTCAAAAATACTATACATTTCTAGGTTGCTGAGTTGTTTTATAACAATGCAAATGTTTGTTTTATATAAAGCACACAAATGTATCTCTATTGCAAACAAATTCTGAGTCTTAAAAAGTGTAATTGATTTTTATTTTCATCCTAATTAATTTCGTCCTGTAAAGTTATTAACGTATTGTGCGGAAAACTTAACCACGAGCGTAAAACATAAACGAGTTATGGGAACATGTAAATTTGCCTAATTACATCGAGCCCTAGGCTGGTGGGGTTGCCGGTCGACCTCCTTCTTGGGTGAAATTACTCGGTCATTAATTTATTTTACCTTAAGGTACTTTTCCTTTGGCAGATACTCGACGCATTTCTTTTCCGTCTATGGCACGAACCACCATTAATAAATATAGTAGCGTTTAGGTGCAGTATTTATTGACTAAATAATAACAATTAACTAACAAATAAAAGAAAAATCCTTTCTATATTTAACTAGAAAATGCATAAACTTAAGTACCTTTAAGAAATGGACAGATCAGCATAGTTTTTATTTTTACAATTCATTTATTAAGCTGTGTAAATAAATGCCAGTGTGTGTGTGTGTGTGTGTGTGTGTGTGTGTGTGTGTGTGTGTGTGTGTGTGTGTGTGTGTGTGTGTGTGTGTGTGTGTGTGTGTGTGTGTGTGTGTGTGTGTGTGTGCGTGCGTGCGCGCGCGCGCACGGCGCCATGTATGTTATTATTTTAATTGTAATATTGTAATTTTTTTAAATATACATAATAATGAAATTTTGTTTTTATCCATATAAAGGTAATCATTTGAAAATTCTTACGATAGGATTGTTCTGTAAATTATGAAAATATGTCAACTCCAGATATCAGTCCCAGCCTTTTTCGATTCTCGAACGAGTTAAATACGTTGGTGAGATAGTTTTGAATATTGTTCGTAACCATATTTAAATTATTTTGGTAGTACGAGTTGTTAGCAAATAAAGATAGCATTGTAATCAGTTGTGTTGTTAAATAAGTGTAGGGGCAAGTTACTGTATCAACAGTACGGTGTTGCACAGATGGTCATGCCGTGATAAGCCAGCTGTTTTCACGCTAGGTCGAGCAGCTAAAGTTGGTGGTTCTGGTAGTGCACTCTACACTCTCCATAATAAAGCACAGCTTATTTGTGTGCGCAGCGCTTTGATAATGTGGTTGTCCACTTTGCGTGAAAGTGTTATGGGCATTGTAAACACAGTGTTAGATGATAATCAGCTACTGAGTTGGTCACATTGTTATCCTTATTGTTGAAGTTTTTTGCCATGCAGCATTTTTACTCGTTATATTTTTAAGGTCATGAATTCAAAATCATTTTCTTTTTCTCGCTTTGAAAGTACTTTTTAAATGAATTAGTTCTCTATTAATATATCGAGGTGTTTTAAAACTAATACGTCTCCACTTTCTCTGCACATTATATTTTAAAAAGTTATTGTCATACCTATTTTTGCGTTTAATTATTTTAATAAACATATTATATTAAGTTTAGTATATATTTTTGTTATTCTTTCAACTAACTTTCGGAAATATTTAAGAAATTTAAGTAATAGCGTTAAATTAAATTTGACATTTTTTCTTCTTTAATAATTTTTCTTGAAACTAATTTGTGTGTAACAATTGCACTGATTTTATAAATATTGGGCCTCTTCAAGCACTAGAAAAAGTAATTAAGCCTTAAGCTCATGGCAAGCCAGTCATAAATTTTTCAGTACCACTAGCTTATTCTTAATCGTGCTTTTGTAGTATATTATTTTTCCTTAATTCATAAAAACCGAAATTTCATTAAAATTGAAATTACACAAAAGGACAATGCATCGAGTCGATTTTCCATCATGATCATTAAAACCAGTCTTATTCTTTATGACTGTTAAGAGCACTGTAATATATATTTATTGAAGTTTATACCAAGTGTTAAAGTTCAACTTAAAAAATTATTATGAGTTCTAGAATTTTGAAAATACCACATAATGTTCAATTAACGAGCTTGTCAGTGTGATAGGGGAGTTGTGTAGTCTTATAATAAAAGTCGAAGGGTCTAAAACACGTGTGCTATGTTAGAAAGCTCCTAGAAACCTTCCTATCTCGCCCTTTCAGACCAGCAGCTTGTGGACTCAGGCCAGCAGCTTGTGGACTCAGGCCAACTTTGACGTTCTTATCACGGTACACAGCTCTAAGATATCGCTCAATAACGTTTTCCCTCATAGAGAACTTTGGTATGGCGTAGAAAATTACTTGTACACTATTACTAAACATAACTGTACAATTAAATGTTAGTGACATTTAGGACTTTAGTTGTGTCAATCAGTTAGGCTATGTTTTATGTGATTTGTTTTCAAACACCTAATTTAACAAAATCCAATATTTGTAAAAGTACCTAATCATTGCTTTAAAATTCGTAATATCCTATGTTCATAAGGAATTATTTTATATTTTATATCGTTAACTGTTAATTAGTTTTTAAAGGTATATTTAACCGTTATTTATACAACACAGTAAATGGAAACAGCTACTACGAGAGATAAATTATATCAAAATTATGTTCCTGATAAAATTGGGCTGAGGTAAAAAAGTATTATTGTTGTCGTGGTAAAATCTATTTATGTCGCACCACTTTTTTTGTAATATTAGTATTTGAAGCAAAACATCAAAGTATTGAAGTAAAGTTATTAAATTGAATTAAACACGTTGAGGTAAATTGAAAAAATGAAAACACACTCTTCAGTTATTCTGTACGATGCTTCAAAAACCGTTATTTAGTACAATACTGGTTGATGAATATTGTGATTCTTTCTGATCTCATTGTGATTTTTCATAGTTTTTTTATATACTTAATTGAAGAGAGAATATCTTCATTATAAGTGTATATATATATATATATATATATATATATATATATATATATATATATATATATATATATATATTCTATACAGTCATTTCTGTTTAAAAACTATTTTCTAATAATGCAATAACTATATTTCCTTAACATCTGGGAAATTTAATATAGTTTTACACAGAAGGGGAATTAAACATCTTGTTATAGTCAGTAGTACGAATATGATTAAGGTGTATAATATTTATTTATTTATTTTTTAAGTTAGATAATTTCACAAAGGAGTGCCCATTGTAAAATATAAACTTTGTATAAATACCCTTAGGCCGATATAGGTAATAGCTCACTGCTTTACTGGAATGACATTTATCCTCAGAAACCTTGATTTATCAATCTGCTGATTGGCTCTAGTTTGGGGGAGGTTTTTTTTATATTTATGTTTGTGTTCGTTGGTAATGTTAGCTCTATTTCATTGTCGGGGTAGTTTTAAATCACTCTAATTGCCTCCAGATATTCCAAATCTCTCATGTCTAACTAACTAACTACAATTTATCCTTAACATATACCTCTTAGGCTCGACTTTATATATTTATATCTACTTACATTATAGGTACATTATTGCTTAACTTATAAGTCTCTTATATTTTATTTTATGGCGAAAAGCGTTTGACGCCTATAATTTCAAATTTCCGTTTTTCACAGAAAGCTTCTAACACAGATTAGTGACTATTTTGCTGGTCAATATTAAACATAAAACATTATTAATACAAACACTAATTTCTAAACCTTTTATTGATATTAAAATATTTATAGTAAAAAAAACATATATTTAACGAATATCTATAGACTTATGACAATTACTTAACTCTTCAACAATCCATATACTGTATATTTTAAATAATTCATTATTCCGACTGCAGCCGACTTCATAATTGGTTTCGATTCCTTTATTTGGATTTTGCAGTCTAGGTTCTAAGATTTTTTTACAAACGTTTATTGACTGTGTTGTCAGTAAATATTTCTTAATTACCGTAAAAGTCAGCTGAAAGGATTTCATACTTTTCAATCATTGTTTTCCCCCTCCCCAATAGTAAGGAAAATTAATAGTTTTTCCTGAGCTATTTGAGCGTTTTTCAATGCGCTGAAACCCCTAACAACCTATCAAATACATACCTACTAGCCGCAAATATATCAATAGCTAATAATATTACTGCCCCTACAACACATAAAATAAGGGTGAAAATATTGTAGCCTGATTATCTATAAAGAGTTCCTTCAAGCATGATAGTTAGTTATTTCTTTTTTATATCGTTGCTTCAAATTATTCAAATTGTTACTTAATTCATTGAAAATAAGTTACTTGTTAAGAACTCGGTTGCATTGTTCAGCTTATTTTTATTTCTTATTTTGTTACATTTCCAAACGACGTCCTTTAGTGACTTTTGAAACTGTTAGTTCGTGTTTTACAAAATGTTTCCTGTATGTACAGAAATAATTTAACTTAAGTATAATTCTATCAATTTGTGTTCTTATCGGCTAATTGTTTTTAATAATTCTAAACTATGCATTGTGTTACAGGTAAGAGCTATAGATGGTGTTAAGATTGTAAGTAGCCCCTAAGTTTTTAGTATTATAAAATAACACTTTTTTAGTTATATTTATGAAATAATTAACAAAATACTCCTTACTAAAAGTTGGTCGAAAATCGTAAATATAATAGTAATTTTACTTCTTCTACTTCAACATAAAATAAAGATTAAAATATTGTAGCCTGATTAATAATAAAGAGCTCCTTCAAGTATAGTAATTAGTGATTGTCTTAATCGTTGCTACAAATTATTCTCATTTTTACTAAAAAGAGTTTGCTTAACTTCTTATCTTGGTTGACAATAAGTTACTTAAAATTAATAACTTGGTTGCATTGTTCAGATTATTGTTAATTTCTTCTTTTGTTAACATTTCGCAACGATGTCCTTTAATGTCTTTTAAAACTGATGTTACTTGCTGGACAAACTTGTTTCATTATGTACAGAAATAATTAACTTAAGTATATTTTCATCATTGCGTGTTCTTATCAGTTATATGTTTATAATACTTGTAAACTGTATATTGTTTTACAGGTGAGTGTATGGGGTTAAATTTTTAGTAAACTCTGATATTTGTCAGCACTACAAAATAACACTAAAATAACGGCTTACATTTATGAAATTAAGAACAAAAGATAAGACGAAAATGGGGTCAAAGTTTGTTGAATATATTTTTCAGGCCCGCATTTAATTTTTTATTTAAGATGTGATTCAAATAATGTCTGATTTAATTAAAATTGTATTAATGTTTCCGTGACACACATCAATAAAAGATACGATAATAATTACAAACCTATTAGAGAATACAAAACATTACAATGAGGTTGTTACAAAACAACCCGATCGATCCTCTCAGATGAACTAATAATTTTCATCGAAAGAAATAGATCCCTCAACTGTCCTTATTTAAGCAACCCATGCAGTCTGGGTGGATGACGTGGTTTGGGAAGTCGGTTTGGTCGGAGAAGGTTTCATCGTAAGTGATGACAACGGCACTTCTCCGATGACAATAAAAGACCTGGAACAGACGACGTGGTTTATTAGACAGCTGTGAAAAGTGACGTCACTGTTGGAACACTCTGAGTTGGAAATACCAAGAATTACGTGTTTAACGGAAGGTAGTGTTATTGTTTTCGCAATATCACTTTGCTATAAATCACGATGAGTTAAATTATTGATTTTAGAAAATGAACCATTTTGGATTGAGAAAAAATATTAGTCGTTCAAATGATGTATGCAGAGTAAATAATGACTCTTTACTAAGGGTCTTTTAGAATATTTTGTTATAACAAATTAATAATTTCCATATTTAAACATACATATAGGCCTACATATATACAAAAATACACAACAAATATAATTATTCTTGTACTTTATGGTATTTATTTTCAAAGTAAGATATAGTCCTTTTCAAATAATAATATCAATGAATAATCACAAATTTTGTATTTAATTAAACTACTCATATCAATTTTTTATTAATATTTAACATAGTTTATTTGTTTGATTTTATTAACTAAAAAAGTTATTATTTCGTTATTTTGTTCATGGTAAGTCTTTAGTATATTTAGGATTTCAACTCGAATTCTGTAATTACAACTAAAACGGAACAAATACACGTAGTAATAGTAGTATGTCTTGTGAGTTGAACTAGAAGACCTTTAATGCGTCACGGTTCAGTTTACAAATTGCGAAGTAGAACTCACGTACTCTGGGAGGTAATAAAGGTCCTTCACAAACCAAGTGGGACTGATCGGAAATAACTTCCTGCCGAAGACAAACATACAATCATCGATAAAATCTCACAATTAGCCGGTCACAACACACGGTGACCCAAATCCTAGGAGCTAATAATGACATTGGCCGAATATCGCAATAGTGAACCACCCATAAGTGATTAAAAGGATTTTTTTTTTTTATTGGAAAGTCCTTATTTTCCTTCGAAAGAAAATTTGAATAACAATATTCAATGAAAACACAATATATGGTAATTGACAAATTCTCTGTACAATTTTTAATATAAGTGATTTTCAAACTGCAATATTATCACCTGTAAAATACAAGAGTCATTAAATTCCTTGTTAATTAATTTTTTTTAGTTAATCAGACTTTTTTTATGTAATGTCAAGCGAAACTAACAGTACTGTCCCTACTACCCTTATCCTATCCACGCCTCCTGCACCCTCGATTAAAAACTATCCAAAGCCAACTGAAAAATGTCGGCACTGTTGGCGCAGTGCTGTAACCCAGCTACATGGGGACAAAGTGTTTGGGAGATTGTAGGTGATAGGTTGGATGCTCGGTCCTCTTAATACCGACATGGCGTCCACTTAATGGTTGCTATCGGCGTGTACACTACTAGAGAAGTCTGGGGTGTCCAGGTTGGGTGGTAATCATTGGGCGGATGTTGTGTGGGGGAGATAACTGAGTATCAGGCTTGTCAATTAGGTGAAAATCAGAACAGCACTACGTGGTTCGGATTCCACGTAAAGCTGTGGGTCCCTTAGTTGCCCTGGCTGTTGGGCTATTAATAAAGTGCCCTTTCTGAGGAACAGTTGAATTCAGATAGTAAACAGACTACACTCATCCACACTCATCCTACACTCATATAACCATTCATATTCGCCTTAAAATACCAATAACGTTGTTTCTGCGTCTTATATGTAAGAATGTAAGACCTTAATGTTGTTGTGATACGATTAATTATGTCCGACGTCTACAACAGTTACAGAACTTTTATGCTGTAAACGTAATTTAACATTTAACATTTCTTCTACTTCTCATTGAATAACTGCTTGATTTATATTTTAAGAATAATTACGACGGTGTAGTTTAATTTCTCCTTAATTAAAAGTTAACAAAAGTGAATTCTAATTTGAAGTTATTCTACGAAATTTAGTACTAAACAAAAACTATATTTCATTTATATTTATAATTTGTTTAAATTTATCTATTCTAAGTGTTTTAATACACTCTGGACGTGAGTTCTCAGGCGCAATTATCTTTTATACACACGAACCATTATACTCTTAACAATTTCTATATCTGTATATATGTCAACAGATATAGATGCACAGGGTCTAAGTAGGCCGGGACAGTCAAAATCTTCTGTCCTCAAAACAATTTCACTGTGTCTAACCAGTCCACGAACATTCCCAATGTCATTAACAAGCCTCCCTTTAAATTCTTAGAACTATTTTAGTCCAATAAAAATTCTCTAAATAAAACGGCTCATAAAAAATAATTTAGTTACAGTGCAATTTTCTTACTATACGAAGACCTGTTGACATAATTTTAATCACAATCGTACGAAGTCCCGTTGACTTGATATTTGTAGTTGGAAAGTAGCAAGCAGTATGTATTGGACTGTTGTATTTCTAAGAATTTAAGGGAATCTTGAAAATGACAGCAGGAATGCGAGTGGGCTGACGCTCGGGTTCCACACGGGAACAATATTTTCACAACGGATGATTAGTTCTGCTCTGGCCTATTTGGTGCGTATTATTCTGGCTAAGACTATAGTCCATAATTAATGACTTCTAACAAGTTTCTACTTAGATTACATATATTTCGTATTTTATGTTGTAAGATGTTACGTCTCAATTGTTTGAAAATATCTAAATCCAAACCAGTAATACTATGAAGATTACTAGTTTAATAATCTTAATAAATTGTGTTTAGAATTATTGATACTTGTTTTATAAATATTATTTAATTGGTAAATTTGGACATAATTTTTCATTTTCTGCCTACCCTTGTTAGCAACATCTAAGCATAATGTAAATTTTAAAATTAATTTTATTAATAATGTATTCTACGTTGCCAAAATATTTATATAAGTTATTTTCTTTTTAATATTTAATCACTATCTAATATATCTTTTGAATTTGTTTTGACAGTTTTTTTAAGACTTGTATTTTGGTGTTTATAAAAAAACCCCGTCCATATTCCATCTTATGTGTTGTAAATTACTGCAAACATAAAGTTAATGTAAAAGTCGTCCGGGGAGTCAGTTAAACCAACCTCAAGTCTGCAGAGTATCTTAAGGTCGATTCACTGAAGAGTTCAACAGCAAACAAGCCAAATTGACTTCTCTTGGGGATATCTGGGCCAAAGAGTATTACGGAAACTGACTTCCATTGAATTGAATCTTGGTATATCAGATTTATTTTGAAATAAAAACGTCACTTGCCAACATTCTACTTAAGTGTTTCTTTATGTACACTTTGACGTAAGCTTTGATTTTTTATATTTTAATATATTCTTGAAAATAATTTTCTAGGATCTAATTTTGAGTTCCTTAATGATATTTAAGATTAAGGCATTTTGATTGTTAGATAATTTCCAATTATTATATATTTTACTGTTATTATATTCATTTATTAAAATTTATAATTTATGAAATAGTTATTTTACTGTGGTATTATACTAGAATAACATTAAAGATTGTAATGATTATGTAATTTTATTGATCATAAACTCCATTTTAAGTGAATTAAAAAAAGTGTTATTATTTCACAAAAGTTAATTTATTTATACAAATTATATGTCATCCAAACTGAAAGAACAAAGAAGTTGGTCTCCTTCAAAATATTACAGGTCTGAGGAACCAAGGTCATAAATCGAATGAATTGCTTCTCATTAAAAAATTAGTTCCTTTTATCAAAGTTTTAATTCCAGGAGAAACACTGTAATTGGTTTTTAATATTTCACAATTTTTTGCGAATAAGTAGAATAAAGAATTTAATCTACACTACTCAAAATACTGAATAATTTGGATGTAATTATATAGCAGACTATTTTGGTGACATAGAAACTTTTAAATAAACTTCCTAATTTTATAATTTTTTAAAATAAATTATAATATTACTTTAGCTCTGAAAATATCTCAATTATAGACAAGTCGGGCTCACTTCATAACAATGTTCTATGTACGTTCATTTGTACTTCAAGGAAATGTTCTTATTTCTATTATTACTTTTAAGTAACAAATAAATATAGTTATTAGATGAACCTACAACGGCATAGAACTTTTTAAATATAAAAATAAATGAGTAATTTTTGTTACAAATGGATTTACTGTTATATTTATTTGATGGTTATTGTTGTTTAAGAAATTTTACATATTATGGACTTGCAATCAACTTCTCAATCTAATGTTTCAATCTTTTCTATCAAAGCTCTATTCAAGAACAATGTGTGTTACTTTCGTATAATAAGATATTTATAAATATGATTGTGTTCTGTTTAGGTAATGGGTCTAACCACCAGTGTAACAGGAATAAATACTTTACAAAATGTCATTGATACAATTACTATCAGAAATATATTTGGAATTCATCAACTATAGTAAATTGAAATCGGATTATAAAATGACTTTCAATGTACAATAGGATCTCAAGGGTTCTCAAGCGAGATGTCTGGTGTTCTTTAATTGCTCTCTGGTCGGTATCAGCACGGCTGGAGAGGGCATTATCCAGGTTGATTGATTCCAGCCAATGGCTCTTCACTGGAGAAATGAGTTGTAACTAGTATTTCGTCAATGACGTCACGGTAGTGACCTTATCGAACTTCTATGTTTGTTATTTCTTTATGTTTCTGCCTATATTTTTTATAAATTGGAAAAAAATACGCTTCGCTTTCCATTTCAAAGTAGTAGTAAACATAAAAATAGGCTTGTCTTCAAATCTCCCCATGAAAATTAGGATTACCATTACTCGTTCCTAAATTTTTTTTCGAGGTATAATATTTTTTTTCGAGCTGATTGATATTATATATTTATTTACTTCGTATCAGTTTGTTACTCATGACTTTAACAGGAGGGTTCCGACGTTATCGCAACATAACGGCGTTAAGCAATATCGAGTGTGACTGTCCCTTGGATGGGTGACCGTCTGTGCGGTCCCGTCCATGCACGCAGCCCGTCTGCTCGGTCATTGGTTGTGGTTCGGAAGTGACCATTAAGCCGTTGGTCCCCAGGTTAAGTGTTATAGAAGGCTTATTAACCGTAAATTTGCCTGGTAAAATAATATATCCTTCAACTCTTTACTTATTGATTCCTAGTTTCTCTGTATTGCCTTACAGAATCATAAATGTAGTTTACATTGAAAGGAGGTACTTAGAGTAAATGGTGTTAAGTGTAGACTATTCCTTTTAAAGGAGTTGAATACAATGACCCAACCTTAATACTGTTCAGAACGTTTAATCTTGTAATTGAATAAATGGAAACAGAAGTACCTCTACAGATATACAATCTACTAAGTTTCCTAGTGTATACTGTTTTTAGATCTAAACAATTACAACCTAATATTTGCATGAATTTAACTAATATTTTTAATAGGAATGCGAACCCGTTTTCTTACTTGTATCTCTTATCGCGTACCTTATATCATCAATTAAGCCTATATACCATGATAATACATAAGTAAACAAATTAATACATATGTATTTTAATAAAAGGGAGATCTTCTTTTTAACCTTATTCT
Organism: Stictocephala bisonia; assembly: GCA_035578905.1. NCBI lineage: Eukaryota > Metazoa > Arthropoda > Insecta > Hemiptera > Membracidae > Stictocephala > Stictocephala bisonia. Next base: position 3,620,326 of record JAQJVL010000010.1, on the reverse strand, counting down.
GGCCATTACCAATATAATATTTATCTTAGTGGAGAACTTATTGAGACATAATAAGGGAGAGAACTAGTACAGGAAAAGGAAAATATTACTGATAAAATCTAAAGTCAAGGCCAGGACTCGAACCAGCACTATCTCTAAGTTACAAAGTCCGGATGGCTTAGACCATTTGGACACTGGGTCTGCCTATTAACCATACTCACGTACAATTTACACACCTATTTATCATATTTAACGTCATAAATCCTTTATTCCTTATTTCCTATCTCTAAGCGCCTTTATGCCTTCATATTGGTTTTCTTCTTTCCTTTTTATTAGTAAATATTTGATTTACTACAGTTGTGAGGTTGACTGTAAAAGAGGACCTCGTGCTCCTAATCTTTCCCCAGTAAATAAAGCTTTTTTTGTTTCATTCCGTTCCATTTCATTTCACTAAGAAACTCCCATTTTATCCCATCACTCGTAGTTTTGCCTATTTCGAGCTGTAAATTTTTATTTTAATATATTTTGATTTATTTTAATAAGTCAACTATATTCCTTGAAAATCACATTCGTACAACCAAAATATTTTTATTTTTATTTTGGTTTCCACGTTATTAATTTTTTTTATATTTTCATTATGGTATAACCTAAAGTCACCGCAAATGTTCTGTATTAAGGTTATGAAAAATGTTTCTCACTACCAAACTACCATATAAATACATATTAGTAAAACCATATCTCACTACAAAATACTACAACCATATTGATAGAATTTCACTATATGTACATTTATTGTATTCATATTTGTAGAACTTGCCCTCTCTATAGATTTACTATATTTAATTCTCAATACGACAAAACTGATGAACTAATATTTTAGATAACAAAAGTTGACTTGCTTATCTCCACATGCCTTTTTAGTGTTTTTTCTAGTTTAAGTTATTTAGGATAGATCATACAGCTTTTATTGACTAAACTTTGTACCTTTAAACTATTTTGCCTTACAACTAACATAAAATCACAGGAATTTTTTATAACTTTTTTCTATTTTGTTAACTAATTTGTAGTGGTTATATTTTATGTATTTAAACTTCCTAGCTTACATTTGAGTAGTGTATATTTATATTATTGATACATTTTAAAAGTTATTCATGAAAGAAGCAGTGAAATAATAGAGTTTGAAGGCTCTTTGTTGGTATCAAGTCAGTATATAGTCAGTAGTTTGATATAGTCAGTATAGCAAACTAATGTGTGCCTAAGAAAATTAATTTACTTGAACAAGACTAAGATATTATTTAACGCACTATATTCGACATTACAGTTGTATAAATATCAGATTCTCAGATCAATCTTGTCGAAACGTTCAAAGACATTCAAATACCCGACATCAAAGAGTACAAAGTTGATGTTCCCTTCGGATGTCTTTGCTGTGGAACCACAAACTTTGTTTAGTGGCGAATCTAAATTTTTACCAGAACGACACACTCCAGAGACGATGTTGTAACTTTATTTACTAAATTTTTTAATATCTCTACTGCAACTTACATAAATGGAGCACTTAAGAGTTTAAGTTTCGTTATGATTTCAATTACTTCACTTATTAGGTTTACCACTTCAATTGTAAAAATGTTTATTTATTAACTATTAGCGTTTTTATAATGTCTCATTGTATGAAAATCCTGCCAAATGCTCAGCTCAAAATGCATACTGAGTTTATAACTGTGTTATAGTGTCAAGTGTTTCATACTTGCCAGGTGATTTTTTTATTATAATGGTTTAAATCAAAGGTTTTATTCAAATTTAAAAAAATTGTTTTACATAAGTCTTTTGTTATTTCGGTATTAGGTTTCTGTTTTTAGTTTGTTGAGGACAGGATCTATTTTTTCTAAATCCAGCTTCCCTGAGGAGTTCGAACTGATGCTGCAGTTGATTAAGAATATATTAAGATAGTTATCAGTGTATATTATTTTATACATCAAGATAATGCTGTATAGTAAGGCCCGTAAATAGAGCCCTTCATAAACGTTAACGCCAGTACTTACTCTGTTTTTATGTAATGAATAAATAAGGGCACTATCCAATAGTCAATGTTTCATCCTATTTTCCAGATTGTTTTTATAAGTAAGTGATTTCTACACTGAACTTATAAAAATTGTGTTAAGGCCAGGACTTTAAGTTTTGCTATGTTTCCATCTTCAGCTGATGTTTATTGATTTTAGGCTGGTTAAACTGTATAGAGAACTCAATTTCGTTTCTTCCTTTAGACTCTGGTTTCTTTTTATTAGTTTAGAGCTGTAGGAATGTTGAATGTGGACTGATCAAAATCGTTTACAAGTAATTTTCAAGTTTTTTCGTTGTTAAGATTGTCACTTTCTTTCCAAAACAGTTTTCTTATGTTTGTTTCTAGCTACATTTAAATATCTGGAAGAAGTTTCTTGTGTGTTTTTTAACTATTCAAATTGTTTAATCTAACAGTTAACTCTTTACATATTTCTGTTTAGTCTGTCTTAATAATTTTTGACGGTTTTATAGATATATATCTAAAAAGGCATTTTAGGGTCTTCCGTTCTTTTTTTACTAATCTAGTCCTACGGTATGGTTAACTTTCTACAATCTGAAATTTAGTTTTATAAGTAGCCCAGCCCATACTAACACAAAATACGAAATAGATAAATTCTTGAGGTGCATGCAGATTTAGGTCTTTTGAACAGAATATGGACGCCATGAATCTAACTTGTTGATTTCTCTGACGATCTAGATGACGAATGCCCCGTACGGCCTGGACTAGACTTGGGCATTCGTTTATAATAAATTAAAAAAAAACACACACACACACACTGGACTTGGGACGGGACAGGGAAAACTGGTTTCTCCGGTCGGCAAGTGGGAGCTGAAGCTGTGGCTGACAAATGCAAGTTTCCGGCAGCGGTTATGAAATATGGCCAACGACGGTTTCTCTGACCAATGTTTACACTAGAAATAAAACCCCATTTGTACGGTTGTCACTGAGCGCACCTGAACGCATTTTATATTCTTCATTATCACTCTACCGAATAGAAAATTGAGCCATCTCATCCATCCGCCACCCATGGATGAGTGTTTAGAACTCATGACTTTAGTACGTTGAATAGCCGGTTTGTATCAAGGGAGGTAAATATCCTTCTTATAAGTTACCTTGGTCAGGTTTGGAATGTTTTCCCATAACAACTTGGGAACTTGGTAAAAAATGTCGTTGGCGTAAAAAGCCAACAATCAAAAAAATAGACCATAAATCTTGATTTAAACTTGAGGGTCCAAATAATACAAATTGAAGCCTATATCAGAATTAAATATAAAATGCTTTTTTATTTTTAGATTAGAGTTACGAAAATAGACATATCCTGTGCAATGGTGATCATTATATCACAATATTTATTGATTTGAGTACGTCTTGTTTATTTTTTTTAAGTTAATTACAATTAACTGCAAGTGTTTGCTTTTAATTAATTACAAGAAATATGCTTTACTGTTGCATTACAGTAAATAATTCTACATTTGTTATTACCTCATATCGTTAATTAATTAAATTTTTCCTATATCCTATCCTATATTGGTTTTCACTAATTAGATCTGCTTATTACCGGATCCGTGATGAAAGTTAAAAAAACTGCAGCTAAATAATTAAAACGCACATTGTTTATAATTTACAATATGTTTATTATCTTTATATATTACACAATTGAAATACTAAAACTGAACATACCAATAGTCATTTATAATTTATATTTGATATAAGGTCAAAGTAGGTGAATTAATTTATAACGAATTGATAGTAATAATTAAATTGTTTTAAAAACTAAATTTCAATGCTATATGATATTAAAAAAATTGTAAAATTGGACTATGTCCAAAAATTAAATGGATTGAGCAAGGGTAACACAAAACTATCAATATAAATACATTTATAAAACCCTCCATCTTAAAGGTTTTGAAAAAAAAAAATAATAAGATTGATGAAAACTAGACTTCGCTATCTCAAACTTTCCGAAAGGTGTAATTTCTCTTTTTTCTATAAGTAATCAAACATATTTTTCTAGTGTCTTAAAACTAAAAACCAGATAGCATTAAAATATTTAATTTTTCCAAATAGCCTCCAAGTGGCTCTGAATGGCAGCTGACGCAATGGCTATCTTATATTACCAACGAAAACACTGTATTTTATTTATAGCGTATTAAATACTACTAAATGAATATATATTAAATTTTTAATTAGAATTTAAATTTCTTACAATTATTATTTATAAATATTTAACCAACTAAGATAGTTTTAATTTGTCATTATAGCGTTTCTTTGTTAAAAATGTATACCTTAATTTGTGATAATATACTTCAAAATATGTTTGAGAAGTTCCTTTTAAATGTAAATTTACAGCCAGTACGGTTAAAATGCAACAATAGCATCCTATTATCAAAGCACATTCCAAAATTTCATTAATATGTGATATCCGTAAAGATCAACGACCTCTAAACTCAAATTCTATACACTGACCCTCTTTACACAGGGAAACTCTTTCATCACGGCGTTGCCTTTCACTTGTTTTCACAGCTTTAGAAATGTCGTTGGTTGACTTTGGATGGAGTTTAGCACGAATGGTAATGCAAAGACAACTTTACCGACTCTTTGGCCAGTCATTAATCACCAGGAAACTGAGCTGGGTGGGGGGTGAGGGGTAGATGGCCTTCTCTCTACATCTACCACCTTTTTAGAATTCCCCTCATACTCTTACACTACCACATTTAAACAGAGAATTATATTTGAATATTTGCAATTAAAGCTTTCAACGTAGGAGCTATTGTGCATGAGTAAAATAATTTAAATAGCTAAGTTTAAGTAGTTAGTATGATAATAAAAATATAATTACATGTTGGTTTTGAAAATCAGATAGTAGATTAGCGATATGCAATTGTTTAAGTGTGACAGCGTCTGAGGCAGCTGACAGGTGATAAAAGATTTTGAATTACCTTTTAAGAGATACTAATAACAAGCAATTTGTACGATTAAATTTTCTGGACAAATTGTTTGTCAAACACATAGTTTTTAATTAAAAATACAACATAGTGGCTATCTGATTAACTAAGGGTTAACCTATGCTTACCTTTGGACCTATGCTTACAGGAACTATTTGCCCTATTTTAATGCAAGGAACAACATCATAAATTAATAAAAAACGCGTTCTCTATTTCAAAAGTACAAACATACATAAGTACTCATAAATATTGTGTTATAAAATCATGCAGTTACAATCGTTTTCATTAGAGACACTGATATTCAATTCTTCTTGTATATTTCATTTATAGAGATTTTCTGTATATTATTGTTATAAACGTATCTACAGTTAATATTTGAAAATATACAAATTTCCCACCTGAAATATACTATCTTATAAAAATGTAAACGTCACTAGATTAGGTAACAATCTGTTAAATTCGCTTCATCGTAAACAAAAGTCAGTTACGGATTATCACTAATTACACAAAGACAGTACTTTACAGAATGTCAATGGACTTATTAAAAGAAAGTCCATCAATTTCCCATTTACAGTGTCTCCAGGCTGTTTATTTATTTTCGCAGCTTTATAAACATTGACGGATGACTTTGGCCGAGTTAAACTTGAACAGTATCGCAAAGACAGCTGATTGGAGTAGCCATTAATCAACGAGGGATGTTGGTCGTAAACTAACTTCTCTTTCACTTTTATAGAGTGAAAGAATAGTGCCTAAAAACGTCCATGTACTCGCTATCACTCTTAAGGAAGGAAAGATTTTTGATTATGTTCTCACTCGTTAATTATTTAGTGTTACTTAATTTAGTTGATCCAGTCGTTGATCCACTTAATCGTTGGTCAAAAGCGTGTATGATACATAAACTTGTGATACATAAACGTGCACTATCTAACTGATGCCTGGATAACTAAATAATACTATATCGTAACTAGGGGACACCCCTGCTCACTTCACCTGTTCACTCCCTGCTGATAGTCGTAGATTAGCAGTATAACGTAATATCATAATATTAAATTTATTTACAGTATCTCGCTCATATTACTTGCACACAACTTGTATCACTATTTATTAGTACAAAAAAACAATAACTGCACTTAAATAACCTTTTTCAAACTTATTCGTTTCATTAGCTTTTGTCTAACAGCTGAATATCAATTAAATAATTAAAAGCATTAGATTACTATTGAAACCTTAAAGTCCAGTAGACCGGAGCCTTACAATTGTGTGAATAAAACCATACTTACAACCTTTCCTGGCTATAATTATGAAAGATCTGACCTCCTCAATTTTACAAACACCATTGTTTTACATTCCAGCATGTGTTACCACTTTTTTAAAATCATTATATACGTTTGAACAGCTGTTACTTTTCGATTGATATTAATATCTTCCATGTTATTCTGAGCCGAAAAACGTACTTTCAGCGCTTTTCATAACCAATGGAGTGAAAACATTGAGTTTTTCAATTAAGACCTTACTGTACAACTACGAACATAGGCAAAATTTTCAACACCTCAACCTTTTAAATTGGTCTAGAAAGAAGGGAGGAGTTGGGTTGACAAAAAACGGCTTTATGCGTATTGTATATAAGGAATTTAAACGAGTTTATTAAATTAGCCACGTATCAAATTATTTGATGTTCATAAGGCACGTTTATTGTTTTAGTATAAACTTACTTTTATATTCAAGCACCACTGTTACACTAAGCATACAGTTGAATTATAATATCATTAGTAGTCATAATATTACTTAATTAGTATTCTTAGGGTTGAACTTGTTGTATATTGTTAGTGAATATATCCGAGAGAGCCCTTACTAAGGCTGTACTGACATATTCAACCACTCTAACCTCAGTTATGGTCCACTGAAACAGTTTCTCATTTAAACCACCTTCCCTCATTAATTACACAGACTACTCCACTTTTTAGAGTAAGCCTGTTTAATATTAAAACAATGAAACAAGAAGGGAATAACTTCAAAATATGATGTTGAAATAGCTTTAATGATTTGGAATTTACTTCATTAGATGAATAAAAGTGGTTAAGAAAATATTTTCACCTTAACATAATATACTATAAAATTCGAACTACACTTTTTTTCTTAAACGAGCTACGTGTAGCAATCTGCTGTAATTTTGTGGGTTTTAACTCAAGTGAATTTTATTTTATATGTATTTGATACAATGTTAGTAAATACTCCTCACTAACCTTATTCATTTAAAAAATGACTCTGCCATTCAACTTTTGCATTTTAAGTTTTATTGGCATTCAAAACTTGTGTGTTGGAAAGTAGATTGCATAAATGTAAGGTTTAAAATAAATAGAGGACACTCAAGCTATGTGTTTGTGCCTATACAACGACGGATCTTCTACCTTTTCAATGGTATAATATGCTACTGACTCATGTGTATGGTAAAATACAAAGACTTTTAAAGGTATTTATGCTTTGAGAATTTTTAATCTCTTAACATTTGGAAGAACTTTTCGAAAAAGACGTTTTGTTCAATTATAAGTATGTAAACACTTTGCTTTCACATTCTTAACGATATCTCTTCAGTTTTTTTATAATTGAACTATATCAAACTAAATTCGCTACTAATTCATTAAAATACTTAGTTTTCTACTTATTTTAGGTATTTCATCGTAACATTACTATTTCACTAGTTGTGATTGCTGTATTTCTATATTGCTAAATGTACATAACCTACAAAAGCTAATCTATTGTAGTACTCTATATGATAAAGTAAAGTTTATTTATTTTGAAAAAATTAAGTTGAACATACAATATTAGTTTACAAAAATAATTGAATTTCAATTATAACGTTAAAGTTTCTGTCGCTTTTGAGTAGCACTCAAAAGGTACTGCAGTCAGTCTGGAGATATATATCTCTCTCACTTCCTCCTCAGCGTTTCCAGATAATTACGAAAGTCCAGACATGTCGATTTATACCAGAAAGCAATTAAAGATGATCCAATAACGCTCTGTATTTCATTACACTTGAACAATGCTTCCAGTTTAATTGATTGCGCTAAAAAGGAATGTATTGTCAAATGTATTGAGTTCAAGATTCATTGTTAAAGGTTATAGATGTTTTGTGGGAAAGGGTTGAAGTGATAGTTTTTAATTCGTTAATTAATCTTAATGTGGTGCGAATAAAAAAAAAGAAAACTGTACAATTACTTGCGAGAGATCATGTTCACGATATGAAGAATCAAACTATAATAGTAATAATGTTTTATTTTCTCAGTTAATACATTACAAAGATAAAAAATCAAACATTATAATTGTACTCCCAATGCCGCCTTCCTAATGAAGATATACACACTTATAAATATATATACTCATATGCACCTAGCCAACTTTGCAGCTTGTATATGTTTTTTAATAACATTTAATTATAAATATTTTGAGAAAATAAATAGGGCCCTTGATATCATATATCTGTTTTGGGGTTCCATTACAGTAATAGTATTTTTTTTTTTTTTTAACCAATTCGGTAGGAAACAAACATAACTATATTCCTAATCTTATTTACACTAATATTCTAAAGTATTTACAACAAATATATTTTATGATAAACTAAAAACATCCCCGTTAATAATGTAAAATAATTTACTCAGCTGTTGTAATTATACTTTTTAACTAGACCAACATTTATGATATAAATTTCAGCAAATTTATTTCTCTTCTGTTTACATTATCAGTGGTAGATAATTTTTTCACTTATTTATAGTCGATACTAGCCTCTTGTATAGTTTTTCAGCAGTTTTTACAAATATATAATCAATTTATGTAAACTCTATCGGCAATAATTAAATCGTGATTTTTTTTGTTTTTTTATGAAGAGAGAACACTTATCACTCTTTTAAATTATTATTATTTACTGTTCTTATGTTTTAAAAGTTCACTTTCTTATTCTCAAGATGAAACTGATTCACGTTTATTATGTCAACAAGTTTTTTGTAAATACATAACCTAGGCTTTTACAGGCAGTATGTTGCCTAAAACAATGTAGGTGAGCAACTTGTTTTAAGACAAAATTTAAATTTGCCTATTCAAGTGTATAATCAATCATAACAACGGCACTTTTCTCGTACGGTGTTTTAAGACCGTGGCTATTAAAATTACATTTAGTTCCATCTTGGATGACATAATATCTTTAAAAATCAAACCTCCATATTTTATACCGTACATTTATATTACTTATGTATTATTATATTACTTATGTAATCTATATTTATAAAAGAGGATGTTTGTATGTTTAAAGTTTATGCGCTGCCAAACCATCCAACCGATCGCCATGAAACTTTAGGATGTTGTCCTGTATACTCCCGAGATGGTTTCTGTGAAGTTTGATGCAGATCCGTCCACAGGGTCCCGCCCCACGGGCTCCTAAAGATCCCATGTTATTCAAATGGAGAATATGAATTGTTTACAAAAAACATATGACTGTGTGGTTTAATGTAGTTTCACATGCCATAAGCAGATTGAAGTTCTCACAACAACAGTACTGTATATGTTTTGATTTACTGTAGTTCTACATTTCACCTTGAGAGTGTAGCACACACTACTTTTACTTGATCAGGTGATCTGTATTTGGTGTTAACCTTTTTTCCTCGGTAATTAAAACATGTGGTGAAACGTGAAAATAAAAAATAAATAATTATTTGTTTTGCAGTTTACTTCTTATGACATGCCTCCTAAAAAATCTAATATTGGTAGAAGAAGCAAAAATGCTCGAATTCTTTCAGCTATTAGGTTCTAAATCGAACTCAATATTATGACCGGCGAAGCGGGCGGGTACAGCTAGTATAAATATAAATCTAGTGAATATATTATTAATGAATGATCCTTATACAAGTAGCATTCCTAAAAATATAAATGTAACAACAATCGAAATCAAAATTCTAAAATAAGAAATAATACTTCGACCTCTCGAAAATATTTGCATATTAATAATTTATTGTTTGATATAACTTTATATTTATATCTCCATTAAGGAGATATTATTTTTTATGAAAATAGATTGAAAAACTTCAATCATGCTGGTAGCAATTTCGTTTCGATGTACCCTTTGATTGGCTGTGGCACCCCTTCCCCCTACGTCCTACGTAAGAAGTGTTAATCAATTGAGGCTACTTCCCCTCTGAATATAGATAGCTTATATAGTAACATAGTCATCAGAATATTTCATATTTCCTAATACTTTAGCTAGTATTTATGTTGATGGAAGTAATCGAAGATACTTTGATATACATATTTAAGTTTATTGTTTATATTATTTTGGCTACGATTAATTATGAATGTATATAAAAGCAATATGTAATATCGTAATTTTCATACTACAAATGCTAATGTTTGAAAGCCAATCTCCTCATAAATTATTGCCTTGGAACTTTATTTTTTAATAGTAAATCTGCTACTTTAGACGTGGAAAATTAACTGTAATAGTTTTTTTTTTTTTTTTTTTTTACTAACTTCTATAATATCCCAAATGGGGATTTTATTAACTATAACTCACATATGATAGAATAAAGATTCAGTTTCGTATCTGTTCATTTCCATTGCAGAATTCCACCGGATATTTGAACGAAAGACGAATTCAGCTTGTGTGCTGCTAACTAAACACGTAAATATCCTACTCATATGATTCCTAAATATCCAGAATGCCTACTTTTTTTCTTTTCTTTGTTTACCTTCTAGTGAACTTATATCCCAGATATCGTAATTATTAGATTAAACTCTGAACAAAATTATATATACTTTTTTTAGAGGCTGATCTCTTTTTTAACCTCTTTTTTAATTATCCATAAACTATTGATTTATGCGGGAAACCTCTCAGACAGACTTAGGGTGAGAACCAGTACAGTGCATGTTGAATGTTACTGATAAAAACTAACAGTCAAGGGATTCGAACCTAACTAATCCCTCTCAGGTACAAAGTCCTGACGCCTTAGACCGTTCGACTACTGTCTCTCCTAAGTTTGATGTATGGCTTTATAAAAAGTATGTTATACAACGAATTATTATATTGTAGCTCAATTGTAACAGTCTGAAAATAAGTGGAACATACTGAGTTTTTAATGTTGATTGTTAGTTTTTAATGTTGATTGTTAGTTTTTAAATACCCAATTAAAACCCTAATAGGTACAAACAAATAAAAAAGGCCTGTGAGAGGCTCAGGAAGGTATGGATAGATAGTTAAATTGAAATACAAAATGAATAAATTAAAATTAATAATAGAAAGTATATTCTGAAAACCACTATGAGATGTCGGAACAGGACGAACAAGTGTGAACCCAAACAATAGTGGAACAAACCCGTTATATATTGTAAAACACCCTGATGAATCGATAATTGTATTAACTAACAACTCGATGCGCATCTATAGTAAAGCTCAATACATACACTGTACTTGAGTGACTCTCTGGTTGTTTATTTTGTTTGGTAAGTGCAGAAAAGTACTTGCCTCGCTGGTTTTCAAGAGCCTATTGTTTATACAAAAAGTGTCGAGAAGTTATAGTTAGGTGGTTTTACTTGGATAGTTTTCAGTGTATTAATTTTTTTATGAATTTATTGAACTAAAAAAGTTAACAGCATATTGACAATCAAAATTATTTTTACTTTTGTTTTGTTTACGATTTATTTTGAAATATTTAGATTTGTAAACCAAATATCTTGAGTAAATAAATAAAGTTCTTAATCGTAATTTTATATATACAATTGGAATTCACAAATATTTTTATTAATTAAGGCCCGTGTACAAGAGGATAATGCTAGATGCTAATTAATTAGCGCTTATGAATTAGCTCCATTAGCGGTAATGACACTAGCACACACGCTAACACAACTCGCTTGCTAGTTGCTTTAAACATGTTGGTTGATAAAAACGCTAATAAGTGGTGGGGGGTAGTCACGTGACCACTAGCGCTAGTTAATTAGCTCGTCATTAGTTTAAACGCGCTAGTTATTGTTTGTTTGTCAAATAGAATTGTCTTGTTTACAATGTCTTAATTAAAAATGGAGTGTTGACCGGGGAAATAAATTTTTATAATTATTCAAATCTTACCCTTGCTTGTGGGATACCTCTGTCACTAATTACAACAAAAGCGATATGAGAGAAACCGCTATGAATCAGTTATTGAAAATCTTAACGTTTATGAGTTTAAAACTAAAAAAAAAGTTCTTTTTCACTCAACTCATTTATACCCACTCTCAAAATTTGTCTTAAAGCACTGCGATTTTATGGAACGGACAACATTTATTTAGGACATTTATTAGTGGGGTTAATATTTGATCAATAACATTACTTTAAATTCTCTAGTAATATATATCTATGTAAAGATTCGTAACAATTAAAGCCTGATTCTGGTGATGTTTCCTTGTATTTAATTTTTTTATTTTTATTCTATGTAACTTTTTGTATTGAAAGAAAGACATTTAACTACAATTTAAATACGGATTTATTGTCGAACGTTCTTGTACATTATACAAAATTCAACTTTTCACCAGTATTGTCAGTCAGATTGATTTTACTAATAAAATATTTTTTATAGTAGTGAGTTATATTCATTCTTGACTGCAGGTATTTGAGAATATAAGAATCATTAGCATCTTATCCTTTCAAAATACTGATATTAAAAGATATTTAAATTACTGTCAAAACAAATTAAGGGTTAATAATTTCAAAATATACACATTTACAATAATAATTGGGTGCTTACAATAGTATTAATGCGCTTGTATTCAAATAAAATTAAGTTAATTATAAATAATCAATTATTGTCAAATTTGCACTTATTGTTAGTTACAGATTTAAAAAAAGTTGAATGATAAAATGCATTTATTGAAGATATCTTAAAGGAGAACATGCTGAAATGTTTGTTACTAATAAGAGGTATAGATATTATGAATTGTCCTGATTCAAAATTTAGTGATTAATGAAATCGATATTGTTTTCTAGTACCTATATTATGTGTTGTAATGAATTAATTAATTTACAAATTTAAGCTTTTATTTGTGAATTAAAATAAATTGTATTTATAATATTTCAAATGTTTACATATTGTTCTTTTAACTAACTGTTAACGAATATATCTTCGAAAATATATTATATTTAGGGTATCTTGAAGATTGTAAGGAAACTTAATTTTCCAACTTGATAAATGTTTTAAATAGTAACTAAAAAGTTTTACTTGACAGACCACATTTTTAACACCCTAAATGCATTATAAAAATAGATAATTTAAACAAACCATAGCACGCTTTGTAAGTATCCTTAAACACTGGACCAATTGAATAGCCTCTATGAATAGATTCAAAGTCTCTGCTAAAGTTTCCACTGATAAGCAGAGCTATCGAATGATTCCTTTCCTGGTTTTTCCCGTATCTCCCCGGATGGCTGATCACTACCCTCCGCGGTAGACGGATTGCTTGCCAGTTCGTCTGTGGCAGTGATTTATTCAGTTCCCTTTTCATGCCAGAGAAGTTCGATCTCAAGCAACTCTTAAGTTCCAAAATGGCAGACAACACTGTATAGTTTTTGGAGAAGGTTGGGCAATGGTATAACATTTCAATCGTTAGTTTATGATTATTGTATTAAATCGATGTTATTTACTGGAATAGATTGTTAGTATGTTTTAGTTGAATAAAATAGTATTATTATAAATAAAGTAGCTTGATTTTCAGTACAAAGACATATTAGTAACAAAACCTGTATTAAGTTTTGTTGGCATTGGTGGCATAGTGCTGTAATCCAGCTACTTGGGGACAAATTATTTGGGAGATTGTAGGCGATAGGTTCCATGCTCAGTCCTCTTATTACTGACACAGCGTACGTTTAATGGTTGCCATCGACGTGGACACTACTATAGAAGTCTGAGGTGTCTATTTTGGATGGTAGTCAAGGTTCATGTGTTGTGTAGGGAAGAGAACTGTGTGTCAGACTTGTCAGTTAGCTGAAAATCAGACAAACACCAAGGTGGTTCGTATTCAACGTAAAGCTGTATGTCCCATAGATGCCCTGGCTATTGGGAAATTAATAAATAGTCCTTTTTGAGCTAATTCGATCTCAGATAGTAACAATGACTACCCTCGTTCATCCACACTTATTAACCTATATCTTGACGATTGGCGTCTTAGTAATGAATAATAATTACTATTATATTGTAAAATTTTCGTATTGACATTGATAAATAATCCTATTCATTTATTTTATTAAAAGAAACGCCTTTTCTCCTCTTCAGCCTTACTCTACCTCTCCCAAAAGATAATTATTCTGTGTGGTCTGCTTATTAGACAGAGGAAAGGGAGAGCCAGTATATTACAAGCAGAATATTACTGATAAAATCTAGTAGTCACGACCAAAATTTGAATCGGCTCCATTTCTAATTTAGAATAAAGTCCTTATGCCTAAGACCACTTGGCCATTGGCTCTCCTGTTTTTAAAACAGGCTTACAGTAGTTTTTCTTCATAGCTAACCCCTTCTGGTGTAATGGTAAGATAAATGAAAAGATTATTCTCAACAATACTTTTAACGTTGCAGAACAACAATGTAATGTATAGTTTGGTTTTGCAATGCAACTTTCCAAAGCGTTCAATAGTTTTTAATTACTTAAGTTTTAGATAATAATTCCTTGGACATAGACAGTACATTTGCTTATGAGATCAAATGTTCAGTGCGATGTCTGAGTTATAAATCACCGTTAATCAAGCTAAGTTTTCATCAAATTTCAGTCATCACTTCGTCAATCCCACTTATTTGGCAGGAAATAGTGTGGTCAGCTCTAATTATTTCCACCTTGCTTGATTATGTTCGCCTTTAAGTATTTTTTTTAATCTGATCAGTTTACAACTAACTACAGCAAAAAAGAAAGGCGATGTGCATTTCTTTTTTGCTGTACGATCACTTTCCATACTAGTAACAAATACTAGCATTTATCTAATCATTGATATCAAGATCAACTCCATTTGATCTTATCACATTAAAGCTATAATTATTGATAAGTGTTGTGGAGATTGATAGGTTCTATCATTGATTTTAATAGTAAAATAAATGGTTATATCATCGGTTCTTTTCATACTACTTCTTTGCGACCGCTTATCAGTCGCAATCGACGTGGATACTACTAGAAGTGTCTGGGATTTTCATGTCGGGTGGTATTCGGGGGTCAGGATGTCGAGGAAGGAAGATAAATGTGTCTGAAGCTTTTCAATTAGCTAAAAATCAGGATAATACTTCGTGGTTTGGATTCCACGTAAAGCTATAGGTACCTTAGTTGCCCTAGCTATTGGGCTATTAATAATTGGTTCAGCTAATTGACAAGTCTGATACTCAGTTTTCTTCCCTACACAACATCCGAACACTGACTTCCACCTGACACGAACACCCCAGACTTCTCTAGTAATGTCCATGACGATGGCAATCAATGAGCGGTCGCCGTGTCGGTATTAAAACAAGTGAGCGTACAATATCCTCAAAACGGTGCCCGAAAGTAGCTGGGTTACAGCACTGCGCCACTATTGGTATAATACTAATATTCATTTTAATGATCGAACTCTTTAAATCCAATTATACTGAAGTATCAACAATTTAAATATTTATGACTTGCAAGAGTCAATCTTCACCTAGTTTTTAATTGTAATTAATGTTGAGTATAAATCCTTTAAATTGAAAATAAAACTAAATGAAATGTGAGGCTTCGCAATTACGGTTAAAATGAGTCGAGTTTTCTAGTAACTAAATATTATGAGACCACTTTTAAACGCAATTGCATCTAATAACTAAGCTAGAATATTGACTCATTAGTACTCAGTTAAACATTCCTAATTTATTTTTACTATAATTATTTTATAATTTATGAATATTTACTGATTTAGTAGAAATGCTCAAACACACGGTTTTGTCTTTGGAGTATACAGCTTCAAGTGCGTAACCCACTAGTGGGTTTTTAAACTTCAATTACTTATTTTGTATTATTGTATTTATTTAATTATTTTTTTCATAAAGATTTTCCAAAAATAAACTGTTTAAAAGTTTTTAAAAATATTGAAATCATATTTGGTGTCCGTAGAATGTCTTATAATGAAAAAATATAATTTATTATTCATTTTAAGACTCTTCTATTCAAGTTAAAACAAATGTCGTACAAGTGTTTTTATTGGTAATTAATACAACATTCTTAACCGTATATCTACTAAACTATTAATATAAGGTGTATATTTTATTACCTTTATAAAAGCTATACTACGATATAAATCGTACAATACTAATATCTCATAATTATATATATTTAATATGGGGGTGTGTATTAAGATTCGTTTAAAGTTTACTACAATCCCGTTTTAAAAATATTTTTCTGCTTAATTTTTTTTCAAGAAACCTAACAACTATAAAGTTATTTAATTTTTCAAATTGGCTTTCTGAACCGTCAACCCAATTTAAATTAGCCAATCTTTTCACTCTGGAAAACGGATCACTTCAATAAACAAAATGGATAATCTGTACCTGTTTAACGCAACTTATGCAGAGAAACGGATTTCGCAGACCAGTTCTACTAACCAACAGCCAAAAAGTTGCTGAATGGTTGTTCCACTCCACTGCCATCAGTACGGGCATCGATCAGTCTAATGGCAGTCTACTGACATAGAGAATTCTGTACAATTAACATTCGCATTAACAACTGTCCGTTTGTAAATATGTAAAACTAGAGTCTAGAATGATTTTTCTTTAATTGAAACATTATTTGTTTATGGTTGTTTTATGTAGAAAATTATTACTTAATGATTTTATATAAAATGTTTTGTACCAATATTAGTTTTACCATCGTTAAATTAGTAAATATTTACCTGACAGCATCTCTTAACATATTGTACGTTCTGTTACAAGTCAGTCTGTAAGTCTTTTTTACTACTCACGTATTGCCAGCACATTACTATAAATATACTGTATAGTGAACCCCTAACCCACTATGGTGGGTCACAACAAGGTTACTGTAGATATACCACTTAGAAACTGGCCTACAGAAAGAACCTGTGCGAGAGAGATGCACTGAACGTTGGAAGTGAGATAGATAACTACTCATCCCCCAATGTGTCATTCTATTTAAAAATTGTCATTACAACTTGGAAGACGTTAGGCCACGGGCAAGCAGTGCAGTTCCGAGCCCAGCCCACTACGTCATTATCAGCAGTGCCCATCGGTTTCTTTGATTAACGCTAACAAATCAAGATGAGAACGATTAAAACAAATTATCATTTACTATTCAAATAACAAATTAACAATAATAATAACACAGTGAATAATAATTTACACTAAACACATATTATCAATTCATTAGGGCTATTTTTTAACTTAATACTGTTGTGAAAGTTGAACACTTGAAAGCTGAAGTTACAGTAGTTATGGACAGAAGCTGAAAGAGGGAACGATTCCCCTCTGTTGCTGAATATAACAGGCAGGCCACTTTTTGGCCAATCTAATTAAAAAGGCGTTTTTATTCCCTACTTATGTAAATGTAATATAATCACTAATTTAGTTATTTTGATAATTAAAAGTAAGTCTAAGCATTTATGTTTCGTTATTAAAAATAACTAAATATAATTCAATTACGATTTTGAAAATTATAGATATTCTGTTTAATTTAACTAATTAGATGTGAAGTTTAAAATATGTTTATACTTTATACCTAGTAATCATTCTCATAGCAAAATTATTATAAAGTTATCGAAAACACTGTCAAACTACATACCAGCTGATCGATCGATCAACAAACCAACTAAATTACAAAAATGTTTTGAAGAAAAATTTTTATGATAAACGAATCACGAGGGTGCCAACAAGCTTAAGGCAATAACAGCTGGCCTTAAAAGCAGTAAAATACGGATGCCGCAGGTGTCTCTCCCAGACTACGCCGGGATAATAAACGGCTAACTTTGTACAGACTCGTTTCTCCCTTTTGCACCAACTTTCAATTGATTTACTTCGTTGATTTAGTTACATTCGCATATTTTTCTAACTAAGAAATAAATCAAAACAAACATTCTAATATTATAATGCATAAAGTGAGTATTTGATTGTAAATTCATCGTTTAGATCAGTTTTATGAAAATATATAAGAACCCTCTGAGGATATTTATCGCCCATATGTTGTATATAGTGAAATAGTGGGAGAGAAAATATTTAAATGGGGCAATTTAATATTTTTAGTTTCAGATCCACATTGAGTAATGGCCATGAAGAAACTGTTCTTAAATATTAACTTAAGTTAAACTTAATTTTGCACATTGCAAAGGGTAATTAAATGAATATTTATCTTTGAATTGAATTCATTTTATACTCTGATCTTTTTAACTAATATTACGATAACATTTAAATTCAGGAACTTTAATTCATTTAAACAAATCGCTAACATGTTTTTACTTTTACACTCAAATCATCTGTCTGTATTCGTAATATTGTAAAACTTTTAATCTACATTTTATGGATATTATATCAAACCATATACATGGTTAGTTCATTGTGAATACAAGAGGGTTTCATTCAACATTTTCATTTGTTTATAATGTTGTATTATTTCCAACTTAATAATTATGATAATAAAACAATAGATCTTATTAAAACCCCTAATTCAACTGCCTAGTGTAAAAAATTGTATATTTAGAATAAAAACATAAACATTTAAAACACAGCCATGAGAGCTCTTTGTTACTTTTATCAGGAAATAATTTGAATAAACCCAGCTGTATGTGTATATTGGAGCCGGAATTCACACCAATCAACTTTTCAGTTGCATGATTGATTCTGAAAAGTGCCACTGACGCAAATATCCCTGAACCATTAATGAATTGTGGATGAATCCAATTATTTCTTTAACTCATATCATATTCTGGCAGAAAATACATTACAGGATCATAGTTATCTTTTCAACTGTTATATTTAATTAAGAAAAAGATAAGCCTAATAGTATGGATATAGTTTTAAAATGTTGATGGTTTATAACTTTAGTAAGTATATAGTTTCTTGTTTTCATTTAAACATTTTTTAAATGGTTAACATAAGAAATATTAGTGCTAAATATAATAATTATGTTATAGAGTGATGTAATTAATATATTTAAACCAAATTTCTTTGTTGTTGTGGAAAATAAAGTTATATAACAACATAATAAATTAAATTGAAATAAAATAAACTTATACATTCGGTAAGTAATTAAAAACTAGCAATAGCAGTTAAAACTACATATTAACTTTAAAATATTTTAGTATACTGTAATATTCTTCATTAGGGAGAAGTGCATGGAGATTCGTTTTAATTGAACTAAATTAAAACTTTTTTATCCAGTTGGCTATTTGTAATGTAATTTATTAGATGAATAGAAAACCTGTGTATGTTTCATTTTAGCTTTTATTTTTCAAAATTAGAAAATGAATGGCCCAGAACGGTTAATGAAGGAGACTGACTTCTAAGCGTTTTGGTAAGAGCACAGGAAAAATATTTATTTTTTTCAATACTATTTACCAATTAATAGAAAAACAACTAAACGTTAAGAGATTATTCCCATGAAAGCTCAACTTTCATCTCCAGAATGAGTCTTATTGGTATTCTATTTGGATCTACCAATAAATAGACAAGCTACTAAACGTTAAGAGATGATTCACTTGAAAGCTCTACAAGTTAACGTATTTCATCTCCAGAATGAGTCTTATTGATATTCTGTTTTGTTTTACCAATAAATAGACAAGCTACTAAACGTTAAGGGATGATTCACTTGAAAGCTCTACAAGTTAACGTATTTCATCTCCAGAATGAGTCTTATTGATATTCTGTTTGGTTTTACCAATAAATAGACAAGCTACTAAACGTTAAGAGATGATTCACTTGAAAGCTCTACAAGTTAACGTATTTCATCTCCAGAATGAGTCTTATTGATATTCTGTTTTGTTTTACCAATAAATAGACAAGCTACTAAACGTTAAGAGATGATTCCCATGAAAGCTCTACAAGTTAACGTATTTCATCTCCAGAATGAGTCTTATTGATATTCTGTTTTGTTTTACCAATAAATAGACAAGCTAGTAAACGTTAAGAGATGATTCCCACGAAAGCTCTACAAGTTAACGTATTTCATCTCCAGAATGAGTCTTATTGATATTCTGATTTGTTTTACCAATAAATAGACAAGCTACTAAACGTTAAGAGATGAACCACTTGAAAGGTCTACAAGTTAACGTATTTCATCTCCAGAATGAGTCTTATTGATATTCTGTTTTGTTTTACCAATAAATAGACAAGCTACTAAACGTTAAGAGATGAACCACTTGAAAGGTCTACAAGTTAACGTATTTCATCTCCAGAATGAGTCTTATGGGTATTCTATTTGGATTTACCAATAAATAGACAAGCTACTAAACGTTAAGAGATGATTCACTTGAAAGTTCTACAAGTTAACGTATTTCATCTCCAGAATGAGTCTTATTGATATTCTGTTTTGTTTTACCAATAAATAGACAAGCTACTAAACGTTAAGAGATGAACCACTTGAAAGGTCTACAAGTTAACGTATTTCATCTCCAGAATGAGTCTTATTGATATTCTGTTTTGTTTTACCAATAAATAGACAAGCTACTAAACGTTAAGAGATGAACCACTTGAAAGTTCTACAAGTTAACGTATTTCATCTCCAGAATGAGTCTTATTGATATTCTGTTTTGTTTTACCAATAAATAGACAAGCTACTAAACGTTAAGAGATGATTCCCATGAAAGCTCTACAAGTTAACGTATTTCATCTCCAGAATGAGTCTTATTGATATTCTGTTTTGTTTTACCAATAAATAGACAAGCTACTAAACGTTAAGAGATGAACCACTTGAAAGGTCTACAAGTTAACGTATTTCATCTCCAGAATGAGTCTTATGGGTATTCTATTTGGATTTACCAATAAATAGACAAGCTACTAAACGTTAAGAGATGATTCACTTGAAAGTTCTACAAGTTAACGTATTTCATCTCCAGAATGAGTCTTATTGATATTCTGTTTGGTTTTACCAATAAATAGACAAGCTACTAAACGTTAAGAGATGAACCACTTGAAAGTTCTACAAGTTAACGTATTTCATCTCCAGAATGAGTCTTATTGATATTCTGTTTGGTTTTACCAATAAATAGACAAGCTACTAATCGTTAAGAGATGATTCACTTGAAAGTTCTACAAGTTAACGTATTTCATCTCCAGAATGAGTCTTATTGATATTCTGTTTGGTTTTACCAATAAATAGACAAGCTACTAAACGTTAAGAGATGATTCACTTGAAAGTTCTACAAGTTAACGTATTTCATCTCCAGAATGAGTCTTATTGATATTCTGTTTGGTTTTACCAATAAATAGACAAGCTACTAAACGTTAAGAGATGAACCACTTGAAAGTTCTACAAGTTAACGTATTTCATCTCCAGAATGAGTCTTATTGATATTCTGTTTTGTTTTACCAATAAATAGACAAGCTACTAAACGTTAAGAGATGAACCACTTGAAAGTTCTACAAGTTAACGTATTTCATCTCCAGAATGAGTCTTATTGATATTCTGTTTGGTTTTACCAATAAATAGACAAGCTACTAAACGTTAAGAGATGATTCACTTGAAAGCTCGACAAGTTAACGTATTTCATCTCCAGAATGAGTCTTATTGATATTCTGTTTGGTTTTACCAATAAATAGACAAGCTACTAAACGTTAAGAGATGAACCACTTGAAAGTTCTACAAGTTAACGTATTTCATCTCCAGAATGAGTCTTATTGATATTCTGTTTGGTTTTACCAATAAATAGACAAGCTACTAAACGTTAAGGGATGATTCACTTGAAAGCTCTACAAGTTAACATATTTCATCTCCAGAATGAGTCTTATTGATATTCTGTTTGGTTTTACCAAGAAATAGACAAGCTACTAAACGTTAAGAGATGAACCACTTGAAAGCTCTACAAGTTAACATATTTCATCTCCAGAATGAGTCTTATTGATATTCTGTTTGGTTTTACCAATAAATAGACAAGCTACTAAACGTTAAGAGATGATTCACTTGAAAGCTCTACAAGTTAACATATTTCATCTCCAGAATGAGTCTTATTGATATTCTGTTTGGTTTTACCAATAAATAGACAAGCTACTAAACGTTAAGAGATGATTCACTTGAAAGCTCTACAAGTTAACATATTTCATCTCCAGAATGAGTCTTATTGATATTCTGTTTTGTTTTACCAATAAATAGACAAGCTACTAAACGTTAAGAGATGAACCACTTGAAAGTTCAGTAGTAGGGATTTGCCGTTCCTGGCCCAGAGATTGAATTTCGGTACCAGTGGACCAGAGATTGAAT
This sequence comes from Stictocephala bisonia, assembly GCA_035578905.1. Classification (NCBI taxonomy): domain Eukaryota; kingdom Metazoa; phylum Arthropoda; class Insecta; order Hemiptera; family Membracidae; genus Stictocephala; species Stictocephala bisonia. The sequence continues at coordinate 3,597,928 of JAQJVL010000010.1, read as the reverse complement.
TTCGATATATATATATATGGTTAGATGTGTTTAGATTGATAATTTGACAGTTTGCTCGGATTGATAATTTTGTGTTTGCCGTTCCTGGCCCAGAATTTTGATGGGGAAAAAATATGAGTGTTGAATGTTCTAGTTTTACGCGTGGGGTTGAGTTTTGTCTACCGTAATTTCTGTAGGTGTAGATAAACAATGTTATTTACAAATGGGTTCAAGATCAGGCGATTGTCTTGATCCACGATTGTAACAGTGATTTGCTGTATTTTTCGCAGGGCACTATCTAACGGAGCATAATATCTCTGGAGCGGCGTTTCTGATATTTTGTAGCCCCGTGGTACGGCTGGGAAAAATGTGTATAGCAGTCGATGTTCTTTGTGCTTGTGCAAGTGTTCGTCGTGATTGGAGTAACTGTTTTCAACCAAATTGCAATGTATCTCGACTGTATCCACAGCTCTGAGATTCGGTGGTTTCGTGGCTTTTATGATATGGTCGGCCATGTAGTAAAAACGTTCGTTACTGTAGTCTTCTTTTTCCTCAGACTGCATTTCGAACCCCAGCAGGTTTCGTATTGTGGAGTCGAAACTGAACTTGAGCGGTGAGACTATCGATACCCTGTCATCCATTTTCCCTATGCTGAACCTCGCAGAATCAACCACGTTCAGTGTTTTGAGAAACTCACTGCACTTGACCTGTAGGGTGTCTAGCGTCAAGTGGCCTTTCTGAAAGAGAAGCGCTCTCGGACCAATGCTCTGTTGTTCGGCGTTAGGACCTACCCAAAAGTACATCGTTCCATCTGTCGGTTGATTAGCGATATTGTTTTCCGAATAAAACCCGTACAGAGCCAGTTCGTAGTCATCTTCATCGCGCAAATATATTGGGTGCTCCAAGTGAAGTGTGATCACCGAACCCGCTCCAACCAGTTTGAACAGCATTATGATTTTTAAAAGTCTTTGTCTCCCATACACTCACACATAGGTGTCTCTTAAAAGTTACTCTCAATCGATGCGAAAAAAAATTGTTTTTTTAAATAGCCGTGTTTGCCACATGTTATTCAGGTGTGGAGGCCCTCACGCCATTCTCGAGAGCTTCAAGTCTCTCCTCGATCTTTTCGAGCCTTTCGTTTGTTTTTCTCTTCAACTTTCGGACGGCATCGAATAGTTCATTGAGCTCTAGTCGAAGTTTGATTTCAACTTTATCAAAAGCTTGCAACGATTCATGGGAAAACTCTCTTTTCATCTCATTGATTTTAGAATCGACGTATTGTGCACTATTACCACCAGCAACAAAAGTGATGTTCGTATCACCAAATTTGTTGATGTGAAAAGTACTGCCACGATAACTCTCCATAGTTATAGTCTCTTACCACCAAGACTTCCAAGTGTATTTGTTATCTCGTAGACACCGCACGATATCATTCCAATCTTCACTTTTGTCGTTACGTCGTAACACCTCAATACATAGGTGGCCGCATATCGGAGGATCATCAAAATCTTGGACTCTGTCGATGTTGTATTTGAGATTGTCTGCACCCAAATAACGTACCAACTCTAGTGGTGGTCTTGCATCACCGAACGAGTCGAAGTATAATTTATGTTCTCCCCGTTTTACGTAGCACGTCCAGTGGGTGCCATTAGATGATATATCTCCAAGATTGATGACCCCACATTCGATGGGACTAGGTATTGACGGTAGCATTTGACGCATAAACACGCCTCGAAAATTTTCTATCTTTAGCGTTTTGACGTAATTTTCAATTTCAGCGAGCGAAAGGGGTGTGATCTTTTTTTATTACCAAGCAGTTCGTCTAACTTGGAGTTGATGCGCCGTTTAAGACCTGAACCTTTAGGACCGATAATACTGTCAAGTTCACTGTCAATTAGTTGTTTCAACCACGGTACGAACTTATTCTTGAGTAGTGGTGCTATTGTGTGCCTCACAACTGGTGAAATGAAACGTTTGCCACCAGGTACATCTGTTTCGACAAAATCTAGCATCTCTTCCAAGAGACCTCCTTTTTTGTTCATTGAAAGCTGTCCGTATGAAAGCTCCATCCGTAATCCTTTATTATCTTTTTTCGCTTTGACTATACGTTGGTGCTGTCTTGGTGTGAGCAAGATATCATCGCCACCACACATAGTCACTTGGTCTTTCGATAGACCTATACTCGCACTCTGCCGCCTTCGGTAAGCGGTGCGGAGCTTACGTTTCTGTCCATCCGACAGCCTGATTTTATGATGATGATGTAACGCAACCATAATCATACACTTATAACTAATAAGTCATGCATATTTACTGTCCAAAGTGTAAAATAAAAACGAGCTCAATAAATGTTGAGACTTTGAAAACGGTAAACGAAAAGTGGCGACACAAGGCACAATGCGTAGTTTGTGGAAAAGAAAAGAGTACATTTATTAAAGCTCCGGATTTTGCTAACCAAATGAAACCTTCCTTGATCGAAGCGAAAGAATTGCATCGACCGGTGATAAAGAAATTTCCGAAACGAAGAATCATAACGCTTGGAATCGATGATTTGTGGGCTGCCGATTTGGTCATCATGGATAGGTATAGAGGTGAAAACGACGGTTACAAGTACATTCTAAATGTCATAGACACGTTCTCAAAATATGCTTGGTCAGAACCATTAGTCAGAAAAAGTGGATCTGATGTAGCCGAGGCATTTAGAGTTATATTAGAAAGAGCTTGGCAATGCGGGCACGAGTCACCCAATCTACTTCATACAGACAAAGGGCGTGAATTCGTAAACAGTGACTTCAGGCGTTTGTTGAAGGAACATGAGATCAAGATGTATCATACTGAGAATGAGGAAAAGAGTGCGATAGTAGAAAGATTCAACCGTACTCTAAATGAGAAAATGAAAGTACAATTTGAAGTGCGTAAGTCATTTCGTTGGATTGACATTCTCCAGTCTTTACTGAAAGACTACAACAGCAGTTTTCATAGAACGATTGGTATGATGCCAGTTGAGGTTAATGCGGAATGTGAACCTGAGCTTAGACGCAAATATGCAAGCAGGGATGAAACAACATCAGCAGTGCGAAAACCTACACTCAAGATTGGTGATAGAGTTAGGATTACGAAAAATAAGGGTCACTATGCAAACAAGTACGGGCGCAACTGGACTCGAGAAGTATTTACCGTTTATCAAGTTAATAATACAAATCCAGTCACATATAATATCAAAGATTCTGATGGAGAACATATTATCGGATCGTTTTATCAAAAAGAGCTCCAAAAGTCAGTATTTTAAAAATGAACAAAAAAATAAAGTTTTTTTTTTTATTTACCTAGCAAAATGTGATTGTATTTCGAGTAATGTCATACGTGAAGTTTGTTTCTGCGACAACAACAACGTAAGCTGTGGTACCACTGTTCGCTGCTGGAGGTGTGACTGGATTTATAAAGTCTAACTCAACTTGTATATCGCTTCTAGATCTGTCGGTCGACTGTGGATGTAGATGAGTATCTACGACCATTATTGGAAAGTTGCTTTGGAAATTCTCAGGAGTTAACATAACATCAGAATCCCCAAAGTTCACCATTCGAAAACGTACATACTGATCGTAAAGAAGTCGCCACTTTGAATCTAACATATTCAAGTTTTGCAATTCTTGTGGGTAGCGATCACCGTTTATTTTGACGGTTACGTTCTTTATGGTACAACTGTCGAAAACTGATGGATTTGCCTTTTGATCGTTCGAGCGATTAGTTTGCAAACCAATTATGACGAAACGTGGATCGTTCACACTCCGATAAACGTTGGTGATGTCAAAGTTGAATGAAGATCCAAACACGCCTTTCTTCTCGATACACTGCCATTGGTAGTATCTGAACGATAGTCTGTCTTTGTCGCTCAATTCTTTCAATCCCGCAATAAGTTGTATACGACTGGTAGATGAGTATTCTACCAACGGTACGCGTAGAACAAACGATGTAATTTTTACCTTTCCATCTTCAGGTTCAACGTCGGTTGCTTCTGAACCTTTCCAATGATACAGAGCGTCGTTGTCTTCGGAACGCGTGAATGTGATTTCAAATCCACCTTTATACATCGGATACTGAAGGTGGTCGAAAAAGCCGAGACCAAGATGACCGAGCGTACCTAGTGCTTCAAATTTGCCCCCTCCACTGTACTGGGATACGAAACCGCAGTTTGAAAGTGTGGACGTATTTGTGTACATCAACATACCCTTGATGTAGCCTGTTACACCCGGATTGTCTACGCTATCAATGATCGTGTTGTGTTTCTTTAGCTCAATTCGTGAGAACAGGAAAGCTGGGAAGTTGTTAACAAGTTTTATAGTAGAATTCTTTGGGTATGCCGACCCGTCTGATTTTTTCACGACTTCACCTTGAATGTGAAACATTATGCGAGAATCGTAAAACGCATCACCATGGTCCAATCTGAACACAGTGTAGTTGTTCGGTGTGTTGAAATTGAGATCAGACACTGCGTTAACAGTCCTGTACTCACTCCTCACAACACCGCCCATAAACTTGGTATAGATCGCTTCCATTGTGAAATATATCACCACTTATAGTATTCACATAGGGTACATAGAACCGGACGTACCCAAACCCATGCCGAGTTTACGTTTCAGCCACATTCCACCGGTTGTAGCAAGAGCAACTGCACGTTCATTCAAATCAGCATCAGGTGCCATGACTCTACGCCAAGCCTTCTTCTGCAACTCACGATCGGCCACCCATCTGTCTTCTGTATTTTTGTGTTTGCTGTACCAAATGTCATGTTCTTTGCACGCCTCGTCAAGTGGGTTGATTCCTTTATCTCCTCTAGCCAATCGTTCGTCTAGTTTTGTACCGGGTCCACAAAAATTGTACGTATCAAATTGCAAATTGCGTGGAGCATGAAGCTCGAACGGTAGATTGTTGATGATATCGTTCAAAAGCCCAGACCCTTCGATCACACTCTCCGGTAATGCTGAAAGACAACGTACTAGATATTTTGTTCCTCGTGGAGTCTGCACTAACTCTTCCATTCTGTCGTATATGAATTTGACGAGAGATAGTTTCTCGTTATGAAAATTGTTGTTGCCGGCCATTTCTTGAGCGTAAATGTAATTCAATCGTTTTACCAGTTCATTGAGATTGCTGATGTATTTGTATTCTACCGGCCTACTGCTGTAGACTGCCAACCCAGACCCAGTCATTTCATCATTATTGTCAGTCTTTATATTTTCTTCCCAAATTCGTTTGATCATGCGTTTCCATTTACGACCCTGACTCGCTTTCGGTCGATTTGAAAGAGGATCGTTTTTCTGAAATATGGAATTTGTTCTGAGCAATATATCTTTGTATGCATTCCAATCGTCAGGCGTATAGTTGTCATCACTAATGTAATCGTTTTTCGTCAAAAGACGCCAAAGACCAACCGTGCCTTTGTAAGTTTTTTGATCTTTTATTAGTACGATATCGTCGTAATTAAACGTGATCGGCTCGGATCCAATTTTAGCTTGATTAGCATTGTCATCGTACCAAATACCGAACTGAGCATCTCGGGCTTTAGGTAAATAACTTGATGCAGTCAATCCCAGTGTAATTTTCTTTGTATCCATCAGTTGTTTAAACGATTGATTCAATTCTTGTGAAGGAGTATCTATGTCAGAACGCTCAGACAACGGGCTTCGTCCGTCTGGTGTACCAGATCTCGTTAATGGTATTCGCATGAGTTGTCGCATACGTAGTCTTTTACGTTCTTCCATTTCTTTAGCCTCGTTGACTGCATCTTTCTCTTTTTGTTTTATGATTGCATTCGTTATGGGCTCATACTTTTTCTGCCTTTCGCGCATCTCCTGCATTTCTTGCACGTATACACTGGAAAATTCATTCTTCAAATTATCGTTCAGTTCCTCCAACTGTCTGGCTTTTACCACCGTTAGAGGCTCAGACTCCTTAGGAAGCGAAGTCAAAATGTTGGGTGGTTTTTCTGAAGGGTGGTGCTCTATTGATGGTCGAGAGCCAGATGACCGCTCCTCTTTCTCAGCGGCTCTGAATTTGCGTATAAGTTCTCGCTGTAGCTCTTCAAGACGTTTTGCTTCCAATACATTAGCCATAGTGCTATACTTATTTAAATACAGTCTGTTAGATTTTTATCTTGCAACTGGCTTGGGTATAAGTTTTTCATTTAACATACATTTGTACTTTCCCGAGTGTACTTTTTTGCTCATGTCAGTAGATAGAAAGCCGTGTGGTTGACTCCAACATTTCTTGCACATAGATTCAAATTGGATGTACGACATATCTGAGCCAACAAAGTCTTCATATATTCGCCTGCTGTAGTGCTTATTCTGATTGAACACGCAAAGTAGATTGACATTGTTACGGATTACTTGCATATCCACTCGCCCATAGCTCTGGCTGAGATACACACAGGATATGAGTTTATGTCGACCTCGAATAAAGTATTCTTTTATTGGGGTTTGTTTTTCAAGAAGGCAGTCGTCGAAAACCACCAACGAATTTGGTTCACATTCATCAACTGAGATTAGGTCTTCGCAGCTTGTATAAAAAAACGCTATCTGTTTCCCTAACTTCACCCCAACTTGGGCGTACATGTCACGAAGGTTAGAGTACGCAGTCTGATCGATTGATCTACTGAACACGTACAAGTTCTTAAATGTCAACCCTTGGCCGTCGTAAATAAAGTTCAGCAAAAGATTCGTTTTCCCACTACCGGACGGGCCAACAATTAAGCAGCGTAGTGGTCTCGGTATCAGGTCGTTGTCGAAGTAGTCATTAACATACACTTTGATATCCATTCCAGATGGGTACTTATAAGTGGGGTATTTTATAATGTCCCCAGGGTAGTGATTTGATTCCATCTTCTAATATGTAGCGTTTGTCATCTTTACTACTCAGTGATGTTTTGAATAGCTCAACACTGAATAGTTCATGCATAGAACTACGTATCATGTTCATAGATGCGTATTTAGTTTTCCCTTTGAACAGACACTCTTTGTAGTCTGTAAATGATATCTCATTTTCCACAACAGACTTTTTAACCCCTTTAGATCGTTTGGAGGTTTTCAGTTTATCTAGTTTATTTTTTTCGTCATTCTTTTCTCCGTCTTCTAATTGATACGCGTACATTTTGGATCTAAGCCCGACGAATTCTCGCATGATAGAACCCTTTAGTTCGTCTTTCATTTTGCCCAATATTTTTTTGTTAACTCGGGGCATACCGTACGGATTGTTTTCTGCATAATCACTAGTGTCAAAATATTTAATCATACTTTGCATGTCCTGATAAAAATCACTTGTTTCTATCTTGTACGTAAGAGAATCTGTGTCTGTATATTGCAATGATATTTTATCGCCGTAACGTTTTTTCATTACATTATAATGGAATTCGTACATCATCAACTTTGATACGTCGAGAACACACGCACCTACATATATGGGTTTGTTAAATTTCGTTTTTACTCTAGCCATATGAACCGCAGCTAAGTTTTCACAGAAAATCGTCCGGCTCGCGTAATTAGGTTTGGCAATCAATTTCTCAAGCTGATCACATTTTGAAACGAGACGAATGTCTACACGGTTCCGAATATTTTCCATAGTCTTTCCGAATACTGCATTATTCATCAGTTTATAGAAATCCTTCTCAAAGTCATTTTGGGCTTTTATGCGATACTCCGTGTTTAAGTTGATATATTTTTCGAGAAATTTTGACTGTACGAAACTTATTATTCTGTGGATCTTCGTGACCTGCATACCCAATGATAAATAGAGTTTTAAATTACGATAGTGTAAAACATATCTTTCTTTGTTGTATAGAGTGGTTAGTAATTTTGCTTCTTTAGACCCTGGTGGACACATTCGCTCAGGAGCTAGGGGGAGATCAGAATGTTGATCGTGTAGGTTTTCAGGGTACACCAAGTCAACTTCAAGTATATAACCGATTGTATCATCATCGTTAATTTTTGTAACATCGAAATACTCTATATCTGCACCAATGTCAGCTCCATCTTTCACCCAGCGAAAGTCTTTTATCGGCATCGGCTGACTCATCGCATGACCGTAAAGATTGTTCATATCTAGATAGGTTAGATATGTGCATGGAAGGGTTGAGTCATAATCTTTCATATAGGGGTTGTAAGCTTTAGCGTGACGGTTCGAGCATTGAGATATTCCACCTCGAACCATTTTTTCCCACATCAGTAGCATATTAACATCAGACAATAGGTCAAGTTTTACATTTGTAGTTTTCAGCATCGCACTCCAAGCTAGACCTGGTGCTGTGAAATACCATGCCGGATCTAATTTGTATATTCCCATGCACACATCTCTAAAATTTTCCATGACATCAGCCAGTAGCAGTACATCTGTAGTGTTGTATAACAGTGTGTATTCCTTTAGGTCTTTAACTCCTAGATCATGCCAGACCATACAAGCGTGTTTGTAATCTTGCTCTGTGATATTGGTCTTATTTAATTTATTATAAAATGCTGATTTTGGCGGTAGTGATGTCTCATTGTACTTGTCCAACGAATCCATATAATCGTATGGATAGACACCCTTCCTCAGTAGCAGATCTACAGATTCATTCTCATAGTGTTTGATAGTATGCATTAGTTTACTTTTAGGAAGGTTGCTTACGAGAGTGTCCAAACTGAGACTCATAAATTTGAAAGAATCAAGGAATCGTAGTTTAATACCATTTTCCACCTTCACAGTAAACGAAATGTACCGCTCTTCGTTGTTTGGTATTATATCGATAGTGTTACCACGCTCTCCGCATTGCTTAATGAATAGGTGTGTATCATAACCAGCCAAGTTGTGAATGAAGACGGGTATGAAATTAGGCACTTTATAATTCAAATTACATTTGTTATGGGCAACACCTCTGAATTTACTGGTTATATGATCATGATCCATCACGCGGTCATCTTCTAATACTTTTCTACATATGTGACATCTGTTGGTGATTTCAACCTCTCTCAATTCAAGATCAGTCAGTGGTAACATTGGAACCGCATTCTCACTGTTGTAGCGTTTAAAGATTTCCTCCGATTCACATATTAATGTATCTACAAATTTTGAAGCTGCATCCTCGCCGAAATAACTAACTGGTGGTTTATAAATACCTCTGTCGTGTGTTCCATACAAACAGAAACTTATTGGTCGATGTTTTTGATATCGCAGGGTATAGGGTTCTGTGATTCCTTCGGTTGGATCCTTCTCCTTTTGTGCTTCTTTTATTGGAATCAAACAACATTCGAAATCAGCGTAGAATACAAACGGGACTCTCATCGAGCAGTTGAATTGTCTGAATTTGATGAAAGAACCTTCATCTGGCAACTCGACTCTCAAAGCTTTGTGGTTCCCACAGTCCAATTTATGTTTATCTAACAAATCCTCTCTTCCGAAATGCTGAAGACACCGTCTGCACAGCCAGATTCTATGTCCATTTTTTGTCACTTGTGAATTCACTAATTTTTCCAGATTCTTTATGTAACAGTAATGAGCTTGCTTTTCATTCTTCATATACAACAAATCTACGTGTTGGACTTTTTCTTCATTTGTAACTAGGAGAGGATAGATTATAAACTTTTCGTCATAAGCATATATGTTAATTGAAATACCGGAACGTTCCTCAAATGTCGGAACTTTGGAAGTCTGTACTGGGAAATCAATACCTTTAAGATATTCGTCAAATTCATGTTCATGTGCTTTATACTTGCTCACCCGTTGAGAATGTTTCTTTGCTGGGTAAAGTGCGGCTAAAATGCTCCACAAGAAACACTTTTGATCATTATTTTCCACATTGATAACAGCTTTCCGGTTTTCAATAGCTGGAGGTAGTGGTATGTAGCTAGCTCCCTTCAGGGGGATATATTTGTTCAATCTAATTTCCATGCCTTCGATATTTTTGAGCGTCCATTGCGATCCGTTCTCCTGAAATTCCTCCATCTGGGCCATGATTTTTTTCTTTGTGCTATCGTAATATTCTGATATATCTGAAGTGGGCAGTAATACTGTATTTTTCGTTTTGAAATTCATGGTTCGCTCAATAACCTTGCCATCTGCTGGCCGTTTGTAAACAGCGAAAAACCAAACGTTAACTTTTAGGTTATTTTTCAATATTTCATTTTCAATCAGCTCAATGACTAGGGGTTTATACGCATTAAAGAAACGGAACACATCTTTGAATGCTAGTTGATTAGCAATAGTGTAGGTTTTCAATCGTCCCCAGAAAGCGGTTTGTTTTTCCCGGATAGCCTCGGCCAGTGATTGTAGTTCGAATGTTTCTTCTTTCTCTTCATCCATATTGTTCTGTGGCGAGTTTTCCAACGTTGGATCATCTGGTTTGTTTTTATTTTTGTACTTGGGGTTCTCAATTACAGTACACACGGAATCTGAATCTGAACTTAGATCGTCGTCGTCGTCGTCTTCTTCTTCTCTTTTATCAGTTGGACTCAGTGGTGAATATGAGGGACTGTCTGGAAAGTGAAGTGGAGATCCATAAACGGGGCTGTTTGGTATATTCAATGACGATTTCTCGTTAATGTTGTTGTTTTTTTTTTAGGTGAATATGTTAAATCGAAATCGAGATCATCTTCATCCCAACTCTGATTATGTGTAGACTCTGGTGAATGAGGTGGGGATCCCATTATATTTCTAATTTTATTCGAATCCGAATGTACAACTCTTTTTGGTGGTTCAAACACGACTTCTTCCTTTTTAGGATCGTCTAAAAATGACAAATCGAAATCAGATATGGCATCTCTAAATTTAGCTTCGTTCCAATTTGGATTTCTACGTGCTTCTGAGATTACGTTACCCAATAATTCTATAACATTATCTATGTCACCCTCCCTCAAATATGATTCAGGATCAGAACTATCATGATCTTCGGGCTTTGACTTAGGAGAAGCAATCGGGGAATCAGGTAGTGGGCTGATTGGAGAAGGAATGGGGGCTGACCAATCTACCTCAAAGTCAGGAGAAGATACTGGGGAAGCTGGTAGAGGGCTGATTGGAGACGGAATGGGGGCTGACCAATCTACCTCAAAGTCAGGATCAGGAGAAGATACTGGGGAATCATCATCTAGCAATGAGCTATTTGGTCGCTTGTTTGTCTTGCGAGCGTAAGCTCTGGGATTGATTGGTGTCGTACGTTTACTTTTCATAAAATCTTCATCGTATGTCTGGAGTGGTTTTACAGGCCGGCGATTAACTTTCGACTTCGGATATTTTGCAACAAGTTCGGATATTTCAGGACCTGAGGCTGGTAGTCGTTGAGCAAAACGTTCCTCTATTCTTTTGATTGTTGGATTGGACACAACGAAATCCGAAGGTAGCATCATCCTCCTTTGTTTGTGGTCCTCAGATTTTACATGGGAAACCAAATTAGACTTTTCGATAGTCTTCTCACATACCTCACACAATACCGATTCTGTGGAGTATGGATACATCATTGCCCTTCGTTTATGAACCCTAGATTTTACATGTGAGGCATATCTAGGTTTTTCAATAGACTTTTCACATACCCAACACATTACCGATTCTGGAGCTGGTTTGATTCCAAAACGTTTGACTCTGTTGCGTAGCATCGTATTAGTGTTACACTTTTTAGATTTGCTGTGTCTAAGCATATTACGAATAGAAACTTCGGTGCCACATATAGTACATGCCTGTTTTGTAGCATCATTCGAAATTGAGCTAGTCTGAATATCTGGAACTGCAGCCGTTTGCTCAGGAGAAGAAGTCGTGATGCATCTTTTCGATTTACGATGCCGTGACATGTTGGATGCAGTTACTTCAATTCCACACTTTGGGCATGGTTTCCTTTGCGAATAGTTTGATGCCTGGTTGAGTACTGGCATTGCAGTGTTAGGATTATTTGAAACTGCGATACTCAAACAGCGTTTCGATTTACGGTGTCGTGACATATTTTTAGCCAGAACGTCAACACCACATGCTGGACAAGTTTCCTTCTGAGGACATACAGTGGTGGTTGAAGGAAAAGGTCCGAGCGCTAGCACCGTTGATTGGTAGCCTGTGGAAGCTGCGATACATTTTTTCGTCTTACGATGTCGAGACATATTTGATGCATGTACAAACGCATTGCAAGTAGGACATTGCTTCTTTGAAGCCATATCGTTAGCACTCAGAAGTGCTGATGAGTTGACATTAGTCTTATAAGTAGCCATTTGCATGGAGTTAGCTGTCTCCTCTGACCACCCTGAACATTTGTCGTATTTTGGTGTTGAAGAGTGAAGAAACGACGAAGCCATATCGTTAGCACTCAGAAGTGCTGATGAGTTGACATTAGTCTTATAAGTAGCCATTTGCATGGAGTTAGCTGTCTCCTCTGACCACCCTGAACATTTGTCGTATTTTGGTGTGGCAGAGTGAAGAAACGACGAGGACGACGAGAGAAGATAAACGTCACCTGAACGACACGTAAACGAAACCTGAACGACACGTAAACGAAACCTAAACGACACGTAAACGTCACCTGAACGATACGTGGACGAGGGAAGATAAACGTCACCTGAACGATACGTGGACGAAACGTCACGTGAACGATACATGGACGAGGAAAGATAAACGTCACCTGAACGAAGGGGAAAGACGACGATGAATGTTGTTGCTGCACCACATACATATCGTTAGCACTCAGAAGTGCTGTTGAGTTGACATTAGTCTTATAAGTAGCCATTTGCACAGAGTTAGCTGTCTCCTCTGACCACCCTGAAAATTGATCGTATTTTGGGGTGGACGAAACGTCACCTGAACGATACATGGACGAGGGAAGATAAACGTCACCTGAACGATACGTAAACGAAACCTAAACGACACGTAAACGTCACCTGAACGATACTTGAACGTTACATGAACGATACGCGAACGTTAAGGGAAGACATTTTTGAGTATTGTGGAAGATGTGAAATTATTTTATTAAGGTGATGAGGGACGAGGGAAAATGACAGCCAAGTGACGGAGCAGCCGCATCCACCACCGAAATCTCACGCAAACAACCACGCGAATGTTATCGTGTCAAACAACCCAGCGGGGAATGGGTGCCGCGATCGAAACACTTATAACACCGCACCGCCGGGACTGCCTACACAGTGCTCCGCGGGGTGCCGCGATCGAATCACTTATAACACCGCACCGCCGGGACTGCCTACACAGTGCTCCGCGAAACGATGCCACTGCAGAAATCTCGATCGGCGTTCTGGCCGAATTCACCGCGTGACACTCGAACCCATTCACCGCGCACCAAAACTAAAACACAACTTTCAATTCACGCCTAGCACTGTGCCACAAAATTATCAACCATCCGAGCAAACTGTCAAATTATCAATCTAAACACATCTAAGCATATATATATATCGAAATTCAATCTCTGGTCCACTGGTCCCGAAATTCAAGCTCTGGGCCAGGAACGGCAAACACAAAATTATCAACCATCCGAGCAAACTGTCAAATTATCAATCTAAACACATCTAAGCATATATATATATATCAAAATTCAATCTCTGGTCCACTGGTACCGAAATTCAAGCTCTGGGCCAGGAACGGCAAATCCCTACTACTAAGTTCTACAGCTTAACGTATTTCATCTCCAGAATGAGTCTTATTGATATTCTGTTTTGTTTTACCAATAAATAGACAAGCTACTAAACGTTAAGAGATGATTCCCATGAAAGCTCTACAAGTTAACGTATTTCATCTCCAGAATGAGTCTTATTGATATTCTGTTTTGTTTTACCAATAAATAGACAAGCTACTAAACGTTAAGGGATGATTCACTTGAAAGCTCGACAAGTTAACATATTTCATCTCCAGAATGAGTCTTATTGATATTCCGTTTGGTTTTACCAATAAATAGACAAGCTACTAAACGTTAAGAGATGATTCACTTGAAAGCTCAACAAGTTAACGTATTTCATCTCTAGTATGAGTCTTATTGATATTCTGTTTTGTTTTACCAATAAATAGACAAGCTACTAAACGTTAAGAGATGGTTCACTTGAAAGCTCGACAAGTTAACGTATTTCATCTCCAGAATGAGTCTTATTGATATTCTGTTTTGTTTTACCAATAAATAGACAAGCTACTAAACTTTAAGAGATGAACCACTTGAAAGTTCTACAAGTTAACGTATTTCATCTCCAGAATGAGTCTTATTGATATTCTGTTTTGTTTTACCAATAAATAGACAAGCTACTAAACGTTAAGAGATGAACCACTTGAAAGTTCTACAAGTTAACGTATTTCATCTCCAGAATGAGTCTTATTGATATTCTGTTTGGTTTTACCAATAAATAGACAAGCTACTAAACGTTAAGAGATGAACCACTTGAAAGTTCTACATTTCAAAAAAAAAAGTTCGTATTTCATCTCCAGAATGAGTCTTATTGATATTCTTTTTGGTTTTACCAAATAATTTCTTCGTGTATGAGCTTTTATTACCCCAAATAGGAAGATTGTAAGACTAACATCATAAGCGAGCAGCTAAATTCTGTTGTTGGAATAAAAAAAATAGTCTACGAAGGAAGAATAGAGAAATATTAATTTATTTCTTTAGATAAGTTTAGTTAGTTTACGGTTATAAGTTTAGATAGTTTTTGTTTAAGTTCAACATACGTCAACCCTCATTCAAAGGGGAAACAAGAACAATGGGGAATGTATTTCATGTAGAAACAGTTCAAGCACAAAAGCTACCGTGTAACAGCTCTCTCTACATGTGGAGTGGGCAAATACTTACTCCCCTCAACCCCCATCAGCGCGGACATCGATCAGGCTAGTGGCGGACTAATGCTAACCCCACAGTCGTGTTCCACTACCATTCCAATGTCTCTCTACAGGGGTTTTTTAAAAAAAAAATTCTTCATGGCAAACCAATGTATTAATTGTTACTTAACAGGCTGTTTTAATTTTACTTTAATACATCATAAGTTTTCAGTTTTGTTTATTTTTAAATACTTTTATTACAATGATTCTGTTATTTAAAAAAGTAAATTAAAAATGTATTAATCTTATTTTCCTAGTGAACGTGCTAAGTAGAGTTAATTTATTCGTTTTATTATGTTTTGACATGATTTTTGTTGTTATTATTGTTGGTTAGGTGTAAGAGAGGATATACTAGTTATAACCTCGCCATTAGTACACTTTCTTGTTAACAAAGCCATTTTCAATTATTTTTCTATTATTATTATTATTAGTATGTAAGTTTTAATGTAAATTCATTACCAAATCAACTTCATGTTGTTTTTCAAACCTTTTTCATCCACCTTATATCTAGGTTCCTATAGTTTTTTATTATTTGTTTAAAATGTTCAATTAAAATAATAAATATATAGTTATTATTTAGTAAGTATACTATACATCATTTATCAATGTAAAAAATTGCCCCTTATTCATGAAATTATTTATAACGACGGTTTTTGTAAAGTTTCCTTCATAGTATATGAACAGTTCTCATTTTTTATAGAATAAGACACAGATAAGAAGAAAACAGAGGTCACATTGAATAGTTTGTCCAGTTGTTAGTTCTCCATTTTGCATAATGGCAGAAGGGAAGAACCTTGTCTGTCTCATCCCTATTTCCACGAAATACTGAAGATTATACTAAACAGTTTTTTAATTATAATTCACTGCGGTCATAAGACAGCAACCTCTGTTTCCTTTTCTCTGTGCATGAGAAAAATAAGAAACTGTACTTTGGTAAAAATATTTTGTTGAGTGAAAATCACAAATATTTCCTCAATCTTGGTTTCATGATTAAAAACATCAAAACAATTCACAATTAATAATACCTCGTTATTTATAGTTATAAATAGTTAAATTCTTTTATAAATTAATATAGCTATGCAATAGAGCCCTCATTAAAATGCACCTTCGTTATCAACAAGGTTTGGCTGTACGTGCCACTCTATGTAATTGGTTTGGTTAAGGAAACACTGCATGCACTTTCTGGTAAATGTCAACAACAAACTGGAGTTGATAGATTCTAGTACATAAATGTGAAAGTTGTGTTCTGTTTTTTATACTTGGAGTGGGCTGCATATTTTTTATCATTAAAATATACATATCAATCATATATATATATATATATATATATATATATATATATATATATATATAAGTTACTAGTGGCCTTCACTTGCGGATACCGACGTTATCGAAAGATAACGACATCAAGCTACTTCTAGCGTGGCTGTTCTTTGGATGGGTGACCGTTTGAGCAATCCCGTCCTTACACACAGTCCACCTGCCTGGTCACTTGTAGTGGTTTGAAAGGGCTTGGCCTCGGGACATTTGTTACAGGGCTTTTTATCCCTTACTTTGCTTAGTAAATTAGAAAATACTTTAACTTTTTTATTTACATGTATATTTGAATCATATCTTAACTACATTAATCATTATTGCAATTTTTAAAAAAGCAGGGTTGACATTAATGTTTTGGTTTTGGATTCATTATACGTGTTTTCTTCCTACGCATAACAAATTAACTTTTACACTTTTTTTAAAAGGGGAGGTCGATTTTTCAACCTTACTCTGCCCATTCCCATAGACAGTTTATCTGAACGGGAAACTTAACAGACAGAGTAAGGGGGAGAACCAGTACTATCCCTAAATCCATTTACAAAGTTCTGGCGCCTTGGATGGCCAGGCTACTGGGTCTACCAGTAACGTACATTAAAACTTATATTGATATTTATTACACTTCCAAGTAAAATTAATTAATAAAGGTAAAGTTAAGTAAAAGTTCTACAGTTAAGTAGCATTTCTACAAGTAAAAGTAGATTTTGTTGACCTTCACTTTTTTAATGCATTACTGTATATATAAGCATATTTATTCATTATAGTCAAAGTAATAATTTATAAAGTTACAAGTTTATACTTGGTTCCACATTTTATTTTAATTAACCTTTGTAGAGGCTCTTATAGATTATATAAAATATTTTATTCCTCAAAACCATCAACTATAATAATAATAAATAATCATTTTACTTGGCTCTATTGACGTATTGCTGTGGGCACTAGTAATTACAGGTGGATATTCATTTATATCATGTTCACTACCACTTATAATATCACTATTGTGATTTTTATATCATGTTGCTGTCACTAAACTAATCTTGAATTGTTCTTTAACAGTATTTGTAATTGTTGGATTTATAGAATATAGAATATGCTTATTTCCATAATGCACAAAGAAAATACAAACATTTTAAAAAGCATACAACATCGTGCTTATTTTACTATCATTAATTTGGAACAATTGTTGTTATTCATCAATACTATGTATTCATGAATTAAAATTAATAAAAACAGTAACATCTTCCAAAATAAAAATGCAGAATAGATTGAAAAATTAAAACAAGACACAATTTTTACAACTGTATCACAAACATGTTTTCGTAAAAAAGGTCTATGCTTAAATATAAACACTTAAACCTATTTACACTTATATAATTTAAACAGACTCTTGAAAAACATATTTTAGGTTTTATTTAAGATTGCATTATGGATAGGTACCTCCTTAGCTAGTGCTGTGTGGAGGTTACCTTCAAAATTTATTTTCAAAAAATAATTTCCGAGCAAAGTGGGTTGGCAGGCACCAAACAAATGCTTAAATTAAGTGTTACAGTGGAAGGAAAAGAATAATACTCATACTGAATACACGATTGCCTGATATTTTTATTGGTACGATATTGCAAACAAAATATGTAATAAGTAATAAACGCTTTATCAAATACAGGATATGGAGATAAAAAACAGATTATTTGAAAAATAGTTCTATATCGTCAATAGTAAATAATCACATTTTTACTTTCTTCAAAAACAGATATATTGAATTTATTTCACTTAACATCTGTAATTATAAAATTTTGGAGCACAAAAATTGAATGATCTTCTGAAAGCTTCGTTTTTTGGTGCAGGTATTGCTACACGATTCATAGCCCTCAATCTGTACGTTAGCACTACCCCTTGAGTAGCATCTTCTTAGAAAAAACACTCTTAAAACACGGTAAAATAAATATCTCAAGGGAAACAATTTCAAACTATTAAACATTAGGAAAGAATGATCTCTGATTTTCGCACCGGTGATAACTTTGATATTTTTTTTTTGCGCAACAAGAATAGGATTAATGGTAGAAGAATAAACTCCACCCCAACAACATATTCCATATTGAAAAGTTTTGAATCAACCAGTGAACAGTATAAAAGTCTTAAAACCGGAAGTGGACAAATACGCCTCAAAAAGTAAAACTTCCTTAACGACGAATACATGTATCGTTTCAAATCAGTAATATGTGGCTTCCAGGAAAATCTTTCATCAAACAAAATCACTAAATATTTAATTTTTTCAACTTGCTCTACCTTATTATACATATCACAGATATCATTCCTAGTAAGAAGCACGATCTACACTTAAAAAATAAATCTTGAATTTCGTTAGCTTTTTCACGCAGGGAAAAACGTGTAAACTTAGTTTTCACACTCAATTCAATTTTATTCACAGTAAACAACTTTTTAATTTCATCCAAATCATTAAGCATTGAATTCCTAATAGTAATTAAATTTTGAGACGTATAACTAAGTCTGCAAAACAGGTTAGTTTACCACACAATTTACCGATACACAATTGATTTATAAAAACCAAAAATAATATAGGACCTAAAACTGACCCCTGTAGCACACCACAGGTTACAGTTACAAGTGAACTAACTGAATTTCGGAATCACACGCATTGAGCCTCTCCACCAAGTAAATATGAAACCAACTCCAAGCTATACCCCTAACACCAATTTGCCATTATATATCTAGAAGGATCTCATGATCGACTGAACCAAAAGCCTTTGTTATATTAATAAAAATTCCACATACGCAAATGCTGTCGTTAAATCCATTGTAATTAGTTGAACAAATAATAAGTAAAGCATCTTCAGTAGATTTGTTTGGAACAAAACCAAACTGATTATTAGGTAATATACCGGTAACTTCAAAGAAACTTATAAAACGTGATTTCAAAATTTTCTCAACAATTTTTGAAAGAACTGATATGAATGATATTGGTCGAATAATTATTTTTTTTACCATTGAAGGAAATTCACATAACAAACCTTTCAATGCATAAAAGGCTTTTTCACAAGTTGTTTTACAATAAACTATTATATAACTTGCACTGAACCTGGACTGAAAATAGTTTACCGTTCTTATTTTGAGATGGTTACACAAATAGTGTGACTGAAAGAAAATTATATCATAAAAAGTGACAAAACTGCAAACATTGTTGGATTCTAGTCATTCACAAGGATGAAAACTTTGACGAAAGCCTACTAGTCTGGAGAGCCAAGAAATGCTGGTTAAATTTATATAAAACTTTGCATGATATTGGGTTAAATAAACCATTTGAACAGTAGTATTTAACATTACAGTATGATTTATTCATAACGTATGTAATAATGTATTCTCAGCTGTTAAATCTACTACATATTTAAATAAGGCATCTGCTATCATAATGTTAGTGTCAGGTATGTAATACTACCAGTACATTAAAGGTAACAATAACAGGTTTTTAACTACCTCATTTGCAAGTATTAAAACCAAGTTCACTTTCAAATTGTTTTTGTTGAGTAAACTCGTGCACTCCAAACCACACCGCCTACATTAGCTGCTCGATTTCACTCTTAAAACCAGTCCACTTGAGGACAATAAAAGGGAACACCGAGTCTCCATAGGCCTTGAATGTGCATTGTTTGTTTGGCAAAAAGGTTATGGTAATACAACCATTACCAAGAAAAAGGTCACTTCTAGCGATGAAATGGCCAAATGATTTTTCCATCTTATGATATATTACAGAAATCTATTACTATAATAAGGTGGTAAATGCATAATGCAGGGAGAGTTAGTCGGCACTAGTGGTGCAGAGCTGTAACCCAGCTACTTGCGGACAAAGTATTGTAGAGATTATAGTCGATATGTTCTATGGTTGATCATATAATGCCAACACGATTTCCACTCAATGGTTGCCATCGATGTGGAAACTCTAGAGATATATATGTTATCCATCTTGTACGGTAGTTAGTGTTCGAATATTGTGTACGGAATTCTTTGTATCGAACTTGTCAGTTAGCTGAAAATCAGAAAAATAGTACGTGATTCAGATTCCACGTAAAGCTCTAGGTCCCTTAGATGCCCTGGCTATTGGTCTATTAATATAGGGCTCTTTCTAAGCAACAGTCAACCTTAATTAATAAGGTTAAATTACTACACTTTTTCACCTACATCACACTCATTCGCTCCTCATATTTCTATGATCGGTGCTCTAATAATGAATAATAAATGTACTATGTTATTATATGATAATGAACTAGTAGCATCGGATACCTTTTTATCCATGATCAAGTAAAAAGCTAAAAAAATCATGGATTGGCAAAACTAGTTCACGCTTATCAGCGAGTCATTACTGACTAATATATTTACATTTAAGTCTCAATTATAGATAGAATAAAAAGTAACAAACTAAACACTGCTGTGCCAGAGAGAGTACTGAGTGTCAGAAGTGAGATAGAGAACTACTTATCTCCTACTGTGTCCTTCCATTAAAAAATTTCATATCAAGCAGGAATGGGTTAGGCCGTGGGCTGGCAGTGCAGTAGCAAGCCACGTTCACTACGTCATTAGCAACGATGACCATTATTTGGTTTGATTAACCAATGAATCAAGCTTAGAACGATTAAATTAAATCGTTATTTAGCATTAAAATAACAATAACACAATGAATAATAATGTAAACAACAATAAATAAATAGCAATAAAACAAACTTATGCAGTTCATAACATTTTTTTTTAAACTAATCACTGTAGTGAAAGTTTAATACTTGTAGGTGGACGGTAGTCATGCCTATGATGTATGGCAGTTGATAGATATAAAGAATTCCCTCCACTGTTGGAACCCTTACATACTTGTAGGTGGACGGTAGTCATGCCTATGATGTATGGCAGTTGATAGATATAAAGAATTCCCTCCACTGTTGGAACCCCTACATACTTGTAGGTGGACGGTAGTCATGCCTATGATGTATGGCAGTTGATAGATATAAAGAATTCCCTCCACTGTTGGAACCCTTACATACTTGTAGGTGGACGGTAGTCATGCCTGTGATGTACGGCAGTTGATAGATATAAAGAATTCCCTCCACTGTTGGAACCCCTACATACTTGTAGGTGGACGGTAGTCATGCCTATGATGTACGGCAGTTGATAGATATAAAGAATCCCCTCCACTGTTGGAACCCCTACATACTTGTAGGTGGACGGTAGTCATGCCTGTGATGTACGGCAGTTGATAGATATAAAGAATTCCCTCCACTGTTGGAACCCCTACATACTTGTAGGTGGACGGTAGTCATGCCTATGATGTACGGCAGTTGATAGATATAAAGAATCCCCTCCACTGTTGGAACCCCTACATACTTGTAGGTGGACGGTAGTCATGCTTGTGATGTACGGCAGTTGATAGATATAAAGAATCCCCTCCACTGTTGGAACCCCTACATACTTGTAGGTGGACGGTAGTCATGCCTGTGATGTATGGCAGTTGATAGATATAAAGAATCCCCTCCACTGTTGGAACCCCTACATACTTGTAGGTGGACGGTAGTCATGCCTATGATGTATGGCAGTTGATAGATATAAAGAATCCCCTCCACTGTTGGAACCACTACATACTTGTAGGTGGACGGTAGTCATGCCTGTGATGTACGGCAGTTGATAGATATAAAGAATACCCTCCACTGTTGGAACCCCTACATACTTGTAGGTGGACGGTAGTCATGCCTGTGATGTATGGCAGTTGATAGATATAAAGAATCCCCTCCACTGTTGGAACCCCTACATACTTGTAGGTGGACGGTAGTCATGCCTATGATGTATGGCAGTTGATAGATATAAAGAATCCCCTCCACTGTTGGAACCCCTACATACTTGTAGGTGGACGGTAGTCATGCCTGTGATGTACGGCAGTTGATAGATATAAAGAATACCCTCCACTGTTGGAACACCTACATACTTGTAGGTGGACGGTAGTCATGCCTGTGATGTACGGCAGTTGATAGATATAAAGAATCGCCTCCACTGTTGGAACCCCTACATACTTGTAGGTGGACGGTAGTCATGCCTGTGATGTACGGCAGTTGATAGATATAAAGAATTCCCTCCACTGTTGGAACCCCTACATACTTGTAGGTGGACGGTAGTCATGCCTGTGATGTACGGCAGTTGATAGATATAAAGAATCCCCTCCACTGTTGGAACCCCTACATACTTGTAGGTGGACGGTAGTCATGCCTATGATGTATGGCAGTTGATAGATATAAAGAATTCCCTCCACTGTTGGAACCCCTACATACTTGTAGGTGGACGGTAGTCATGCCTGTGATGTACGGCAGTTGATAGATATAAAGAATTCCCTCCACTGTTGGAACCCCTACATACTTGTAGGTGGACGGTAGTCATGCCTATGATGTATGGCAGTTGATAGATATAAAGAATTCCCTCCACTGTTGGAACCCCTACATACTTGCAGGTGGACGGTAGTCATGCCTATGATGTATGGCAGTTGATAGATATAAAGAATTCCCTCCACTGTTGGAACCCCTACATACTGTCAGGCCCGATTATAGTGATAAATAATGAAAGCTTATTTAAGTATATCTCACTATAAATAAAAATTTGTCTCATGTATATAACACTAACTATAATTTCTTATTGTTAGTTTTTATATTTATAATCGTTTTACTTACTTTTAAATTGAAGGATGATCGTTTTGTGCACTAATTATATTTTGTTTGGTTTCAGGTGAGTGAGATATGCTGAGCTCAGGTAACTTTTATATATACATATCCAATCATCTACATGCATTGGAAACACAGCCAATAGTCGGCCGACCTAGTTTTGGCAGTATTTTAGACTCGTTTATTTTGTTGCACTGGGATCGTAAACCTAACGACCCAATCATGCGGCAGAAAACTTCTCTACATCGAAAATGCAGTGCAATCCACCATATTTGTACCCCTGCGAAACTGCAGTTTGGTTCTAACCTAATATTGAGGTTACAAAAATTGTTGTAAAGGAATTATTTTTGTTGGGGCCTATATTTGATTTTGGGCCTCCAAATTGTGGTACGTTTTTTATATGCTATTTGAAAGCGTTGGAAGTTCATATTGATACTCGTATGTAGGATAAGATAGTAAGTGCCACCTGAGGATGACGTGAAGTTTTATACCTTTCGAAACGTCGTTTGTTTTTAAAAATACTCGAAGTGTTGGTAAATCTCTAACAAATTTACCAATAGGAACGATTTATTATTCTTCCAGTAACTGTACGACATTACGAATGATTCTTGAAGATAAATATCCATAAAATAACACTAAATTTTCTAAAGCCAAACCGTGTAGGATTTGTTTTAGATCCTATACGATAGTCTTTGATGCTATACGATAAAGTCTAAATACCGCATAGAGATAGCAACAATATATCGATATATTGCAAATATCAATTAAGATATCGGTATATTAGTAACAATATTTTCTTTCGAAAGTCGGCCATTAATATTTGGTCTGATATATCATATCTCTAAATTATCAATACATTTTACGTGAGGTTAATGCACAAAAATGTGGTTTATTAGAAGCCTAAAGGCATTTGTACATGGACAGACAAAAATAACAATGTTATTACATTATTCTTTTATGAAGAATATAATAGTTAAAGATATAATTATTCTTATTTTGAGTTTTTCCATTCAACCCCACAACTTGTTTCGCGTAGATAAATGTATTTAATTTTTACATCCAGTAGGCTATTCTAAATAGTGACGGCAAAACATGAGTGTAGTGTTTGTCATGACATAAGAGTTAATGCATAGTTGTAAACAGATAAATTATTTACAATTCGATGATATTTTTCTGTCGATGTTATCATTAGATCGATATTTGCATATATCGATATTTTTCTATCAATATTATCATTAGATCGATATCTAGTCTGCGATATATCAACTATTCGAAATATTGATATGTTGAAAATATTTGTCATCCCTGATTCCGGTATCTTTCCAAGACTTCACAACGATAACATACGTACAACGTGTTACAGTCTCTTTCCTCCCCGTTCACACTATCTCTGGATTGATTTAGTTATATGCGGGTAGTTATGTACATCAACTACATTGAATTATTTATAATATTTTATTGCTGTCTACAAAGGGTAAATTTGAGATTCTTCATAAATATAAATTTATGGATTTACTATAGTTTATAGTTATTTGGATTGCGCAAATCAATTTAATTTTACTGTTTACACCAAATCTAAGTCTTGAGTTAAATATTATATCATTTTGTAATTTTTACTTTAATCTCGTTATTTTTAAGTACAAAACTTATTGGCTCCCAGCAAATAAAAAAAACTGAAAATGTAAATTGAATTTATTCCAAAGTAATCCTTTCGTCATTTCGTAACAACTGACAATTCCATGTAAGTATATTTCTGTAATGCTCTTTGACCGAAATGTCCTCGCCAAGGTCTGTTTGTTTTATTTCCTGTTGAATCTGTACCTTTTCTTGTCAGTTACTGTCTCTACTATACTGGTTCCTTGGAAGGGTCTCTGCTCCTGTTTATGTTGTTTGCGTTTATTATAACTGACATGCTTTTGAATTAGTTAAAGATGTTTGGTCAAAGAATTTTTCGAATTTCTTCAACTGCAATATCTGTATATCAACTATAAACACCTTCCAAATAGTTTTTGTTTTATTAAAATTATATTTATAATTATAAATACATCACCTCAAAGATGTGAACTTTGGCTTTCTTAGTACATGCCCAATCAAGAAACCATTTTTCCTATTATTCTCAAGTTTAAAAAAAAGGCACTCTCAGGACTAATCGTGATCATTCTGAGATACATTGCGTGATTGCGTAGTATAAATTTATTTTATACTACGCAAGTTTATTAGAAATTAGCAAATTTTATCTTATATGGTTAATATTTTATCTTTGTTTTTATTTTATTACGACGAGAAATACAACGTCGTGTTTGGCATCTTTTGCTTTTTAATATTATCCAATTTACAAAATTGATTAACTTTATATACCCAACTGGTGTATGTACTTTTACCCGCATGTTATATTACAATCCAATCGCTACGCACATGTACAGCGAGACACAGCACCCGCACCCGCAGGATCGTGCTTAAACTACATCCAGCAAATTATATGCCACCCATTCCAAACCGTGGGGGAAAGAGGTTTTGTGTGTGTTTGAGTAACTCGCTATTAGAGGTACAGCTATAATAACGCTGCGCAACGGAATTCAGTTGTTCCTAATGCCTGCCGAACCACCTTAATAGTACAATTTGTTGTATTAATTTATTTTTGAAGTACTTTGGTTTTTCTTTATAAACTATTTAATAATTAAGTAATAGTGTTTAACTAATAAACCTATGTACAAAATAGTCCTGATCTGAGGGTTGGTCGAGTATGGTGGTTCCTTGATATGTGACTAGTGAGGGGTCTGATAAATTTTATATGGAACTTGCATGGCTGATTTTCTAGATCTTATTGTTAATACACAAAACACTTTACACTATAGATGGGTTGCTTTTGTTAGCAGATTTTTATTTTTTCAATTCAAACTAAAATTGTTACGTATTTTTTTACAATTTAGTTGTTTTTGTTTTGATTCAACATTCCTTTCCTTATGCACTGCGACTTTTTCCAATTTAATTTTTGTATTAGTATCGTAAATCTACATAATTAATTACCAAATTTACTTCAAAATCATGAGTGTCAACTGCTGCGTCATTAAGTATATAGCGCAAATATTGAAAATAAATAAATTCAGATTTGTCAAAAATGTTTTCAGCTGACGTCAATAAGTGATTTGTGTATTAATTAAATATTGTGATCTTAAAGTTTAAAGCACACAGTTTAAAGAATACCTGTGATTTAATGAGTTTCTTTGATGTCCGACTAATTAAGTGACAAAAATGTTTAAAGTCATACTTTAACAATAATAAAAATTAGTCGACATAAAACTTTTGACAAAATGTACAATTTATATCAATGAAAGTGCAAAGAGATAATTTTCCTAAGAAATTAAAAATTTATATTACACGTCTTGATTTTTTTTAAATAATGAACTTCGTCTCGTATGATACTTTGTCATTTACTGTCACAAAGGTCTTAACGATTTAAAGTGGTCGAATAAAGATTGTGGTGATTAGTTAAATATTATGAATGGATAAAATATAAAACTATTTAGTATGGATTGTTATTAGTCAGAGTGCTTTGAATATATGGAGAAGAGGTAGTGTTCCTATTTATAGAATATTTACCAATATTTGAGAACAAATTGAGGATTAATGTAATTGTTCAAACTAGTACCAAGACTATGTTGTTTTGAACAAATTAATTTACATTAATACGTATTTAAATTGCTTAAGTTGTTTATTTGAGTGAGGAAATATTTTATACTATTTTTATGTTTGCTATAAGCTGTTTCTTGTGATCATATTTTGATAATTATTGTTACAGACAATAAAAATGTCAAGCTAATGTTTTTTTTTTTTGTTTTTAGGCTTCTAAAATTGAACATCTAAAGGTTTCCAACTTTCCCCTTATATTACTAGTACACACAAGAAATGTCGCTTAGTAAACATAAATAAAACTTTTTTAAAGGATTTCAATGTTTCTTGGAAATTAAAAACTGAATGCTACTACTAACCAGAATTATTGTCATGATTTCAATACTAACAATAACGTCAACGTTATAATCAATATAATGAAAAATCCGTTAGGAAATTAATGACAGTCCTACGTGCAATTGAATTTTCTTTTAGTTTCCACTTCAGGTTATATCAAAGATTTCTTATCCGACTTCCCATGAGCCTCCAGAGGGATGATCACAACACAAGACAAACTCCAGCAAGATTGATTGCTTGCCAGTTTGTCCCTGGACAAACTGTACAATATTGTCTTTCACGCTAGACAAGTTTGGTTACAAACAAGCATTACTAACTTTCAAGATCGTAGGCATACATTTATAGTTAGTGAGAAAGGGGAATTTAAACGAAAGGAATAACTAAAAATGAAGGTAATATGAAGAATATGTTGTTTAGTTACATTATAATATCAGTGGTGAAACCAGGAAGTGCCATTCCTGGTTTCCCAATCACCAGCAATTTGGGGATAAAGTGTTGAGGAGATTGTAGGCGATAGGTTCTATTCTCAGCTCCCTTAATAACGACAAGGCATCCACTCAATAGTTGCCATCGATTTGGTCCCTACTAGAGACCACATCGTCTGGAGTATCCATGTTCGGTGGTAGTCAGAGTAAGGAGGTATATGTAGGGAAGAAAATTGTATCTGGCTTGTCAATTAGCTAAAAATCAGACTATGTGTTGTAAATTTCAGATGGAGTTGATATTGGTATTCCGTTGTTAATACATTTTTTCAAAATCACCAATAAAAAATACTTTTTACAAGGCCTTATGCCAGCAAAGTTGGCATCATCATGAGTGTTGCCTGATGATGCCAACTTTACTGGTGAAAGACCTTGTAAAAAGTATTTTTTTTTTTTTTTGTGATTTTGTAAAAATCACAATTCGTGGTTCGTATTCTAAGTAAAGCTGTCGGTCCCTTACTTGCACTTGCTATTAGGCTATTAATTAATAGTTTTTTTTGTTTGTTTTTTTTTTCATAGGAACAGTCGACCTTAGTTACTAACAATGACTACACTCGTTCATCTACACTCATCACACTCATTCGCCCACATCTCTACGATCGGCGTTTAATAATGAATAATGCACACCTGTATATATATATATACATATGTTATATGTGTATATATATCTTTAAATGTCTGGATAGATAAAACCTAATATATATGTATGTACTTCTTTTGTTATAAATTTAATTTTTGTTCACGTATTCTATGCATCTAACACTCTAATCAAAAAACTATTTAGAAAATTTAAAAAAAAATAAATTGCCATTAAGATATTATTCTAATCATATTTTATGTTTCTATAATGTCAACCGTTCAAAATATATATGTTATGTCTATTAATTTTAAGTATTATTTGCATTGGAAAGAAACTGCATATTTATTGTAAAACCTTGACACCTCTGGCTGCTTACAACAAAAGGACCGAATGGTAAGGAAAGAATTCGAATAAAGGAGTTTCATGAAAAATGAATCTCAATTATCGGCGCTAACAATGGTGTAAGGTTCTAACAGCTGGACTTAAATACGGTAAAATAGTGAATGCCGCAGGTGTCTTTCCCAGCCGCCGCTGTGACAATAAAATTGCTAACTTTGAACAGACTCGCCCCTCCCCTCTTCACTAACTTTAATGTGATTTATCTCTTTGGATTAGTTATCTCCGCGTATTTATGTGTGCCAGGAAATAAATCAAACCGCTTGGGCACTCATCTGCTTATTTTAAATTATAATTTTGTGAGTTTTTATTTCTATTGGACAGGAATTTACGTAGTCAACTGTAATTTACTGTAGGGGATGATCTGTATGGGATGTTGTGTCGAGGGTAGAACTGAGTATCAGGCTTGTCAATTAGCTGAAAGTCAGACCAGTACCATGGCTATTGGTCTATTATTGAACGGCCCTCTCAGTTAGTAACCAGACTACACAGGTCATCCACACTCATGTAATCATTTATATTCACCTTAAAATACTCAAAACGTTGTGACAGCGTCTTTTAATGTAAGAAAGAAAGAAATACTGTAAGATTGTCAACCCAAATATGAGGTTAATTCATATGATTTATAAATATCTTATTGATTTTCATTATCTAAACTCAAAAATTAGTAAAATACTTTAATGTGATTTTTATTTTAGAGATATCTTTAATCCCTTGACATTTAACTTGAAATAAAACGATAATTTCTTATGTAAATTTAATCTAATTATAAGTAGCTCACTTTAATAAATTTTTAGGAGTAAATAATTTTTATTTGATGATCTTGATAGTTTTTTCCACTACTCGCATTTTTTTATTCAACTTATTAACATACAAAAGTACAAAATTAGTATGCATTTGAAACTAAGATGACTACTTTTTTTTGTACAAAGTTATTTTGGCTTATATTGCGACATTTCAGTTGTTTTCCGTCATTATGTTCGTGTACGGGATGGAAGGTCACTTTGTGTAGTTTGAGTTGAACCACACGTTTTGTTAGTCACTGTCTGGATTCGCCATTTTCTCAACGAATTATCCACCAAACATTTTACAATCCAAAAGTATTTTATTTTATGAGGTTACTACTTTTCTTTCAGATTTCTCAGTTAAGGGTAGTACAAAAACTTAAATATATTACAATATCGCAATATTTTGTATATGTTTTTGCTAAGTTTGTTTAAAACTATTTTTGCTTTTAAACCTAACTTAACTCTGCAAACTCCATTTTAAATTAAATTCCACAATTCATCTATGGTGACCATCCCATTCATACTTCTACTGGCATTATATTGAACATTTCGTAAACTGGATGGTCGAACTTTTATTAGTCCAGTTGCTTGGCTGCAGGTTATTGAATCAGTTAGAATCAATTACTAAGTGCTTTTCCCTACACATCCATTCACTTGAATTCAAAATAAATTTGCCATATAAGTTTTATATATATATATATATATATATATATATATATATATATATATAAAACTTATGGTTTGTTGTTAATTTTTTGATAATTTTACAAGGCTGTGATATATAATAAATTGATAAAATTCTTTACGTTTTTTGCAATAACATTTAAAGAATATTTTTAATTTATTATTTTTATAAAACTGTCACTTTACCATCATTGTAAATTACTCTTAAGAGGTAATAAAATACTAAATGCTATGTTACTGCCACAACTCGTATTTATGATCTTTTCCATAAAAATTACGTATTGCCATACTTGAAAGTTGAACTTGAAAGAAAATCGAAACTTCTAACAGAAAAAAATTATAGCTTTAACAAAGGACGATACAATTTAAGAAAACAGATGCAGTTTTATAGAAAATGAAATAAAATTGCGGGTTCAAACAAGACAGTAAGACAGTAACAGCTGAACTTTAAAGAGGTGAAATATTGAAGACCCCAGGTGCCTTTCTCAGACAACGCCATGATAGTAAAATTGTTAACGTTGTACAGAATCGTTCTCCCAGCTTTATCAGAAAAATTTTAATTGATTTACTCTTC